>CM060308.1:80898727-80906227 GCA_030674185.1 Monoplex corrugatus | reverse complement strand
TCTATTATCTATTTCCTACAAACTTGTTCATAATGTAAAGAAACCACTGGCACGAAAATGAGCATACACACACATACTCGCACACAGACGCCACACACACACACACACACACACACACAAACATACACAGACGCACACATACACATAGACATGCACGCACACACACACACAGCACACACACACACACACACACACACTCACACACACACTCACACACATTGCACACACACTGCGCGCGCACAAACAGACATAGACACACAGACACACACACACACACACACACATACACAATACACAACACAAATACACACACCACACAGAGACACACACACACATACACAAACACACACACAATACACACACACACACACAACACACACACACACACACACACACACACACACACACACACACACACACACACACACACAAGTAGTTTTATTTAATAGTGGAGCAAACCCAGCAAATATTCCCACTTTCAAACTGGGAGACACTCTTCTTCAGTTTAACGAATCAATTAAATTCTTAGGAGTTTTCCTTACAGCAAAATTATCTTGGAATCAGCATATTGAATACTTGTTAACTAAAGGCTAAAGCTCAGAAAAGTTTAAATTTCTTAAAAAATAGTTCGCAAACAGACATGGGGTCAAGATTCATCAACACTTGTTCATCTTTGTAAATCGCTTGTTAGATCTAAATTAACCTATGCCCAAGAAATCTTCTTCAGTGCACCGAAACACTTACTAAAAAATCTACAGAGCATAGATTGTAAAGGTTTCAAACTTGCGCTGGGTCTTCCAATGCATGCTTCCTGTCTTCGTACATATAATGAAATCGATCTGTTACCACTTGAAGAGCAAAGGAAAGTCGCTTCTACTAAATTTTGTTAAGAAACACCACCGTAGAAAACATCTCAGAAACAGAAACTAAACTGAGATCAGATACCGACTTTCCAAAAAGAGCTAAATCAATATCTTCACAGGTCACACTTGCAACATACACATCTGACGTCATGAAAGGTTCAGGAATTGATCTAGACGTAGATCCTGTATCTATACGACCTTCCTTTTCGCCAGTACCCATTGGGAACTCCATAGAGCACAATTTGACGTACACCACGCTAATTTAAAAAAAGAAGACAATATAAACTTACTGGCAAGTCAGGTTAAATGTCATATAGACGACTTATATCCCAATCACTTGAAAATTTACACTGATGGATCAGTAATTGAAAGAAAAGCAGGCTCAGCGTTTTTAATACCTGCTCTCAAAATCGAAAAATCTTTCAATATAGGACTTGATAAATCTGTCTTTACATGCTGAACTCGTTGCAACATTAATGGCTTTAAAATTTATGATAAGTCTTCCAAGGACAATTTTTCAGATACTTTTTTGCATCGATTCAAAATCAGTACTTCAGGCTCTTGAATTATCAAAATTACAAACAAGACCTGAAATGATTCTGGAAATTAGTCACTTGATTCATGGTTTATCTTCAAGAGGCACAGATATACTTTCTGCTGGATACTTTCTCATAGTTCTTTTTGTTATAATGATAAAGTTGATAGGGCTGCCAAACGGGGAGCTAATAACTCACCAGATTCAAACAATATCCAGCTTTCTCTCTCGTTGCACGAGACTTACACTTTAGTGGACAACTATGTCTGGAAGCAGTTCCAATTAAAACAGAAAAAGTATGATAAATGTCACATGAACTTTGAAGTCAGCAAAATACTTAAGCAGCTTCCTGCCAGCAGACTTATACTGTACAATCTCTTATGTACAGATGGAAACTTGATGCATTCAAAACAAAATACACCAAGAACATAGTGTGTCTGTGTGGAAAGAAGATAACACATAGTCATATTCTTTCTTGCGTTAGGGTAAAACGAATATTCCTACACTATATATGAGTACAGTTTCTGACATATTTGCCTCATCATCATTACTATATGAATTTTTTGTTAGCCTGTCAAAAAGTCTTATAGCGAATTACCTTTAAAATGTTATTTCACTTGTTCACTGTTATGGTTAGTCAATTCTTGGTTTTATTTTTTATTCATTTCTTCTAGAAATGTATCAATTTTGTTTGTTACTTAGTTAAGTTTGTTTAAATCGTTAATTATGGTAACGTTATTTGTTAGTTTTACCTTCCCCTCCTCGAAACAGTTGTTTTCTGGATCATCTTTTCTCAAAACCAAAATTGACAATTTTCAAACATCCTCTTCACTCCTCCTCTATCATCCCCCCCCCCCCCTTTTTTTTTTTGTGTGGTCTAAAATCACTAGTGAATAGACATTAAATCAAAGACCACCACCACACACACACACACACACACACACACACACACACACACACACACACACACACACATTGCACACACACACACACACTGCGCGCGCGCACAAACACACACACACACCGCACGCACACACAGAAACACACACATACACGTACGCACACACACACACACACACACTGAACACGCACTACGGGCGCATACACACATACACAAGCACGCACGCACACACACACACACACACACACGTACACACACACACATACACACACACACACACCAGGCTTCTCATTCTCCCTTTCTCCTTTGCACCATCTCTCTTCCTCACTGTATTTGAAAATAGAAACCAATCAATCAGTCCCTCTTTTATGTGATCGACAATGTGTGTATGTGTTGTGTGTGTGTGTGTGTGTGTGTGTGTGTGTGTGTGTGTGTGTGTGTGTGTGTGTGTGTGTGTGTTGTTGTGTGTTGTGTGTGTGGTGTGTGTGTGTGTGTGTTTGTGTGTGTGTGTGTTGTGTAGAGTGTGTGTGTGTGTGTGTGTGGGTGTGTGTGTAGGAGTGTGTGTGTGTGTTGTAGTGTGTATTGTGTGTATGTGGGTGTATGTGTGTGTGTTGTATGTATACGTGTGTGTATTTTATGTGTATTGTGTGTGTGAGTGTGTGTGAGAGAGAGACAGAGAGAGAGAGAGAGACAGAGAGGAGAGAGAGAGAGCGAGAGAGAGAGAGAAAGAGAGCGAAAGAGAAAAAAGAGAGAGAAAGAGGGAGAGAGAGGGAGAGAGAGAGAGAGAAAGAGACAGAGAGAGAGAGAGAGAGAGAAAGAGAGAGAAACAGAGACAGAGAAACACACACACACACACACACACACAGACAGACACACACAGACACACACACACACAGACAGACAGACAGACAGACAGACAAAGACAGAGACAGAGACAGGGACAGAGACAGAGACAGAGGAGGGAAGACAGGAGTGGGTGGTAGTGGCTCACAATGTAAACAAGACCAGCCATTAGCACGATGAATACAGACAAATACGTCAAACCAGTTTTGCTTTTTGGGACCCCAGAGAATTTGTTCAAGACCACAGCGATGACAACACGACGACGAACTCTACCCAAATCTGCCTCTTAAGTCTCCCAACGCCAGACAAAAAAAAAAAAAAAAAAAAAAAGGTAAGTTGGTGAGGTCTTGGAATGAAAAGGAGACCGGAGCGAGGGTAGCGGGGAGTGGTGGGGGGGGGTGGAGGAAATAAAGGTTATCCCAGAACCCTAAGGTCATAGGAGAGTGAGGTGGCAGAGACGCTGACTTTTTTCTGGATAATAACGACAGTGTCCATCATCTTTCCCTCGCTGCTTCATCTTCCCTCCCTAACACTGACCAAGCGTCAAATACTCGTTCACAGCTTGGAGAACCGGAGAACCGTGAGCATCAAAGTTCCATCGAGTGAGAATCGAACTCGAGCGGTCAAACTGGAAGGTGGGAACTTAACCTCTACACCAACCAGATCTCCACAAGACCTTGCCAACACAAAGGTTTTGCGCAGACTCAGGGAGTCTGCCAGGTAACTGCTGGCAGATTTGGGTGTAGTGCATATGGGATTTTGTGAGTGCGATGATTCTCTCTTGAATAAAAGCCAAACTACACAAATGGGGCTAGACTGTCTGTCTTACACAAAGCTGACACCACCAGACTTATCGTTATCGGCGTTGTTTAAAGCCCAGCCGGCTGTGCACAGCCTTATCAAGAAGGCTGTAACCTATATCAACACCTCTTTGAACCTGGAAAAAATACTGGAAACAACAACAACAACAACACAGTGTACACACTGAAGGAGAAGAGTCGCAGAGTGTTTCACACGTTCGCCTGCCTATAACTAAAACTCAAGGTTCCTGAGTTCCTTTCCCGTTGAGGCCTCGACTTTTCTCCTCAATTAGACCGAAAAATCGAACTGAGCGTCTAGTTTATTGGAAGGGGACGAAAAACGAATCGGACCTGAGTTTTTTTAACCTGCACACGCTAAAGATCCCACGGCAGCTGAAAATCGCGAAAAACAGGACATTCGCTCGGCTGCCTTGGTATAAAACATTGGAGAAACAGGTTCACTTCCCAGGTCCCTCCCTTTGAAGGCCAAGGTCTTTTTGCTTTTCTGAAGTCTTGGCAACACGCTTTCAACAGGGAGAGCAGCCCGAGTTTCACATGGTAAATCCATTGTGACCAAAGAAATGCGAATATGAATGAATAGAAACATAAAATTTAACGTATTCTAAATATATGCTCCTGGCGTTGACCACTCTGTCCAATTTATCACAGGGGGTTAAAAAAACATATCTGAATACAAAATATGTAAACATAATTAAGTACACTAAAACATATATAAAACCTTGTGTAAATTACCTAAAATTACTTCTGCACACCCTATTTCCTTAGAGCCAAAAATGATATAAAATACATGTGCCCAATTATCAATCGTAAGAGGAAGTATGGAAGGTTTCACGGAAACCCAAGAGAGGCAAGGAACTGACATCATATCTCAACTCCACGGTTTTGTCAAAAGAGCCAACCAGCTCCCTCTCAATCACAATTCCATTCAATAATCCAGCATCCCTCGACCATCGATAGACCGAAGAAATCGTCATGGTATGAAAAGTAATGCGCGCTGTTTATTCTCACGTTTACTAACGTTCAGTCGATAACTGTAATCTGTTTCATTTCAACTAAGTAACATAACTCTTGAGAGTCACGGAGTTATCTCCCATGTAGAATTTCTCAAACCCAGCACAGTTTGCGCTACCCATTCAGCTAGCATAGACGCAGCCACAAAGCATAAAGTGGTAAGCTCAAACATTCCTTAAAAAAGGAATGCCCAAGTGCAGGGTATATGGGTAACTTGGGCATTCCTTTTTTAAGGAATGTTCTGAGCTTACCACTTTATGCTTTGTGGCTGCGTCTACCCAACTACAGTTTGAGGTTTGAGAAATTCTACATGGGAGATAACTCCGTGACTCAAGAGTTATGTACTTAGTTGATATTTAAAATTCTCCCTGCTTCCATCTTATTTCCTTTGGCGTTTCAATTTCAGTTTCTCAAGATGACGTCTCTGCGCTCGGAATAAATTCCATATGCAGTAAAGTCACAGGTGCCATGTGATGGAGAAGATCCAGAATGATCACGGTACAAGCCTTAAGCCTGCAGATAAACCCACGTGCTGGCCAGGTCCTGAGGTCCTACCTAGATAGTTCCATAACCCTGGGATCGTAGAGGACTGAGGGGGCAGAGACCTCAACTTTTCCCGGGGCCAGCACCAAGAGGGCGGCGCCCATCCCCTCTCTTTCGCTTCAAATTCATATTTATATTCACACTACTTTTAACCAAGACTTCAGAAAGGCAAGAAGGCTAATTGGTCTTCAAGGGATGGGACCTGGGAAATCTACCTATCTCTCCAACGCTTTTTAACAAGGCAGCGGGCAATGCCCTACTCTTCACGATTTTCAACTGCCGTGGGATCTTTAGCGTGCGCAGCCAGAAGGCACTCGGGTCGGATTCGTTTTTCTTCCCCTTCCGAAGGACTAAATGTTCAGTTCGATTTTCCGGTCAAACAGAGGAGAAAAAATCGAGGCCTCTACGGGGAGCGAACCCTGGAACGTCGAGTTTAGTCATTGGGCAGGAGAACGTCTGAACCACTCTGTCACTCCTCTCCCTATAGTCTGAATCATACGGAAAAAAAGGACAGCATTATAGGGATAAACCAAGAGAAAGCAGGTGGGGAAGGGGGAGGGTGCGGTGTAGGGATGAAAGGGAGGTAATTGAAAAGCCCAGCAGGCCGGGCCTAATCCAATCTTCTATCCCGTTGGCAGACCCATCGAATTTCTTCCTCATCGATTTGTCTGCTGCTGTAAGATAAGAACTCAATATGGGCCCATCCATCACGTGCCAGCGTGAACACAGCGATGTATCTTATACAAGTAAAAGAGGGTCGGCTCAGTGGTCTCTTCTTTCATTTACTCATCATTTTCGCGATGTCAGCATAGCACTGGCTCTTAGAAATACGAATAAAAATGGACTGTGAATGGTTTGGATTGGACTTTTCAATATTTCTTTCTTTTCTCTGATCCATAGAAATAAGAATAAAATGGATTCTGAATGGATTGGATTGGATTTTTCAAAATTTCTTTTTTCTCTTTTCCCCCTGAAATATATACATTTTTTTTAACTAAACAAAGGGAGATTGTTTCATTTTGATCGGAGAGGGGCGTGTGTGTGTGTGTGTGTGTGTTGTGTGTTTGTGTGCGCGCGGATGTGTGTGTTGTTTAGTAATTTGTATGGTTCTACATTTGTGTTTTGTGTTTGTTTGTTGGAGACGCCGCTACATTGGTTTTCTTTATCACCTGTATGTGTTTGCTTCCGGGGAAATTTTAATTCTGTAACTATTGCTGTGTGGCACGGTTTCGGATATTTTCTATTAACTATTATTTTCATACAAATATAGCACATCCACCACACAAGCAATTAAAAAAAAGATACGGGTTGTGACGACTGTGGCACAATAATGTCATGAATTTAACAGCTACATTTCGTATGTCCCTAACCCACCATAAGTGACTTTGTCTGAACTAACAAACAAACACATGCAGCATAAAACTTTATTTGTTCGTAAACTTTCTGTCTGTGTCTCTTTCTCTCTAACGCTCTGCCTGGCCTGCCTGCCTGCCTGCCTGCCTGCCTGCCTGCCTGTCTGTCTGTCTTCTGTCTGTTTGTTTGTCTGTGTCCCTCTCAAACACACAGACGTACAAACACAGACAACACAAACACAAGGCAGACAGAGACACAGACACACACATAGACACATAACACACACAGCACACACATACACACACGCATGCACGCACAACACACACACACACACACACTGTTAATACAATTTCCCCACGGAACCATGTAAACCTAGAACTGACATCAACGCCATTTCCCATTAAATCAATCCAAACGTGTTGAAAACACGGGATTATCGATGTTGTTTGCCACTTAAAACCAAAACGTAAACGGATGCCCCCCTAAAATCGAACGAGGAATTAATGCAACAATGGAAAGCAATCAATGTAATACACTACGCCACAGTGCATTACACATACAGTACAGTACAGTACAGTACGCTACGCTCCTACACTACACACTACACTAACACACTACACTACACTACAC
>CM060308.1:80888727-80893727 GCA_030674185.1 Monoplex corrugatus | reverse complement strand
GCAAATCCGTCTTGAGAAGAAGAAGAAGAAGAAGAAGAAGAAGAAGAAGAAGAAGAAGAAGAAGAAGAAGAAGAAGAAGAAGAAGAAGAAGAAGAAGAAGAAGAAGAAGAAGGAGAAGGAGGAGAAGAAGAAGAAGAAGAAGAAGAAGAAGGAGAAGGAGGAGAAGGAGAAGGAGGAGAAGGAGAATAAGGAGAAGAAGGAGGAGAAGAAGGAGAAGAAAGAGAAGAAGGATAAGGAGAAGAAGGAGAAGAAGGAGAAGGAGAAGGAGAAGAAGAAGAAGAAGAAGAAGAAGAAGAAGAAGAAGAAGGAGAAGAAGAAGGAGAAGGAAGAAGAAGAAGAAGAAGGAGAAGGGCAGAAGGAGAAGAAGGAGAAGAAGAAAAGAAGAAGAAGAAGAAGGAGAATGAGGAGGAGGAGGAGGAGGAGGAAGAAGAAGAAGTAGAAGTAGTACAACAACAGCAACAAACAACAACAAGAACAGCAATAAATTCCTCTCATTCCAACCTATCACCCCACTACTCACACCCACGACCCCTTTATAGAAGTACACTGTACCTCCTCTTTCAACTTCCCTCCATTCCCCCCCACACACACACACACACACACACACACACACACACACACACACACAAAACACACACACACACACACACATACCATTCATCCATACCCATATCTGCTCTCTCAGATCCTACCTGTGACCCTTTCAGTATGCCCGTTCCCACCCCCACCCTCCCGTCTCTCTTCCTTGCATGTCAGGGACTCAGGTATTCTCTGTGTGTGTGTGTGTCTCTCTCCTCCTGCACCCCCCTCCCCCTGTTTTACTAAAGAGGACTCTCACCCTGGGTCCCTATTCCCCCCTTTGTCTGACCTTATGGTTTACGTGTTATTTTTATCACACCTCCACACACACATACACAGACACGCGCACGCACACGCGCGCGCGCACACACACACACAGACACACACACACACTCAAAAAAAAACAAACAAACCCACACACACGAATGCACGCACGCACACACGTACACATACCACCACTATCTTTCTCTTGTACCTCTCCACCCTTTGGATTTTCTCCTTCCATCCTCTCGTTTCTCTCTGACTCTCTGTCTGTCTCTGTCTGTCTGTTCTATCTATCTATCCATTGTCTGTCTGTTGTCTATCTATCTATCTATCTATCTATCTATCTATCTATCTATCTATCTATCAATCTATCTATCTCTTTCTTTCTTTCTCTCTTATTTATCTATTAATTTAGGTATTTTCTAAACGTTCCAATTTTTTTTCTCGGAGACGCGTATGCACGTTGGTTTTGCCCACACTGTGCAGGCATAATGTTCCTGCACAATCTGCAGACTCTGAACAGGCTGCACACTCTTAACTTCCACTGGTGTGCATGCTGGTTGTTTTCGTGTTTTGTGTCACCATAAGCCACTGGACACCGACTTGGTCAACAGGATCTTTAACGTGAATGTCACTGATGTTTTGCGTGCGTACACTTTCTAACCCTTTGACTCTCGCACTTTATCCACAACCTGCAAAAACTTAACCCTTTGACTCCCTCACCCTATCCACCGGCTTCCTGCAGGAAGCTGGTGGATAGGATGAGGGAGTCAAAGGGTTAAGTTTTTGCTTTGCTATCGTTGATGACGACGCAGGATGCCAACGGATAGGGTGAGGGAGTCAAAGGGTGAAGGGAGTTTAGGCACTGACAGGTCTGCACACATAGTCATCTGAGAGATCGGGAAAAAGTATCCCCCCCCCCCCTTGACCCATGGGATTGGAGGTACCCAGGCAGGATCGAACCCAGTTCTTTTGACTGAAAGACTAACGTCTTATCCACTTGACCACCGTGCCTGTTATATCTCTTTCTGAATCTCTCTTTTGTATATGTTTATGTCTGTCTCTCTCTGTGTCTCTGTCTGTCTGTCTCTCCTTTTCTCGCCCTCTCTCTGTCTCTCTCTCCCTATCTGTGTTCTCACTCCTGGTCTCTTTCTCTCTGTCTCTATCTGTCTGTCTCCGTCTGTTCTGTCTGTCTCTCTGTGTCTGTCTCTTGTCTGTCTCTATTTTCTGTCTCTGTCTGTCTCTCAGAAAACACAAGCACTCGTGCATGCATTCACCCTCACGTTATATACACATACACTCACAACCAAAGAATTTCATCTGTGTGTGTGTGTGTGTGTGTGTGTGTGTGTGTGTGTGTGGTGTGTGTGTGTGGTGTGTGTGTGTGTGTGTCTGCGTGTGTGCGTATGTGTTTTTGTTTGTGTATGTACATATGTATGTATGTATGTACATGTGTGTGCGTGTGTGTATATGTTTGCATTATTGTATGTTTGTATGTGTGTGTGTTGTGTGTGTGTGTGTGTGTGTGTGTGTGTGTGGGGTGTGGTGTGTTGTGTGCAGTTTGTGTGCTGTGTGTCAATGAGTGTATGCGTGTATGTGGGCGCGTGTGCGTGCTTGCTTGCGTGCACGTGTTGTATAATTGTATGTGTGTTGTATATGTTTCGTGCACGTGAGCGTGTGTATCACTGTGTGTGTGTGTGTGTGCGCGCGCGCGCGCGTGCGTGCGTGTGTGCGTGCGTGCGTGTGTGTGTGTGTGTGCGTGTGTGTGTGTGTGTGTGTGTGTGTGTGTGTGTGTGTGTGTGTGTGTGTTTGTTGTGTGTGTGCGTGTGCATGTGAACCACGGAAATTCTTTCTGTTTTTCTATAATTTTTCTCCCCACGTGAACTCTTCGCGGTCTGTTTTTCTGCCTGTCTGTCTGTCATTGTCTGTCTGTCTGTCTGTTAGCCTACGTGCCTTTCTTGTGTCAGCCTGTTTGTTGTCGTTTCCTCTTCCCCTCCTCTTTCCATCCTTCTTGCATTTTTTTTCTCTTTTTTTGCTCTCTCTCTCTCTCTCTCTCTCTGTGTTTCTGTCACTCTCTCTCTCCCTTTCTCTCTGTGTTTCTGTCTCTCTCTCTCCCTCTGTCTCTCTCTGTGCTTTTTGTTTCTTTTTCTTCTTTCCTTGTCTCTGTCTCTTCTTTCTCTGTCTGTTCATTCTTCCTTTCTTTTTCTATTTTCTCTCTCCCTCCCTACCTCCCCCCTATCTCTCTTCTTTCTGTTTCTTTTTCTTCTTTTTTGTATCTGTCTCTTCTTTCTCTGTCTCTTCTCTCTCTTCTTTCTTTCTTTGTCTCCATCCATCCCTCTCTCTCTCCCCTGTCTCTTTCTCTCTCTCCCTTTTTTCGCACTCTGTCTCTATTCTCTCTGTCTTTTCTTTCTCTCTCTGCTTCTTCTTTCGCAGTCTGTATCTCTCTGCGGATACCCCCGATGAACTGATACGTAGACAGACTGATTTGTAAACTGATTGATAGGATGGCTGATTTAACTTATTGGTTTGTGAACTGATTGACTGGACGATGCACTGTCAAGTGCTGATTAACCCTTTGACTCCCACACCCTGCCAACCAGCATTCTATATTGTCAACCATGCTAGTGAAGCAAAAACAACCCTTTGACTCCCTCACCCTATCCACCCCAGGAGTCAAGGGTTAAACTTTTGCAGTTGATGGATAGGGTGCAGGAGTCAAAGGGTTAATGGCTTGAATGGAAGAATGAATCGTCTGTTGAATTATGGATTCACTGACAGCAGCGATATTCACTACTACGATTCAAAGCAGATGTAAAGGAAAGTGGCCGTACGTTGATGTAGACTCTTGATGTATATGGTGTAAACGAATTATTTATCATAAGTGACTGCGGGTTTTCCCGGTCGTTGATCGTGCAAAATTGATGTAAAATATGCATGACATTAACGATGTCCCGATATATCCAATACGCTTGTCGCTGTTTGTATTATGGCCGTAGGCCGGTGTGTATTACAGTTTTTGAGTTCTAGATGTACACATACACTTTTACCAACATACAGATATCTAAGCAAACAAACAAACAATCACAATCCCTCTCTCTCTCTCTCCCTCTCTGTCTGTCTTTTTCTTTGTGACACGGACACACTGACAGACGCACAGAAATACACAGACAAATGTACAGATACGCAAAATCACATAGAGACGCACGCACTTACGCAAACATGCATACACATTTTTCTACATTTGTATTGATACGTGGGCGCGCGTATTTCTCTCTGTATGTCTGTCTCTCTCTCTCTTCCTCTCTCTCTCTCTGTTTGTTTTGTTTTCTCTCTCTCATTTTCACATTCTACATCGTCTTCATAGTGTTTTTTCTCTTTGTCTCTATCTCTGTCAGTGTATCTGTCTTTTCAGTCTCTGTCTGTCTGTCTTCCTCCTCCCATTCTTTTCATATTAGAAAAATTATTTGTACATTTGCATTTTGACTTTTTGTTTTGTTTTTTGTTTGTTTGTTTGTTTGTTTGTTTGTTTACATGACATGTCGTTTCTTTCCTGCCAGCCTGTCCATTTGCCTACCCCTCTCTCTATCTCCTCCTCCCTCCCTCCCACTCTTTCTGTCTCTGTCTGTCTGTCTGTCTCTCTTTCTCTCGCTTTCTCTCTTTTTATCTCTCTGTCTCTATCTGTCTGTCTCCCTCTCCTCTCTACCCTGCTGTCTCTCTCTTAAATAATGAAACAATAAGATGGGCAGTGAAAAGATAACTCTTTGTCCTGCAGGCTGGGAGACTGAACTGAAGCCCCACACATACTTCTGCACAGGTTTAAGGAGTCTGTCAGAGAATTACTGGCAGAGTGGGGTGGAGCGCATATGGGGCTGTTCGAGTGTGATCAATCCCTCAAGAACAAACTCCAAACTCTCTCTCTCTCTCTCTCTCTCTCTCTCTCTCTCTCTCTCTTCTCTCTCTCTCTCTCTCTCTTCTTCTAGTCTTACGGTCCAGCTCCAGCGCACGTGGAAGTTTCTCCGAGCGGGGGTCTCACCTGGAATTGTTTTACCTGCGAGCGTGTGGCGTTTTTACCTTCGTGCACGTCTCGCTCCTTTTTATCTTAGCTTCACTGCACGCTTCAACAGGCCTGAAGACCGCTGAACGTGTGAACGAGGAGG
>CM060308.1:80873727-80881227 GCA_030674185.1 Monoplex corrugatus | reverse complement strand
AGGACTTGATAAATCTATCTTTACAGCTGAACTCTTTGCAATATTAATGGCTTTAAACTTTCTGATAAGTCTTCCTAGGACAATTTTTCAGATACTTCTTTGCGTTGATTCAAAATCAGTACTTCAGGCTCTTGAATTATCAAAATTACAAACAAGATCAGAAATGATTCTGGAAATAAGTCACTTGATTCATAATTTATCTTTAAGAGGCACTGATAGTGATATTACTTTCTGCTGGATACCTTCTCATAGTTCTTTTAGTTATAATAATAAAGTTGACAGGGCTGCCAAACGGGGAGCTAATAACTCACCAGATTCAAACAATATCCAGCTTTCTCTCTCGTTGCACGAGAATTACACTTTAGTGGACAACTACGTCTGGAAGCAGTTCCAATTAAAACAGAAAAAGTATGATAAATGTCACATGAATTTTGAAGTTAGCAAAATACTTAAGCAGCTTCATGCCAGCAGAACTATACAGTCCCTTATGTACAGATGGAAACTTGATGCATTCAAAACAAAATATACCAATAACATAGTGTGTCTGTGTGGAAAGAAGATAACACATAGTCATATTCTTTCTTGCGTTAGGGTAAAACGACATATTCCAACACTATCTGTGAGTACAGTTTCTGACATATTTGCCTCATCATCATTACTGTATGAATTTTTGTTAGCCTGTCAAAAAGTCCTATAGCGAATTACCTTTAAAATGTTATTTGACTTGTTCATTGTTGTGGTTAGTCAATTATTAGTTTTACTTTTTATTCATTTCTTCCGGATATTTACTAATTTTGTTTGTCAGTTTGTTTGTTTAAATCGATAATTATGGTAACATTATTTGTTAGTTTTACCTTCCCCTCTTCAAAACAGTTGTTTTCTGGATCATCTTTTCTCAAAATCAAAATTGACAATTTTCAAATATCTTCTTCACTCCTCCTCTATCACTCCCCCCCCCCCCCCTTTTTTTTTTTTTGTTTGTTTTTTTTTTTGGTCTAAAATCACTTTAGTGAATAGACATTAAATCAAAGACCACCACACACACACACACACACACACACACACAACACACACACACACACACATGCAAGCACTTAAACAAACAAAAATCACTGAACTTTTGGACAAAAACATCAGATATGATAACTTTGCTGTCGTTTCGTTGAACTGGAGAAGGTAGATACTCCAGATTTGCAACAAGTGAAGAGGATGTAGTGTTTTCTTTAAAGCGTCAACAACAATGCTTGGTTTATTTGTTTGTCAGAATTAACAACTTGTAGAAATCAAGACGAAGGCTGGAGCTGAAAAACAACAACAACAACAACAACAACACGACAACAACAACAACCAAACAACTAGCAACGACAATAACAACAACAGCAACAACCACGTGCCACGACATTTTAATGTATTTCATATTTCATGTGATCTTTGGGGCTTAATTAAGGTTATAACATAATAAGGAACGAACTATACCCCTCCCTCTGCCCCCCCCCCCCCCCACAGACAGACCAGTGCCAGACTTGGGCACGGCTTCACAGAGGATCCTATGACGCCCAAAGTGTGCTTATCGATAAAAGAAAAAATGTCTTGGAGACGGTCGGTTTGCACAGGCTGACAGTACATGCGCAATGATCGTCTTTGCTAAGTTTGCGTGGGCCCAAAACAAACTTCCCATTTAAGATTGGCTGTGCCATCATGCCCTGGATATTAACCCTTTGACTCCCGCACCCTGTCCACCAGCATCCTGCACTGTCAACCACGCTAGCAGAGCAAAAACATAACCGTTTGATTCCCTCACCCTCATGCAGGAAGCTGGTGGATAGGGTGAGGGAATCAAAGGGTTAAGTTTTTGCAGTTGGTGGATAGGGTGCGGGAGTCAAAGGGTTAACGAAAACCCTTGAGAAAGATATCGCAACCTGCGAGATTAAATGTCTCAGAAGAGCAGGGGGGGGGGGGGGAGTGAGGGGATCAAGGGGATAGTGGAGTGGGGGGAACAAGCCCACAGATGAAACTGATTACGGGCTGGAATAACACCAGTCAACCACTCCATCGCAGAACAGCGGCCAAGTGATCTGGCCACCTGACCAGAATGCCAGTCAGACAATCTGCCATCCCTGGACCAGCTCATTGTTGTCCTCATGTGCCCTGCCGCATGGCGTTGGTGATCATGGCCCTCCATACCAATCTATCATTTGTCGCTGCGAGTACATCTCCCACCCTGTCTGTCTTCATCCACTACGAAAGTCAGTCCAGTATTTTCTCCGTGGGTCTGCCTGGTGCTCTTTTTCCCTCCAGCTTTCCTGTTTGACCAGGTGCTCTAATTTTCTTTCCTCAAAGAATGTCCCATAAATGTTGCTTGTCTTTTCCTAATCTTCTTCATTGATGCTATTTTTTGTGTTTGCCTCCTTCAAGACTGTCTCTCTTGTTTTCTTTGCTGTTCATGGAACTCTCTCAACATTTTTCTTAGAAACCACATTTCAGCTGGACCAGCTAGTTCACAGAAAAATTGATGACTCGTTTGGGGTCTGAACCTGGGACTTCTTGCGCTCTAAGTGAGAGTCTTACCTCCTAGAGCCAACGAACCATCTTCAGCTACTGTAACAAGCATATGAGTCAGCTTATAAGCGCTGATGGGAAGATAATGTTTTATAGGAGAAGGAAAGCCTCAGATAATTATTCTCTGTGCTGAAATCACGTCAGCCCACTACGATGTACATGCATGTGTGCATGATATATCACAAGGAAGATTTGGGTCTTTGGCCAAATTATCTGATGCTACCACAACGTGTGTGTGTACGTGTTTGCGCGCATGCGGACCGTGAGTGCCTCTGTGTGTTGTGTGTGTGTGGTGTGTGTGTTTTGTGTGTGTGTGTGTGTGTGTGTGTGTGTGTGTGTGTGTGTGCGTGCGTGTGTGTGGTGTTCGTCCATGTGTGTGTATATGTGTTGTGTGCGAGTTGTGTCGTGCGTGGTGTGTTTGTGTGAGTGTGTATGTATCTCGTATGTGTCTGTGTGTGTAGCTGTACGTGTGGTGTGTGTGTGTGTCTGTGTCTGTGTGTTTGTGTTTTTTGTCTCTGTGTGTGCAAGTGCGTGTGTGTATGTCAATGTACGTGTATTCTTCATGCTTTGATTTAACGTCTTTTCACTATGAGTGATATAAGACGGTATGTGTATGTGTGTGTGTTCATGTGTGTGTCTGTATCTGTATGCGTGTGTGTGTGTGTGTGTGTGTGTGTGTATGTGTTCATATACGTGTGTGTGTATGTAAAAGTGTGAGTGCATGCGTGCGTGTGTATGTATGCATGTGTGCTATTGTGCGTGCGTGTATGTGTCTGTGTGTGTTAGTGCAATGTGCATTTTAACATTTGGAAAGCATAACCATGTCATCGTCCATTTCCGACAAGGCATCACCGCCCCTCTCACCTGCAACACATAACTTCAACAAACGCAAGTGCTGATGAGAGTTTTCACCTGTTCTGCAGACTGCTATATAGCACTGTCTTTGTCTCTGCCTTCACTCTTCTGTATTATGCAACATGACATCTCCCACCACCACCACCCCCAAACCGCCACCCCCTATCCATGGAATATCCGTCAAGCCCTTGACAATGTGTTTCTAATTTCACAAGCAATCCAGCTCTGTTAACCCTTTGATTCCGTCAGTCAATTCACTAGCATCCTCCTTTGTCATCCATGATCATCATCATCATCATCACGTGCCTGCCGTATGGCGTTGGCGATCATGGCCTTCCATCTGTTTCTATCCCTTGTTGCCTCGAGCGCCTCTTCCACCCTCTTTGTCTTCAGCCACTCTGCAAGTCCGTCTAGTATCTTCTCCCTGGTCTACCTGGTGCTCTCTTTCCCTGCAACTTTCCTGTCGCCACCCCTTATCCATGGAATAACTGTCAAGCCCTTGACAATGTGTTTCTGATTTCACAGACATCCAGCTCTATTAACTCTTTGACTCCCTCAGCCTATCCACTAGCATCCCGCTTTGTCATCCATGATCATCATCATCATCATGTGCCCTGCCGCATGGCGTTGGCAATCAAAGCCCTCCATATGATCTATCCCTTGTCGTCGCCGCAAGCACATCTTTCACTCTGTCTATCCTCAGCCATTCTGCAAGTCCGTCCAATATTTCTCCCTGGGTTTACCTGGTGTTCTCTTTCCCTCCAGCTTTCCTGTTGTGACCAGGTGCTCTAATTCCCTTTCCTCTTAAAATGACCTATAACTGTTGCTTGTCTTTCCTAATCTTCCTTATCAATGATCTTCTTGTGTCTGCCTCTTTCAAGACTTGTCTCGTTTGTTTCTTTGCTTTCCATGGAACTCTCAACATTTTTCTTAGAAACCACATTTCGGCTGCCTCAATCTTGTTCTGGCTTTGCGTGTTGACTGCCCACGCCTCACAACCGTATAACATTATCGGTTCTATATAACATTCAAGAACTCTCTTCCTGACGTTAATTGATAACAAAACAAGCAAAATGTAACCTTGCAGGTCACGTTTTTGCTGGTGGTGGATAGGTGCCGAGTCAAGTCGTGGATTCAAGATATCATGTATCGAGTCAATGTCATCCAACAAAAAATGTTGGCTTCTTCGCTGCCTATCTATTGTTCTAACCATTCGGTGGACAGGTGAGGGAGTCAAAGGTTACAATTTTGCCAGTGGTGGATAGGATATCAGAGTCAAAGGTTAATGAGTCGTGGACTCAAGATATCATGTATCGAGGTTAATATCACCCCAACATAAAAGAATTGGCTTCTTCGCTGCGTATCTAAACGTTTTAACCATTCTGCCGGTACCAGTGTTTCATATGTGCCTTCTACATCTCCATTTCAAGACCTTCCCAGCGCATAAGGTTTTGCGCAGGCGTAAGGAGTCTGCCGGATAACTGCCGGCAAATTTGTGTACAGCGCGTATGGAATTGTCCGAATGCGGTAAATCCCGTCTCGAACAAACTTCAAAGTTGGTGTATATAAAGGGTACATCCGTGCCATGCCTGTCAAGTCCTTTACGGTGTCTTTCTAGTTTCTCAGCAGTCACTGGCGTCCACACACACACACACATACACACACACACCACACACACACACACCACACACACACACACACAACACACACACACAAACACAACACACACACATACAAAGACAAGAGAAAGAGAGGAGAGAGAGAGGAGAGGGGAGAGAGAAGGAGAGAGACGGACAGAGGGGAGAGAGAGAGAGGAAAGAGGAGAGAGAGACGGACAAAAGGAGAGAGAGACGGACAGAGGGAGAGAGGGACGAGAGAGAGAGCACGGACAGAGGAGAGAGAGAGGAGAGAGAGAGACGACAGAGCGAGAGAGAGAGACGGACAAGAGAGAGAGAGAGAGACAAAGAGAGAGAGAGGGAGAGAGAGAGAGAAAGACAGACAGACAGACAGACAGACAGACAGACAGAGAGAAATTCTGCACAAGACATCTAACAGTTTCAACAAAAAACGACAAAACGAATGTGTCGGTATGCGTTATGTACACACAAACACGTATACTGCAACACACATCCATGTGTCTTCTTAACATTGTGAAATAGACAAAAGTATATTTTCTCTCATGGGGGCTTTACAAACAATATATATATATTGTTTATACTTATAATTGATAATGTAGCTCCTGGCAGTCATTTTCTTTCTTTCTTTCTTTTTTCTTTCTTTCTCTCTTTCTTTTCTTTCTTTCTTTTTTTGTTTGTTTTGTTCTAAAATATGTAACAGCTACAATAAAACACTAAAACCGAATGTCACTGAAAAGAGATGTTACGTCCATACAGACACTTCATCAAATATGTAACATTTTACAACAATGCTTTCGATGTCTAGATTTGAATACCAAGTCAACACATACGTCAGAACGAAAACTCTTCCAAAACCCCCTGGTCTCAAGGAGCCTCCCCCTTGACAGTTCTCACTATCTATTTGCAGAAAATTTCTATCTTTTACCCAGCAACATAGAACTGTCTCCCAGTATTTTTAAGACAAAGGAAATGTCTGCTGGAAACACACACACACACACACACACACACACACACACACACACACACACACACACACACACACACACACACACACACACACACACACACATCTAATACATATCTCTTTCAGGAACACCCCCCCCCCCCCCAAACTGAACGATTTATGCTGATGACTTTTCCAAGTCACCCCATGTTGCAATTAATCATCCCCCCCCCCCTTGTCTGTCTGTCTGTCTGCCTGCCTGTCTGTCTATCTGTCTCTCTCTGTGTTTGTCTCTCAGCCTCTCTCCCATTCTATAACTCACACACACACACACACACACACACACACACACACACACACACACACACTCACACACACACACATCCATCTTTGTGTGCGTGTGCATGTGTGTGTATCTGTGTGTACGTGCGCGTGTGTGTATGAGACTTGTATTTACCAAATGATTAATACTTTTTTTTTTACACTTTCATAGTCTTTATGAACTAGTGGTACCGTAACATATTTCTGGTTTCATGTTATTATAGGTTATATTCTTGATAAACTCACAATATTCACAGCATTAATGTACGTGCAACTTACTTTTTTTTTTCAAATCAAACTTATTGTTATCATCATATCAAACATAGTAATGATCAGTTACTATATAAAGCGCAACGATCACGTTTGACACGACCTGTCGGCGTTATAGAAATGATATCATCATTAAAAATCACAACGAACCTGTTGACATGTGTTGAGCACATACACACGCTGCATCGAACATGTAACAGTTACGACAAAACGGTAAAACCGTATGTGCTGAGACGAATTATGATGATGCATCAAAGGAATAACAGCTATGACTGTCGCCGGTACCGCCTGTTACTGTTATTGTTATTTTTGTTTAAAGCCCAGCCGACTGCGTAGAGCCATATCAGGGCTATAACCCTTTCAAACCATACACAATACTTCAACAGTGAAAAAAAGGAAAAGAAAATTAAGTACACATACATATAATGCATTCGCGCACATAATCTAAGGACATGCCCCTGGCACTGACCACTCCGTCCAGTTTATCGCACAGGGGATTTAAAAAACACAGCTCAGTAGAAATTTAAATATATATATATATATAATATACCCGGGTAGACACCGGGTAGACCCAGGGAGAGAATGTTGGACGGACTTGCAGAGTGGCTGGGGATGAAGAGGGTGGGGGAGATGCTGGGTGCAACGAGAGATAGAGATGGTTGGAAGTCCATGGTCGCCAACGCCATGCGGCAGGGCACCTGATGATGATGATGATATAATATATATATATATATATAATATATATATATATATATATAATATAAAACCAGTCATAAATTACCTAAAATTGCTTCCGCATATCTCACCTCCCAAGAGCCAAAAATGCACTTAACACATGTACCCAATTACCACTCCTAAGAAAAAGTACGTAAGACTTTATCGAATACATACAGGTGAATGGACCAGAAAGGCAGA
>CM060308.1:80863727-80868727 GCA_030674185.1 Monoplex corrugatus | reverse complement strand
TATCCTCTATCGTTGCAAGTCTATATGAATCTATCCTCTATCGTTGCAAGTCTATATGAATCTATCCTCTATCGTTGCAAGTCTATATGAATCTATCCTCTATCGTTGCAAGTCTATATGAATCTATCCTCTATCGTTGCAAGTCTATATGAATCTATCCTCTATCGTTGCAAGTCTATATTAATCTACCCTCTATCGTTGCAAGTCTATATGAATCTATCCTCTATCGTTGCAAGTCTATATGAATCTATCCTCTATCGTTGCAAGTACTTCTCCCACCCTCTCTGTCTTCATCTACTGCGCAAATCCGTCCAGTACTAGAACTTTTATTACAAATAAAATAAAGCGCTGATACAAGAATTCTTACTTATCTGATTGAAACATTCCACATTATACGGCACTCGACAGCAGAGTTTGGAATATGTGCAACAGGGATTCATCAAACTTGCACAATTCCATATGCGCTCCACCCAAGTCTGCCGGTAATTATCAGGCAGATTCACTGAACTTGCACAAAACCCTATGAGATGGCAAGATGTTGAAATGGGGAGGAAGGAGGGGGTGGCGTTGAAAGAGATGTAAAGAACATAAAGATGATATTATCAGAATGATTGGAGCATTGAGATGGGCATCGAAAAGGCCAATTTTTATGTTGTAGACTGGGGCTGAATTCGAGATATCGGATACCGCTAATTAGTGTGTGTGTGTGTGTGGTGTGTGGTGTGTGTGTGTGTGTGTGTGTGTGTGTGTGTGTGTGTGTGTGTGTGGTGTGTGGTGTGTGTGTGTGTGTGTGTGTGTGTGTGTGTTGTGTGTGTGTGTGTGTGTGTGTGTGTGGTGTGGTGTGTGTGTGTGTGTGTGTGTGTGTGTGTGTGTGTGTGTGTGTGTGTGTGTGTGTGTGTGTGGTGTGTGTGTGTGTGTGTGTGTGTGTGTGTGGTTGTGTGTGTGTGTTGTTGTATAGTACGTGCGTGTATGCATGTGTGTTTGTTGGTTGTGTGTGTGTGTGTGTTGTCGTGTGTGTGTGTGTTGTGTGTGTGTGTGTGTGTGTGTGGCGCGCGCGTATGTACGTGCGTGTATGTATTTGTGTGTTTGTGTGTGAGTGTGTGCGTGGGGTGTGTGTGTGTGTGTGAAATAGAGAGAAGAGAGAGTATGCGTGTGCATGTGTGTATGTGTGTGCGTGCGTGTGTATGTATGTATGTGTATGTATATGTGTGTGCATGCATGTTTGTGTGCGCGTAAGAGAGAAAGGGACCGGGTGGAAACGAGTCAGTGTGAGACACAGACTGACAGAATGGAGAAACAAAGAGACCATAAAATCTTTTCCATCACCACTATCATAAACTGGCTTACAATGAACAACAACACAAACAAATAAGCAAATCATACACGGACAAACGTTCTCAAATTAGATGAGCATAGAAAAATGCATTGACACAAGTTGCGGAATTCAGGGAAATGGTATTTATAAACAAGTAAACAAATCATACACGGACAGTCTCAAATTAGATCAGCATAAAAAAGAGTAAAATGATACATACTGGTGAATTCAAAGAAACTGTCAATCATTACAGAAACTAACTCAAAGTTTAAATGAATGAAGGAGGCATGAAGCAAAAAAAAAAACAAAAAAACAAAAACAAAAAAAAACAATGACTGAAGCCTGGACAAAATATAAATAGGGCTTTCGTCTACCAGTCAGACAGTGCGGGCCTCAGTAGTTCAGTTGGTTGAGCGTCGGATTCACATGCTAAAGCTTGTGGGTTCCAATCCCGGGGTGCGCTCCATTAAAATGACCTTCTCATTGTTCCATCTTAAAATCATCGTTGTTCTGGTGGTGTTGGTATAGGATTAGATAAGTAACTGGCCATCTCACTGTCCCATCTTAACATCATTGTTGTTCTGGTGGTGTCAGTATAGGATTAGATAAGTCCCCTTCCCCACTTCCCTGGGATGGTTATCACCGCCGGCCATATCACCTGAGGTGGGTGCTGAAGTAAAAACTCAATCAATCAATCAATCAAGCAAGCAAGCAATCAATCAATCGACGACCGACCGACCGATCAATCAATCAATCAATCAATCATTATTCAATCAATCAATCAATCAATCAATCAATCGAACCAGTCAGTTTGAGTCTCTTTATTCAGGTAAAAGAAAAAAAAAGCTTTGCACATGCGACCTTCAGTTCACCTGGCTGGCTATAAATAGTTTACCTGAGCATGTTCAGGACTAGCGAATGAAAAGCACCAAGAGAGCAGAGAGAGGCACCGCCTTCATAATGCCAGAACCCAAGAAAAACGAACAATCTTTCCCCCCATCTAACTCCCAGAAGACTGCAGAATAAAGGATCTACTCATAGACTTCTTATACTAAGAGGACACAGACACCTTGTACTAAGAGATCTATGGGTCTGCTCCTTACTCTCAATCAGATCTTTTATAGTCAAAGGGGGTCACAGACTAGCCTTTGTCTCTTACATTTATGGGTCGCTCTTACCTCAAGCTTAGTCAAGAAACTGACCCTCGTCATGCACTTGCATGGCTGCCTTCCCATAACTCAGTGCCTTCATGAATACCTACTCATCGCTTAGGGTGCCTTCACTCCGGTCCGCTTCAGTGTCAGTTCCTGATCGCGTATTTCTCGTCTTCTGTGTAAGTGCGTTGTTTGAGAGAGCAGAGAGAGAGAGAGAGAAGAGAGAGAGAGAAGAGAGAGAGAGAGAGAGAGAGAGAGAGAAAGAAAGAAAGAAAGAAAGGAGACAGACAGACAGACAGACAGAGAAAGACGAACAAACAGACAGACAGGCAGGCAGACAGAAGACAGACAGATCAGATAGAGAGAGAGAGAGAAGGAGAGACAGAGAGACAGAGACGAGAGAGACTGAGAGAGGAGAAAGAGAGAGGAGAAAGAGAGAGGAGAGAAAGAAAAAGAGAGGGCGAGAGAGAAAAGAGAGAGAGAGAGGGAGAGAGAAAGAGAGAGAGAGAAGGAGAGAAAAAAAGAGAGACAGACAAACAGACAGAGGTAGAGACAGAGAGAGACAGACAGAGGTTGAGACAGAGAGAGACAGACATAGATAGAGACAGAAGGAGACAGACAGACAGAAACAGACAGACAGAGAAGGATACCGAGACTGAGAGAGAACACATATAGAAACATGGGGAGACGGAAACAGACGGATGGATGGACGGACAGACAGAGGGACAGACAGATAGACACACAGATGAATGAGACAGACAGACAGACAGACAGACAGACAAGACAGACAGACAGTCTGTGTGTGGTCAGGCGAACACAGCTAGATAGATTGTTGGACAGTTTGTCGAAAGGGCAAATAACCACACAAACATACATGTATAATGAGTAGACAGACAAGTAATCTTCAAACCACATGTAGGCTTATCTGACAGACTGACTGACAGGCAGACCAAACTTTCAATAACCAAATAAAAATCACACACAATCACACACACAAAACAACAACAACAACAACAACAACAACAATAATAATAATAGTAATAATAACAATAATAATAATAATAATAAAAAATAATAATAATAATAACAACAACAACAATAATAATATAATAAATAATAATATATAATAATAATAATAACACAATACAATAACAATGAATGAATACATAAACAGATAAATAAACAACAACAACAACAATAAAAAACCCAAACCCAACCCCTCCCCAGTCCACAGAAAACTAAAACAACTTAAAAAAAAGAAAAACAAGAAATAAAAACAAGCAAACAAACAAACACAGAAACAAAACCACCCATTCAGATAAACACGCTCACACACACACGCACATTCATACAAACAACATCACACTGGCATGCACACGTAAGCACACACAACGCACCCACACACACACACGCGTACACACACACGCACGCACACACACACACACACACACCACACACATACACACACTACCACCCACCCACTTTCTCTCTCTGTGTCTTTATCTCTCTCTCTCTCACCCCCCCCCCCCCCACACACACACACACATACATACGCGCGCGCCCGCACACGCACACACACACACACACACACACGCACACACACACACGGACATACACACACCACCACCACAACCACCACCGCCCACAAACAACTGTACTGAGAAAGAAAAAATGAAAAAACGAAAAAAAGAAACTGAAAAAGAAAAAGAAAGACAAAAACATAGCTCTCAACAACCCACTTACCTGGCGGTAAAGGGAGGTTACTGTTGCGCAGTATCCTCTGCACGCTTCCGGCGCGGCTCAACGAGTATTCCTCCGCCAGCCGGCCCCTATCACACACACTGTCATCCACCGACACAAAATAGTTACTCCCATTCTCCACCAGAATTGGCCCCACATTCTCGGTGTCGTCATCCGCATCAAAAATGTAGGCCACGTGAGTCATGGATTGCCGCGATCTTTTCTTGGCCAAGTGTTCCGGTTCCGCTTGGGTTTTTCGTCCATTTCCGCTTCATCCGATGAAGCTTCCGGTTCCGGTTCCTTGGCGGTGGCATCGTTGTTGTGGCGGTGAGCGTCTGTGGCGTGGTGTTTGCAGAGGGTCGTGGGGTTGGCGTGTGCTGAGTGCTGAGTGTGGGAACAGGTGTGTTGGACTTTCTGTTCGGCTATGCAGCCCTGAAAATGACAAGAAATTGTCATAAAATTCTTGGCATAGAATGTGTCATAAGATTCGAGACATTAGTGTATCAAAAAAACTCAGTGTCCCTCATTACTTGATTGAGGCGACTGAAGTCTGGTTTCTAAGAAGAATGTTGAGAGCTCCATGGACAACTAAGAAAACGAACGAGAAAGTCTTGAAGGAGGCAGACACAGAAGATCATTAACAAAGAAGATAAGAAAAAGACAAGCAACATTTATAGGGACATTTCATAAAGGAAAGAGAAATTAGAGCAACCTAGTCACAACAGGGAATCTGGATAGAAAGAGAACCTCAGGTAGACCAAGGGAGAGAATTTTGGACGGACTTGCAGGGA
>CM060308.1:80853727-80858727 GCA_030674185.1 Monoplex corrugatus | reverse complement strand
CAACAAGGGTCAGCAAAACAGGAACTCTTGTTGCTGTAACTCTAATGAAAGGCAACAGAGTTGTGAGTTACAGTTGATCTGTCTGTTGATAAAATACACTACGGTACCCTATACACACAAAACACACACACACACACACACTCTCTCTCTCTCTTCACACCACACACAACACACACATACCAAACACACACACACACACACACACACCACACACACATACACACACACATCTCTCTCCTCTCTCCTCACACACACACACACACACATACACCATACTCTCTCAACACACACACACGCACACACACACAACACACACACACACACACACACACACACACACATATTCTCTTTCTCGCTCTCTCTCTCTCACATACACGCCACACACATACACATACATACGTGCGCAAACACACACACACACACACACACACACACAACACACACACACCCACCACCACGCACGCGCCTACACATACACGCGCAACACACACACACACACATTCCACTCACGCCTCTCCACTCACACACACGCACACACAACACAACACTACTGGCAACACACACACACCACACACACACACACACACACACACACACACACAACAACACACACACGCACCACCGCCTACATACACGCGAACACACACACACACACGCCCAACACACATACAACACACACACAAACACAATAAACAACAATAATACCATGTGTTCCCTCTCTATCTATTACCCTTGTAAATTTATTTTCTTATCTTATCTTTCTTGTCATTTCTTATCTTTCTTTCACCTTTCTCAACTCATCTGATTCATCTCATCTTATCTCATCTCTCACTGTCTGTCCCACGAGTCAAAGGATATCATGACCCAGACGGAGAGTGTCCATGTGGTTCAGCGTGACGTACTCCTGTACTGGGATCCGACTGTCGTTCACGTATGTCTGAAACAAACATAGGACACATTCAGTGCTAATGATTTTTTTAGTACCTGTTTCTTTCTGTCTGTCTTGTCTTTTTTCCTGTCTTTTGCTTAGTTTTTGTCTTTTTTTCTTTCTTAAACGGTGGAGATGCATTTAGATCAAGCAGTAATGACTGCGTGAATGAGTCGTCAAAAAAAGTGTGACAGGGATTGCGTAGCAGTTTACGACGGAAAAGAAGAAGAAAAAATGAAAAGAAAACAACAAGAATATGATGACGACAAAGAAGACAAAGGTGAAAAAGAAGCAGAAGAAGAAGAAAAGAAATAAAAAAAATCTTCTTTTCTTCTTCTTCTTCTGCTTCTTTTTACTTTTGCCTTCTTTGTCATCATCGTACTCTTTGTTCTCTTCTTTTTACTGTGTCCTTGGCCTTTTTCTGCCGTCAGCAAATCTGAATACATACAATCCATTTCAAAATATAAGAAAGTTTGGGTAGAATAAACACAAAATTGTCCAACTTCGATCAATGTCTCCTGAAAACAAACACACTAATATACAAAGAAACGAGAAGTGAAATTAAAAAATAAACAGAGAGAAAACAAGAGAAACAAGAAATGAAATCTCATTCCAATACCTCTTGAGCAAGTGTGCATACAGACGATCCATTCCACAATATGATAATATCTTTACCTCTGATATGACTTATACGGTCGCTGAACTGCGAACAACACGAAGGAATTGAATTAAGTCTGTGTGATCACCGACAAAACGCACTGTCTGCATATTTGATATTGTAGTCTGCATTACTATGCACAATGCAGGCGTCTATTGTTTTCCCAACAATGTCCAGAACAATTTACTGGATATATTCCACTCATGTATATGATACTTGAACGATAAATGTTTTTTTTTCTTCTTCTATGGTCATTCATTGCTTCAAAAATAGAAGATCAACGAATATTTCACTTTGAGAAAACACACATTTTAACCGTTTGACTTCCCGCACCCTGTCCACCACATCCTGCATTGTCAACCATGCTAGCAAAGCAAAAACGTAATCCTTGACCCCTCACCCTATCCACCAGCGTCATTGATGGAGGCAAAGGGTTAAGTTTTTTGCAGTTAGTGGATAGGGTGCAGAGTCAAAACCATGACAAAACGACAAAACAATTTCTCTGCATAAAATACAAAAAAGCTTCCCATTAGCTGTATTCCGAGCATGTATTGGAGGCTTCGAAAATATTGAACACTGTCTCGAAAAGGAAACTCATGAGAGGTAGGGGGTGTGTTTCTTTTCTATTGTATTTTTCAGTGCATTTTTCGTATGCATATGGCTTTATTTTTAATCGCATGAAAATGTAACAATAAGGGTTTCTTAAGAAACCAATATATTTCAGACAATTATCATTATTTAGATACTTACGTTTGTAATATTTATTTTTGTATATGTTCCTTTTTATGAATTGTGTGTGTGTGTGTGTGTGTGTGTGTGTGTGTGTGTGTGTGTGTGTGTGTGTGTGTGTGTGTGTGTCTGATGTGTGAGTGTGAGTGTGGTGTGTGTTTCTCTCTCTCTCTCGTCTCTCTCTCTCCTCTCTCTGTGTGTGTGAGTGTGTGTGTGTGTGAGTGAGTGTGTGTGTGTGTTTGTCTCTCCTCTCTCTATCTATCTGTATGTGTGTGCTCGCGCGCGTGTGCGTGTGGATGAGTTGTTTGTTGTTGTTGTTTCTTGTTGTTTTCATAAGAAAAAATATAAACAACCCAAGACACCAGAACAAAACTGTACTTTCTGTTTCCGAATACTACCAAAAACAAACTAGCCAACTAACCAACCAAAATGTGATGGCATGTGTCTGATTTTAATATCAGACACAAATATTACATGAATTTCAAAAGAAATAATCTTTTTTTTCTGAAAAAAAATTCTGTTGAGAAAAAATATTTTCAGTAGAAACTTAAAAGATTAATTGCTGTGCAAAAAAATTGTTGTTCTTGTTGTTGTCGTCATCGTTGATGCTGTTGCTGATGTTCGTGGTGGTGATATAATTGCTACTGTTGCAATTGTTGACGTTCTTGTCGTTGTCGTCATCGTTACGCCGTTGTTGATGTTAACGGTGATGATAATTGCGGCAATTTCAATGTGCGCTTTACGAACATTCTCTTTTGGCCCGAACCAGCCGCCATACCGTTCGACTCTAATGGATTGAAGGATCGTATTGCACCACGAAAGTTAAGGAGCCAGTACAACGCTATGTTCAAAGTGTTCAACATTACACACAACAGTCTGGGACTGCGTAACACAACGCCAGTGTATTTAAAAAAAAATCACGTATCAATATTACAGGCCCCTTTTTTCAACTGACAGCGGACCAACGGAAATTGAAGCCTCTCCTGCCACATCACACCACCCCCCTATCACTTAAGTTTATACATATATATACGAGCCAGAGGGGAAAATCAATATCTGCATAGAACAGAGCGTGGTAGACAGTTTTCAATAAGCAGACGTTTTAAGGTTTGTCAACACGTCATGAAATAACGATATGATCTCACTGACTCCACTGAGTGAAAGGGTTTGATAGAACCCGTAAGCGCAGTTGTCTACAGCGTCATGCTGATGACACTCGGGGTTCGGGTTCGACTCTAAAATTAAAATCATCATCATTATCAAGTGCCCTGCCGCATGGCGGTGGCGATCATGGCCCTCCATATGTATCTATCCCTTGTTGCCGCAAGCATATCTTCCACCATCTCTGTCCTCAGACACCCACAAGTCCGTCCAATATTTTCTCCCTGGATCTACCGGTGCTCTCTTTCCCTCCAGCTTTCCTGTTGTGACCAGGCGCTCTAATTCCCCTTTCCTCATAAAATGGCCTATAAATGTTGCCTGTCTTTTCCTAATCTTCTTATGAATGATCTTATTGTGTCTGTCTCCATCAAGACTGTCTCGTTGTTTTCTTTGTTGTCCTCGGAACTCTCAACATTCTTCTTAGGAACAACATCTCGGCTGCCTCAATTTTGTTCTGGCTTTGCTTGTTGACTGTCCACGCCTCACAACAAAATTACCATACAAATAGAAATCTGGCAACAGACATATGTAAAGCGCTTAACAGAAGACATATTGCCTCGTTTAAAGTTAGTTCATATTGACATGTCACTGTTAAACCTATTCATACGCTCTTATTGTCTTATTGAAGTATACGCGAGTGACTCATTTTGTATTCCCAAAATATCTGAAGTATGCATTATCGAAGAACGATTATGCATTAAACGTTGCATTTGCATAATATCTGTCATGTGTTTACACCCCTTCAAACGAGACTTTGGCCTTATTGAATACATTTCTGATTCTTATTTTGATTCTGTGTTCGACTCCGGATGAGTCACTAATTTTTCTAATGCAAATAGGCTAATGGAACAGTCCTCCTCCCTCCCTTTGCTTGGCAAAATGGCTGCCGCTGTGTGACGTCATGGGCTGAATGGTGATTGTCTACTCAGTGGTTAGGCAAGGTTGGCCTAGGTCTCATCCAGCACCTTAAGGTGTTTTCTTGTTAACTTATGTTACAGAAATGTGGCTCTGTAAACGACTTCTCAGAGTCAAATGGACAGACAGAAGAACAAACGGTCGCATGTTAAAGGAACTGAATGTTATGCGTCAACTGCCAACAGAACCGAACAAAAGAAAGCTGAAATATGTAGGCCATGCGATCAGAAACACCAAAAACAGATTTGATATTGACGGCCCTGCAGAAAAAAAGTTGAGGCGAGGAAAAGAAAGGGATGACCGCACACCTCCTGCTCAAACAACATCGCTGATGTGTGTGATCTGGGGATCCAGGACGTCGCCCAGAGATGTCTCAATCGTGTGACCTAGAAAAGACTTGTGACGTCGAGCGTGGCTCCTACCGCCGATCCCAGCGAGGAGAAAGGTAAGGTGAGGTATGTTGCCGGCTAGAATTGAACTCGAGATATCAGATGTGGAAGTTACGGTTTTACCAACAAAGCCAGCCAGCGTGCTGGAAACTGTGGCCCGTCCAAGGATCGAACCCGCGACCCCTGCATTACCAGCAAGACGCAGTAGTCACTTGAACCA
>CM060308.1:80836227-80848727 GCA_030674185.1 Monoplex corrugatus | reverse complement strand
CCTTGTAACTGACTGAGACCACTGTTGTGAAAATATTCCCTTTGGACAATGATTTTGAGCATTCACGTTCGTCTTTGTGTTTTGGTTAGCACAATGGACCAACAACTTGGAGGTCATAGGTTTGAATCTGATCAGTTCAAATTTTGTAGGATCTTTATATTTTTGTCATGGATTGACTTTTACCCGGAGTTGAGAGTGTAGATGCACATTAACCCTTTGGCTCCCGTACCCTGTCCACCAGCATCCTGCACTGTCAACCATGCTAGCAAAGCAAAAACTTAACCCTTTGACCCCTCACCCTAAAATGAGGGAATCAGAAGGTTAAGTTTTTGCAGTTGGAGGATATGGTGCGGGAGTAAAAGGGTTAAACATATCTAGTAGAATTGGCCATGCTAAAATTTAAGAAAATAAACAGTGTTCTTATCAACAAATGCCTATCAATTAACATCAGGAAGAGAGTTCTTCAGTGTTATATTGAATCAGTACTGTTGCACGGATGCCAAGCCTAGACAATCTACAAGCAAAATCAGAACAAGATTCAGGCAGCTGAAATGAGGTTTCTAAGAAGAATGTAAAGAATTCCATAATTCCATGGACAGCAAAGAAAACAAACTAGACAGCCTTGAAAGAAGCAAATAAAAAAAGAACATCAATATTGAAGATTTGGAAAAGACAAGCAACATTTATACAGGTTTTTTATATATAAAACAAGAGAAATTAGAGTACCTAATCACAACAGGAAAGCCACAGAGACAAAAAGCACCAGGTAGACCATGGAAGAAAATATGACATTTTTGTAGAGTGGATGAGGACAGAAAGGACAGGAGATATACTTGCAGAGAAAAATAGATTCGGGCGGACAGCCGTCATCGCCAACGCCATGCGGCATGGCAAATGATGATGGTGATGATGGAACTACAAGGTATGATACATTTCACAGATGCGTCATGAGAAATTTGTTAGAATTTTCTGACAAACATCACCGGGGTCTGTATCTCTCGGACCTGGACAAAAAGAAAGCATGGAGCACAGACCTGTCATTTAGTCTGAATCCACAATGGAACCCCATAGCACCATCAGCATCACTCTCATTCTTAATTAAAAGTCGTCTTAAAATCGTGAAAAAATGTCCCTGGTTTTATTACTCTTCGTGCCTTTATATCAACATGACCTGAGATTGATGTCGGAAAATTCAATCCTATTCAACAATTCATTATTTAATTAACTAATGTCGCACTGAACAATTGTGGTAGGTTTGGAAGACTGTTGGTGTGCCTAAACGAGCGGTTTAGGTCAACGAAAAAGAGGCCCTAGAGAGAACAAACCCCCTTTCCCTCCCTCCTCTCTCCCACCCCCTTAAAAACAGTATGTGGTGCCGAAAACAAGTAGTACCTTAGGCTAGCAGGTGTACAGGTCTTTCACACAGCTCTGTCCCGTCTTTTCAGCTCTACAAACGAGCCACAGACAGACAACGAATGGCAATCACGGTATGGCAGGGGCAGGTCACATACGGTGCGGACTGACCACAATGAATAGCTGTTCGAGTACCTTCACTTGTTCATGTGTCGTCTTGACCTCGCAGTCAGTGAATAGGCAGGTCACATTATCTTTCCTTTTGTGTTTACCATCTTGTCTCCGTATTCGTCACACTCTCTAGTCATCTGTGTTAATGTCCCGTTTTTTGTACGGTATGGTAAGAGCAGATTTAGATAGGCCCCTACATCGAGGATAACTTCTTTCTTCTTTTATCTGTCAGCTTTGTACCGTTAGTGACATTCCGCTTCGGCTTTGCCCATTTCGCCTTTACAATTATAATGTTGAATTTGGGACGGTATACTTTAGACTGAGCTAGGGTACCGTTTTGCTTCATGCATTTACGCCAGCTCGCCTTGTTTCAGCAAAAATCAATATTTTACTTAATAGGTGTGCGTGAGTCTGTGAGAAAGGGTGATATAGCGAGAACAAATTAAAGGAAAAAATTAATTCTCATCTATTTTGACGTTCTGTGTTTGATGTACGTAGGTGTCTACGTGTAAGTAAGCTAACTGACAATTCAACGCATTTGAGGCTAAATAGGACTAACTTTAGACAGTTGAGTGACGTATCAAAAGGCAAAATGGGATGAGGCGAAATGGCCAAAGGTAAAATGGCAAAAGGTGAAAATTAATGGCAAAAGGCGAATTGGCAAAAGGCGAATTGGCAAAAAGGCGAAATGGCAAAAGTAAAATGGCAAAAGGCGAAATGGCAAAAGGTAAAATGGCAAACGGCGAAAGGTGTTAATGGGAAAAGGCGAAATGGCAAAAGTTGAAATGGCAAAATGTCAAATGGCAAAAGGTAAAATGGCAAAAGGCGAATTGGCAAAAAGGTAAAATGGCAAAAGATAAAATGGCATGTCCCAGTACCATCATGCGTATCGCAGAGAGGAAGAGTTGACGGTCGGCAACAAGTTGGAAAGGCCTGAAGTGGAGGAATGCTTCTGAGACTCTGTTCCTTCAGGTCCCTAGATTTAAACTGTCAACTGTTGACCGGCGTTCTTTTGCTGTCTCCGGACCGTTTGCCTGGAATAGGCTTCCGCTCTCCCTTCGCCTAACACAACCCCTTCTGCTTTTAAATCCAAATCAAGAAACCCGTATCTTTTCCCGACAATGAATTATACAATTGCCTCTCTCCCTGCGTTTGTGTAGGTCCTGGTTGTACATTGTAAGGTAGTCTGCGTTGATTGTGTGCGTATGCCTGGTGCGCGTGTTTGATTTGAACACTCAAGACATGGCGCCGTATAAATACTGTAATCATTATAATCATGATGATGTCAAAATCTTTTTCGCGTCATCGATCCATATCTTTCGTGGGCTGCCTCTAGCTTTAAATCCAGAAGTATTTTTTGTTGTTGCCATTATACCTGTTTAAACCAACTAATGGGGTTACATTTAGGTCAGAAGACCAAACCGCTTCATCCCTTGCTGATGAATATGATGATGGACTGGTGTTGTTCCCACAATTTTTCTTATCTTGATCGTTCTAACCATGTGGTGTCTGATCTTGTTGACCGCCTTTCTTAAATAACGCATTCCATAGGTGGCAATTTCGTGCTCCAGAGACTTGTAAGGGTTCAGATGTGGCTATGGTATCTTAGGGTGGGACTGAAAATGAAGCTGATATTCTTGGCTTCTGTGTATAAGACAAAGCGTGATGTTTAAGTTAAAGTACCTGCTCCCGAAAGCCAAGGACATGCACGATCGAGCCGGCTTACCAAATGGATGGTGGACCAAACTTGTGCCGTACCGTGAATCTCTCTTTTGGTTTTATTTGTTTGTTTTTTTTCTTTTTGTTTCCATTCATTCATTCATTCATTCATTTGTTCGTTCGTTCGTTTAGTCAGTCAGTCAGTCGGTCATTCATTCATTCATTCATTCATTCATTCATTCAGTCAGTCAGTCAGTCACTCTCTCTCACTCACTCACTCAGTCACTCTGTCAGTCAGTCACTCGACAGTTTTCATTGTTCCTCAGATTCAACTACTGTCTTCCCTATAAATCAACTTCCCGACGCCTCGTAAAGTAAGGTCACAATGATCTCACACACTACTAGCAGTTCACAGTTTTCCTCTATGCACGTTCTCTTGTTCTGTCAACATCTCCTAAATCTTGCGTCAAAGGTGTGCAGGTAAAAAAATCACCCTTGTGCAATTTGTGCAGAGGCACATTTTAACAGGCCTATGGTTGGAGCGGGGGGTCACAGGTTCCGTCTTCCAATCTGATTGTAAAGGTGCAAATCTGGCCCAAGGCAAAAACAACAACAACAACAACAACAAACTTTGTGCGTATGGTCTTTAGTCCACTTAGCTGTGAATAGGTACCTAACCCTCTTTTAGAGTTGTGGAATGTAAAGCTGCGAGGGAGAGATGGGTGCCACCTTTCTATTGCTGGCACCGAGAAACTTTGGGGTGTCTATCGTCTTGCTCTTCTATGACTTCGACAACAACCTCTTCCTAATGTTCACACTTTCCATTATGTATGTGACTGTCAGCAGCATCGGTGCTACACAGCTGAAATATCAACCATGAAAATATGTCCTTTTCGTTTTCTAAAATTTAAAAAATTATTTTTGTTTATTATTATCTCATTTTTGTATAGCACACTATTCTTCAACTGATTTGCATTCATTCAGCGTTACACTTAACCAGAGTGTTAATGCAGCACATAAAATATTCAAGCTGTTAGGGAGCTGACCACTCTCCACTTTGTTCTTGTGCAGTCTGCATCTTCGGTGGAAGCACGTACTAAAATGGTTTCATGTTTCTGTGAGTCAACAGAGCTGACATGGCTTACAGAATCTTTAACATGTCTATTTAATGTTCTGCACGCGTACAGACACGACGGGGTTTTAGGTACTGGCAGGTCTGCACATATGTTGACCTGGGAAATCGGAATAATCTCCACCCTTTATCCACCAAGCAGATGTATCTAGGCAGGACTGAACCCAGGACCTTGAGACAGAAAATCTGACGTTTACCCACCACCGCCCGCCACTTGTTAATTTCTTCTTCTTTTTTATATTTGTTTTACTAAACCATAGCACTTCCTGCTCTCATCTTCTGCTTTGGCCAGTTACTGTTCGGTGGTGTAAGTCCCATCATGATAGTATTACATTAAACAAAACAAAAATTTGGTATAACCATTACAGTAACATATTTTCAATTTTCATTATCAGAAATGTCGCTGCAAATCGTTTAATCCGCATATCGATTCCAATAGGTGTTTTCACTGATCATGGTTTTACTGATCTGTAGGTCTGCAGTGAAAGACTTTTTTCTATTATTTGACTGAATGAACAAGGCCTTTTTCCCCGTTGCCAGCAAGCTTGCATCATGAGTGTAGGTACGTTGTTTGTCCACACTGCGCAGGCACAGTTCTCATGCTCCATCTTCGGTGGGGGTGCATGCTGGCTATTTTCGTGTTTCTATACGCCACGTAACTAACATGACTTACAGAATCTGTAAGCGTGAGTATCTGATGTTCTGTGTTCACATACACAGTAAGAGAATGAAGACAGTAGCAGATCTGCACACAATGTTGACGGAAAACTTCGGAAAAATATCAATGATTCACTCCAGTGCTATCCAGCCAGGGTCGAACACAGGACTGGAATTCCAACGTCCTGACCACTTAACTACTGTGTGACAGATACTGAAAACAGAACTGACTTACTCCATTGGCAGTGCTCAAGTCCTTGACCTTGAACTTGCGCAGGTAGAGGTCAAAGGTGATGACCGCGTGTCGTTTGTCTACCGTGTCAGACTGAAACACACATAAAGAAGACATATTTTACGACTTTCCCTTGACCAAACACAGCTGCATTGTGTTACTGTCTGTACCGTTAGAAAATGAAGATCGATGGATGAATCAATCAATGAATCAATCAATGAATCGACCAGCCAACCTGCCAACTGACAAATCAATCAATCAATCAATCAAGCAAGCAAGCAAGCAAATCATCCAATCAACCAATTAATCAATCAATTTCTGTTTCACACACTCACAATCTCTACTTTTCACAGACACTCTGTCAAGCAATCACGCTTACGTGTATTTTTATTATTTAAAAAAAAATCAACAAGCAGATTTCTCGATGCGTGCACATTCGCTCAAAACAAGTGCGACTACCGCGTTCAGCAAACAGGAACCAGAAAAACACGAAATGAATCAGACGCGTCTTTAATATAACCAGACAAGACAGCGAAATTTTCGGCCAACTGGCTTTTGTCAAGCGTAATGTTAAATCAAGACAAAGAGGGTGGAAGAGGTGCTTGAGGCAACAAGGGATAGAAACAGATGGAAGGCCTTGATCGCCAACGCCATGTGGCAAGGCACTTGATGATGATGATGAAATGTAAGATCACAAACGAAGAAACACCAAATACAAAAATTAGGAGAAAAAGGCTGAAACTTCCCTGATGGACGTGTTTTCTGGTTACTGTGTACATACGTTGTTTTTCGCACACTGTGCTGGCGGTGCGCTGCTGCACAGTCTGCATACTCCGTCTAAGGTGGACGTGCATGCTGACTATTTTCATGTTTCCACAATCACCAGACACTAACATGACCTACAGGATCTTCAAAGTGTGTAATGCGATGATCTGCGAGTGTATACACAAGAAGGGAGTTCAGGCACTAGAAGGGCTGCACATACAAATCTTCACTCTTCACACTTGGCAGAGAGGCACCAAGACAAGATTGAACCCAGACCTTGTGATTGGAAGACCGACATCTTACCCATTTGACCATCATGTCTGTCGGCTCGTACATTTAACAACGCTTATGACGATCGGTTCTAAGAAAGGCGAGGCACAAGGATTTAGACTTCTTTATTTCTACCAAAAGTACACAATAATGGCTGGCATGATTTAGCTGTGCAGTTAGAATCTACTACTGTACTAGGGTTTAGTCCCTGCATGACACGTCAAATTAGCCCATTTGCTTCCCGTGTGTCAATCATGTCTATGGCGTCAGTTTTAATACTGTTCATTACGAACCAGAAAAACAAAAATAAAATCTGAACGCGTGTCTAACATAACAAAACGGATGTAGTTAGAAACTCAAAGGACAGCCGAACAGCAGAACGTCCTCAGAGGACAAATCCCCATCAAACAAGTGTTTCGGCCCTTAACTCTTGACACTCTAAGGGGGCCGGGCCGCATCCAGGTCATGACTCCTGGATACCCCTCTCCTGTTGTCATTTTTTAAAAATAGAAATTTGTCTTCCTTTTGGAATCGAACCCGCGTATACTAGGTGCTCAGATTTCTCAAGCAGATATGGGACTGTTCGGTGAAGTAATTTCTCTTGCACACATCCCCAAAATTCAATGATCGCTGTGTGTGGTCCAGGCTTTACATCTTCCATCAAGATAAGAACCAACACGAGACTATGGAGAACTATGGAGAATGTACAATACGCGAATTAAAGAGTCCACAAGAGAATCGGGAGACGACCAGACCAAGTAAAGAAGAAGCAATTCTACGTTATAAGGAGCAGACAGACAGAACACAATACGCCTTTCTTCTCTGTCCCCTCAACGCGGTGGGTCAACAATGACATCTCCACCTACTGACCATGCTGGACCAGGACTGAACCATTCACACTGCACGTACTGTACGTGCTTCGATTGTTTTCCCTGTTATAGTGACAAGCTCTCCTGTTTGGCCTTGCTTTTACCGTACGCTGCGGAATCTTTGCTGCCAGGCTCAGTTTTCCTTGTGTCCATTCTTCCTGGACCCCAACGTATGCCAGCATATAGAAGAGGTTCTTCTGACAAGCAACGTTCAAGTAAAGCTTTCACCTGATGTGATACGACAACCGGGGATAAAAATCATACAAAAAAACAATAAAAAAAAAAAACCCCAAACCAAACAAACATAAAAACCAAGGAGGGTTGAGAAAAGATCAGTTTACATGTAATACCACACAACAAAGGTGTTCGGAATGCAAAAAGATCAGTTTAATACCACACAACAAAGGTGTTCGGAATGCAAAAAGATCAGTTTAATACCACACAACAAAGGTGTTCGGAATGCTCCTGCTCTCACGTTCAGGTTCATATTGCTCATAGCCCTTCCGACCACGGCAGCCATATCAGAACTAACATTGCGTTAAAAATAACTCTAACTTTAATTATCAAAAAAAGAACAGTTAAAAACCAAACTCAGGATTATCCTATCAAGTCTAAAATGCAATTAGAAATCTTTCACATATGTGTAATCATATCAGACGAAATCTGTTAACGTCTTGTAAAAACTTGAAAACTGTATATGAAGGAACACCTCTGAGGAGGTTCTTTTAGGAGTCTGCTGTATAGTGCTTATGTCCTGCTATTACGTGTCCGAAGGTAGAGCTGGTGTTTTAAATTGAAAGGTGGCTCACCTTGGAGAAGGAACACTGAATTATAGCCACCACTGACTTGTAGCTGTATTTGTTTAGGGAAAGGATTAGGACGTAAGCTCTGAGGAAAAACCCACAGCGCGGGTCCCAAAAGCAGGATAGTGTTGTCTTCAATGGTGTTCTGTATCTAAAACGGCGACATCGACTTCAAGCCATACTGTTTCTAGCCTATACCTTGGTGTTATGGAGAGGAGGGAAATCTCCTGCATGGACAGCTAAATATTTCCCTTAGAAAGACCACAGCGGTGACATACCCAACGGCACTATTCCATAGTGCTCGGCGACTGGAACGCCAACAGTCATCAAAATGGAGAGTTTAACCCTTCGACTCCCGCACCTTATCTACCAACTGCAAAAAACTTAACCATTTGACTCCCTCACCCTATCCACCAGCTTCCTGCAGTAAGCTGGTGGATAGGATGAGGGAGTCAAAGGGTTACGTTTTTGCTTTATTTGCACCGTTGACAACGCAGGATGTTGGTGGATAGGCGGCAGGAGTCAAAGAGTTAATGTAGTCCACCTCACATTCAAGCTTGCAACGTTTCACCAGGTAAACTTTTCATGCAAACATTTAACCAGAGCAGTTTTCAAATTTCGTAAAATCGCAATATTTGGACCAACAAGCTTTTTTTTTTCTTTGTATGAATAGCTGCTTTGTGTCGATTTCAATCATTATCTTAGTCTCGTAACCGGTAGGAGTGGAGGGGAGGGGTGGGGGAAGTGATGATTCACAGCAGCAAACAAAATCCTCCATTGCTATCCATGGGGTACAGCAGCACGCGGATCTGGCATGTTTTAAGTTTGTTCGTGTGGTACAGCAGCACGCAGATTATGCAGCAGCACGCAGATTAGTCATGTTTAAGTTTGTCCTGTATCTCTGGGGTGCAGCAACACGCAAATCAGGCACATGTTTAAGTTTGTCCTCTGCCTGGGGTGCAGCAGGTAGCAGGTTGGCATGCTGAAGTATCCATATGTTTGCTTTTGCTCTTCCATCCAAGGTAATCTGAATGGTAGTCTTAGACAGTGTGTCGTGGCGGGTGACGTGACCTAACCAAGCAAATTTGTGTCGTTTCACTGTTACTACACCACCACCACCACCACCACCACCACCAACAACAACAACAACAACAACAAAACAAACAAAAACAAAAAAACAACAACAGCAAAAAAGAAAAAAAAAGAAAGAAAACGAGAAAAAAAGGCTCATGTTGCCTCCAAAAGGAATGATTTTGTTTCGTGTATATACACGCGCTCTTCTTGTATTCGTCAGGCATTTGATGACAGACAGATAGAAAGAGACACACAGACAGACAGACACAGAGACAGAGTCAGAGAGAAGAGAAAGAGAGACAGAGACAGCGAGAGGACTAGATATCTAACGCGACATACAAATCTAATCCGGAGTTACAATCTCATTATTTTGACACAACTAGAGCAAATGGATATATTTACAGGGCAGACAAAATCTTTGCTAAAACAGAGACATTACACATATACAGAGATATCCCTGCATACCCGCTCCTGGGTACAACAAAACCACTACACACCCCCACCCCCCACACACAAACACACACACAAAAAAAACCGAAAACAAACATGAATAACTGATAAGCCAAAGAGGCAGACGTGAGAAAAACAAACAAACTCACAGGTACATTCACAAACCAGGAAGAAGAAGATGACAGTACAACTTGACACAGCAGTCTCTCAAAGAGATGTCACTATTATCAATGGAAGCAGTATTCATAGGCCGAGACCCTTGTGTTCTTTTGCTTTGGGGACAGAATAAAGCCAGAGTCAGGGTTAGGTTTTGTTTGTTTGTTTGTTTGTTTGCTTGTTTATTTGTTTGTTTTTCTTATTCCTTTTTAGTTCGCCGTCTCCATGTCTAGGCCACATCTCGTTATAGATGTGACTGTATTGTCCAGATACTGCTGACAGGCTTGCGCTGAGTACAGTTTTAAAGAGTCAGATGTAGATGGGTATGCATTCATCTGTTTTGAAGACGGGTGAAGTGTAGAGTGATAAGTGTAGATCTTCTGTACACGTGTCTTTTCTGCAGCTGAAATATGGTTTCTAATATGAATGTTAAAGAGTTCCATGAATAGCAATAAAAACAAACGAGACAGTCTTGAAGGAGGCAGACACAAAAAGAACATCAATGAAGAAGGTAAGAAAAAGACAAGCAACATTCATAGGACATTTTATGAGGCGAGAGAAATTAGAGCACCTAGTCATAACAGGAAAGCTGGAGGGAAAAAGAGCACCAGGTAGACCCAGGGAGAAAATACTGGACGGACTTGCAGAGTGAATGAGGAGAAAGAGGGTAGGAGAGGTACTTGAGGCGACAAGGGATAGATTCGTATGGAGGGCCATGATCGCCAACGCCATGCTGCAGGACACATGATGATGATGATCGATGTTGCAGTGGGGATTGAACTCGAGACACCAAGTCTGGAGTCCAGGGTTCTATCAACAGAGTCAACCAACTCGCGCTAAAACAAAACAAAACAAAACAAAACAAAACAAAACAAAACAAAACAAAACAAAACAAACAAAACAAAACAAAAATCCTTGGCTTAAACGGATGTCTAGGACTGGGTCAGTGACTAAGTGTATCCCCAACATTTAATCCATCTTCAGGTTATAACAATAATCCCGGATTTCGTTTTATCTTCAAACCACAAGATTAAGGGATTTACTCCCGAATTCCGCAGCTGTTAGTTAAATGCCTCTAAAACTCCAACGATATCATGGTAATACTGTTTACCTCCCTTGTCTTAAAAGGGGATCAAATTAGTTCAAGCAACCGTTAGTCGTGACTCTTCGTTAAGCCCAAAGGGTTCGTCAGACCTGGATTTACATCCACACACAAACAATGCAGGAATCGGTTCTGAGACTTTGCGGACCTCAATAGCTCGGTTGGTTGAGCGTCGGATTCATATTGTGGGTTCGAACCCCTGGGTGCGCTACACTAAAAACTGACCTTCTCACTGTCCCACTCAACATCATTGTTGTTCTGGTGGTGTCAGAATACGCTAGGATAAATCCCCCCTTCCTCCCATTTCACTGGGATGGTTATCCCCGTTGGCCATATCACCTGAGGTGGGTGCTGTCGTAAAAACTGAACCAAATCAATCAATCTGAGACGTTTTCCCACGAGTTCGGAGGTCACAGTGGTACGAATCACGAATATCCAAAATGTATGCGCTGCCCACTGACTGGATATCATACCGCCTGCAGTGGAGGGCAACGACAAAGATCTTTCTACGCCCGTCTGTCCTTTTTATTTATGTATTTATTTGTTCATTTATTTATAAACTATTTATTAATTTGTTTATTTATCTATTTATTTTAATACTTGTTTATTTTTTTAGGATCATCGCAATCAGGGAGGTTACCTTTGTGCTCACCTTTTTTTCCCGTCCCATTTTCTACGCCACCTCAATGGCCACAGAAGCCGGCACAGCCTTTACAATGTGATGATGATGATGTCGATGAGGGTGATAATCATGATAATATGGTAGGATTGAGACTGCGTGACAGGGCTGTACTCTACGCTTACTGTCATAATATATCCTGGCGTCAACCAGGCCCGAGAGATACAGACATCTGCAGTTGTGCATCCGTAAAATGGATGACTCGACTGCGCAGTCCCAGTCTTCCAATCAGCCCATAGCACGCCCAACTCTGGGTAGGAGCCGGTTAGAGCCGAAAAATCCCACAGAGAAATCCAAAACAAGCGTGAATGTCCGCGTTCAAGCAAACAGGAACAAGAGAGAAAAAAAAAAAAACACGAAAAAAGATTAGAACGCGTATTTAATACAACAGACACAACAGGCGCAAATTTTCGTCCAACTGGCCTTTGTCAAGTGTAAGGTCACAAACAAACAAACACCAAATACAAAAATACATCCCTGCTGTTTTGTCCAGTGTGAGAAAAAGACACAATGATTTTTGAAAGAACTGACGGGGATCCGAACCCACAACCCTCCAGTCGGTAGTCCGTTACGCTAACCATTACACCAGGGCGACTGGTACGCCCGTCTGTCCTTGCCATCTTAGGAAAACAGCTCAAATCTGTGTGTACTGGAGGCCGCACGTACAGTTGTTCTGGAACCGAACCTGAGCCTTTGAGGTCAGACCGAAAAGCGGTAGCTTTACCTCTATGTCAGTCAGGCCTCCATAATCTGTAACTTCGAAAATTCTGAAAGTATCTTCTCTCTCTCTCTCTCTCTCTCTCTCTCTCTCTCTCTCTCTCTCTCTCTCTCTCTCTCTCTCTCTCTCTCTCTCTCTCTCTCTGTGTGTGTCTCTCTCTCACTCACACACACACTCTCTTTCTCTTTCTCTCCTTCACGCACACATATGCACACTCACGCACACATGCACACACACGTATATATATGCATAAGCGCGCGAGCGCACACACACACACACACACACACACACCACGCGCGCACGCGCGCACACGCACACACCACACACACACACACACAACACACAACACGCAAACATTCGAAACCTCTCTCTCTCTTTCTCTCTCTCTCTCTCTTCTGTCTGTGTCTCTC
>CM060308.1:80816227-80823727 GCA_030674185.1 Monoplex corrugatus | reverse complement strand
AAGAACAAGACAGAGAAACAAGACAAAGAAACAAAAACAAAGAAACAAGACAAAGAACAAACAAGAAACAAGACAAAACAAAAAACAAAAACAAGAAAGAAACAAAGAAACAAGACAAGAAACAAGACAAAGAACAAGACAGAGAAACAAGACAAAGAAACAAAAAACAAAGAAAAAAGACAAAGAAACAAGACAGAGAAACAACAAAGAAACAAAAAACAAAAACAAGACAAGAAACAAGACAGAGAAACAAGACAAAGAAACAAAAAAGAGAAACAGAAAGAACAAAAAACAAAGAACAGAAAAAGAAACAAAAACAAGAAAGACAAAGAAACAAAAAAGAAACAAAAACAAAGAAACAAGACAGAGAAACAAACAAGAACAAAAGAGAAACAAAAGCAAGAAACAAAGCGAAACAAAACAAAGAAACAATATACAAAAAAGGAACCTTCTTCAAGGTCATAATGAGCTAAAGAAATACAAAAACAAAACAAAAAACAAAAAAACAAACAAACAAAAGCAAAAAAACAAAAAAAACAAACACCTTTCGTATAACAAGGGAACCTTCTTCGAGGTCATAATGAACTTAAGAAACACAACATTACTTTTTTGTATAAAAAGGGAGATTGTACATTTTTTTTACCTTCTTGTGTTTATTCTTCTTTTTTAATATTTGAAATATTGAATATTTTGATATTTGATATTTATAATGTTAGAGTATAATTTGGTTATCTAAAAGCCTCGATGTGAACAGATATTAAAAAAGAAACAACAAACGCCTGCACAGTATTTATAAGCTACACAATCAAAACATCGTGCCTATACATAAACCCAATACAGCACTCCTGGAACGCAAAAGAAAAGTCTTGGTTACCAGGCAATGCACAATATAACTGAAGACCGACGTGGAATTCATCCCAATAGAAAAGGGAAATAAGCATGTTGAGATGTCTTGCTCAAGTCACTATTTTGCTTGATCTTACTAGGTACGATCTATTTACATCAGCCATACCTCTTGATTATATATTTTCCCATTAGTCGATCATATGCTTCTAATATTTTCTCTCATGCATTGTTTAAGAGTAAAAAATACTTTACATTCCCAAAACTACTTTTAGCTGGTTCATCATAGTTTAAATTTTTGTCCTGGACCCTCTTCAGGATAAAACATTGTAAATATGGCACGACCACTTTCAAATTGCATGATTCATCTCACTTCCGCTCTGACATATTTACTCACAAGCACATTATGATGTCATTTTAGTCATTTTAGTCCTTTTCTGACACTGGACGAAGCAGCAGGGAAGTTTCAGTCTTTTTCTCCTAATTTTTGTATTTGGCGTTTGTTTGTTTGTGATCTTACGTCTACGCTTGACAAAGGCCAGTTGGTCGACAATTTACGCCTGTCTTGTCTGGTTGTATTAAATACGCGTTCTGATTCTCTTTTCGTGTGTGTGTGTGTGTTGTGTGTGTGTGTGTGTGTGTGTGTGTGTGTGTGTGTGTGTGTGTGTGTGTGTGTGAGTGTGTGTGTGTGTGTGTGTGTGTGTGTGTGTGTGTGTGTGTGTGTGTGTGTGTGTGTGTGTGTGTGTGTGTGTGTGTGTGTGTGTGTGTGTGTGTGTGTGTGTGTTGTTTTCTGGTTCCTGATCTTTTAACCTCACGTGATCGCTGGATTCTTAACTTTCTTCAGCGCAACGTAGCAGCATCTTCAGTGGACTCAAGATCAGATGTCTTGAGTTCAATCCCAGCCCTTAACCTATAACCTGGCCTGTTCGCTACACATCTTGATACTGCAATTATTCTAGTAGTGTCAGTTTGCTGTTTCATAGAACCTGTTTTCCACCCTTCCCTCTGCCCCCATTTGAATTTCACATCAACAGACAGGGTTTTGAGCAGGCTCAAGGAGGAGATTAGGTGGAACGCATATAGACATGTCAAAGGAGCAGATTAGGTGGAGCGCATATGGAAATGTCTAGGTACAGTGAATCCCTCTTTTATAGACTACAACTATAACCTCCTTGGACGTAGCCTTTTGTGAGTTTTGTAAGCATTTGCTACTCGAAACTAGTTGTTTTATTGCAGTATTTACTGTGACCAAAAAGTCGGAGGCTGTCATTGATTCTTTTCTTCCGAGATACAAAAGAGTGACCAGTGCATGTGATTTTCTTTTGATCATCATGGACAATTTTGTTTCGTAAGGGTTTGACAAAAAAACAACAAATATAACAGCTCCTCACTCTGCGTCAAACAAACAAATATATAGCAACTCTCCAGCCGAGAAGACTAGTTTGATTGTTAGTAATTATGAATCAAAAATCTTCAAATTAAAAAAAAATGTCTTCCAAGTAAATGGCAGTAAAAGCAAACCTGAGTATTAAATAACATCAAAAACAACAAAATGATGATAATAATAATAATGATGATAATGATAACAATAACAATAATAATAATGATAATAATACTAATGATAATATAAATAACAATAACAATACTGATAACAATAATATACTACTACTACTACCACCACTACTACTACTATTACTACTACTATTTCTACTAACTTAAGCATGAGTTCTTTTATCATAAGATAGTCAAGCCGTTCTAACAATCTCCCTTTTTATACGGAAAACTTAGATCTTCTACTTCTCAAGATGACAGTAACCTTAAAGAAGAATCGGCTGAACTAAAACTTCACGTGAAGCAGGGACAAAGGACGACTTTTACAACAGGGAAAAACATTATGCAAATACTGTCAGAAGTTCTAGAGAGAGCTGCTGTTGACATACCTTTCTCAAGAATAGCTCATTTAAGACACTTGTTTGGTCTGTGTGGCCTTGACCTTCAAGCCATGACTTTCTTTGTTATACATTCGTGACTACTCAACAATCAATGTCTTTGAACCGAATTTTTTGGTAAAGATCCAACCAGAGCACTCTGAACACGGATAGAATCTTGCTAACACATTTGCCTTTCTACACACACACACACACACACACACACACACACACACACACACACACACACACACACACACACACACACATGCACGCACACACACACACACACACAAACACACACACACGCGCGCGCGCGCGCACACACACACACACACACACACACACACACACTCAAACACACACATACACACACACATACACACACGTGCGCCTACGAACGCATGCTCGCTTCCACGCACACACACTTTTCAATAATCTCTCTTGTTTTTAAAGGAATATTAAAAAAAAAAGGAGATTGAGACAGTGATCAGGTGACCTGACTGAAATGCGACTTCAGGAGATTCGACCATCACCTTGGTTATTCAGGGTTAGAAGGTCATACAAGTCCTTCAATTATTCGGGGTTAGAAGGTTATACAAGTCCTGAATAGACCTTTGAAATGGGTGCTTTAAGGAACAAACGAGGAAGAATGAAAAGGACTTCTTCGTCTCACTCGCCTTCTGTCCTCCCTCTTCCAATTTGCATAATATGCTTGTGTTTCCTTAATTTGCTGTCACCATGACCCCAAACGCACCAATTGCTATGACAACGTTCTACAAAGCAGGAGGGAAACAGGTCTGGCCCGAAAGTGCTATGACAACCAGCACATTGCCAAAGGGTCTTCTGGATGGAGCAGTCGACTGGGAGTGTACAGCAGACCTCCCAGAGTGGAGAAATTACCCAGATGTCATCAGCAAGACAGGCATGAGACCAGACATCGCTCTCCACTCTGACTCCTCGAAACAAGTGATTCTGATAGAACTCACTGTGCCATACGAAAGCAGAATGGAAGAAGCACATATCTACAAGACCGAAAAATACGCCGGTCTTGCCAGCACCCTGAAGAAAGCAGGTCTGCGGGTCAAAATCTTCGCCATAGAGGTCGGGGCAAGAGGGTTTGTGGGCACCTCCGCTTATGATCTCATGAAACAACTCGCCATTTCTGGGAAGAAGAGGACTAGAGCCCTTAAAGCGATGGCAGAGGCAGCAGAAAGGAGCTCAAGCTGGATCTGGGCAAGGAGGAACCAAAAGTGAACTTCATAAGGATTAAATTCCCTACAGATGATATGTGCCCCGTTAGCACATTGGTAAAACCGCGTACCGCAGTTCTGAAGCGCAGAATCGCCCAGGTTCGCTCCCCGGCGTGGGAAAAAAAAAATAGACAACAGCAGAAGGGCATCCAGGAGTCATGACCTGGATGTGGCCCGGCCCCCCGAGAGTGTAAGGAATTCAGGGCCGAAACACTTGTCTAAAGGGGGTTACTTCTCTGAAGACCTTCTGTTGTCTAGCTCTCCCTAGAGTTTCTTTCTACCTGTCACTGCGAGTGAATGTTTTATTCAAAGGTGAGATTGTGCGCATTGATTTGATGTGTATATCAAAATTCTGTGCTTCATGAATATCATTATTGTTATTATTATAATTGTCACATTCATTATCATTATTAGTAATTGTAGCAGGGTTATTATTATTATTATTATTAATTTATTATTATTATTGTTGTTGTTGTTATTGTGATTATTATTATTGCTATTACTATCATTATTGATCTCGTTGCTGCTATTGTGATGATGATGATGATGATTTACTATTGTTATTATTATTATTATCATTATTATTATTATTACCATCATCATTTTAGGCGAAGTTCATATATTTGCTTAATGTAGTCATTTTCCCTGGCTCATCGAAACATCAAGAACATTCTGTCGTTGTTTTATTTTTGTCCCCACTTTCGTGTATTTGTCTCTTTGTTGTCCTCTGTAAACGCTCAACAAAGCACACTGAGCTGAACATTTGCGCCTGTCTTGTTTTGTGAAGTGATTAAATGGGCGTTTTCATTCTATTTTTAAATCATTGTGGTTTCTTAATGCAGAGTGTAAGAAACTATGGGGAGAGCCAGACAGCCAGAAACTATGGGGAGAGTAGGACAGCCAGAAACTCTGGGGAGAGTTGGACAGCCAAAAACTCTGGGGAGAGTTAAGACAGCCAGAAACTCTGGGGAGAGTAGGACAGCCAGAAACTATGGGGAGGTAGGACAGCCAGAAACTCTGGGGAGAGTTGGACAGCCAGAAACTCTGGGGAGAGTTAAGACAGCCAGAAACTCTGGGGAGAGTTGGACAGCCAGAAACTCTGGGGAGAGTTAAGACAGCCAGAAACTCTGTGGAGAGCCAGGACAGCCAGAAACTCTGGGGAGAGCCAGGACAGCCAGAAACTTGGGGAGAGTCAGGACAACCAGAAACTCTGGGGAGAGTCAGGACAGCCAGAAACAGTGGGGAGAGTCAGGACAGCCAGAAACTCTGGGGAGAGTCGGGACAGCCAGAAACTCTGGGGAGAGTTGGACAGCCAGAAACTCTGGGGAGAGTTAAGACAGCCAGAAACTCTGTGGAGAGCCAGGACAGCCAGAAACTTGGGGAGAGTCAGGACACCAGAAACTCTGGGGAGAGTCAGGACAGCCAGAAACAGTGGGGAGAGTCAGGACAGCCAGAAACTCTGGGGAGAGTCGGACAGCCAGAAACTCTGGGGAAGCTGGACAGCCAGAAACTCTGGGGAGAGCCAGGACAGCCAGAAACTCTGGGGACAGCCGGGACAGCAAAAAATTCTGGGGAGAGTAGGAGAGCCAGAAACTCTGGGGAGAGCAGGACAGCCAGAAACTCTGGGGATAGTCAGGACAGCAAACAAACTCTGGGGAGAGTAGGACAGCCAGAAACTCTGGGGAGAGTAGGACAGCCAGAAACTCTGGGGAGTAGCCAGGATAGCCAGAAACTTGGGGAGAGCTGGACAGCCAGAAACTCTGGGGATAGCTGGACAGCCAACAAACTCTGGGGAGAGTAGGACAGCCAGAAACTCTGGGGAGAGCCAGGACAGCCAGAAACTCTGGGGAGAGCCAGGACAGCCAGAAACTGTGGGGATAGCTGGACAGCAAACAAACTCTGGGGAGAGTAGGACAGCCAGAAACTCTGGGGAGAGTCAGGAAGCCAGAAACTGTGGGGAGAGCCAGGACAGCCAGAAACTCTGGGGAGAGCAGGACAGCCAGAAACTCTGGGAGAGCTAGGACAGCCAGAAACTCTGGGGAGAGCCAGGACAGCCAGAAACTCTGGGGAGAGCCAGGACAGCCAGAAACTGTGGGGATAGCTGGACAGCAAACAAACTCTGGGGAGAGTAGGACAGCCAGAAACTCTGGGAGAGTCAGGACAGCCAGAAACATGGGGAGAGCCAGGACAGCCAGAAACTCTGGGGAGAGTCAGGACAGTCAGAAACTCTGGGGAGAGCTGGACAGCTGGAGGTCCTAATAGGTGAAACCCCCGTCAATAAGTGTTTCGGCCCTTAACTCCTGACAATTGACAAGTTACATGTTACAGGTACAAGTAAGTGCCAGTGAATAACTCAGCGCCTACATGATGCATGGTCATAACCTTTTATTTTTACATATCAGACAGCGCCTACATGATGCATGGTCATAACCTTTTATTTTTACATATCAGACAGCGCCTACATGATGCATGTCATAGCCTTTTATTTTTACATATCAGACAGCACCTACATGATGCATGGTCATAGCCTTTTATTTTTACATATCAGACAGCACCTACATGATGCATGGTCATACCTTTTATTTTTACATATCAGACAGCACCTACATGATGCATGGTCATAACCTTTTATTTTTACATATCAGACAGCACCTACATGATGCATGGTCATAACCTTTTATTTTTACATATCAGACAGCACCTACATGATGCATAGTCATAACCTTTTATTTTTACATATCAGACAGCACCTACATGATGCATGGTCATAACCTTTTATTTTTACATATCAGACAGCACCTACATGATGCATGGTCATAGCCTTTTATTTTTACATATCAGACAGCACCTACATGATGCATGGTCATAAACCTATTTATTTTTTTACATATCAGACAGCACCTACATGATGCATGGTCATAAGCCTTTTATTTTTACATATCAGACAGCACCTACAAGCATGTATGTATGTTGATATGGATTTCTTGTCCTAAGTAGTAGAGGTCTTCGTCTTTTATAGATCAGATAATACCTATAAGCACATGTGTATGTTACTACGGATTTTTTGCGTCTTAAGTAACATAGCTTGTTCAAGAGAGCTTATGTCGATAGGGTCATTTTTGAAGGGCTTCAGAAAGTACACAAGAGCTTATACTGATATATGATCGTTTTAGCAAGTATTAAAACATGATCAGAAGCTTAAACTGAAGAGCCATTGCTTCTCTCCTTTCTCTCTCTCTCTCTCTCTCTCGCTCTCTCTCTCTCTCTCTCCATCTCTCTGTCTGTCTGTCTATCTGTCTGTCTGTGTGTATGTGTGTGTGTATGTACGTATGTGTGTATGTGTGTGCGTGTAATTTGCGAGTGTGGGTATGTGGTGTGCATGAAAGAAGAGAGAGAGAAAGAGAGAGAGAGAGAGAGGGAAAGAGAGAGAGAGAGAAGAGAAGAGAAGAGAAGAGAAGAAAAGAGAGAGAGAGAGA
>CM060308.1:80806227-80808727 GCA_030674185.1 Monoplex corrugatus | reverse complement strand
CTGTCTCCCTACTCTCCTCCCATTCATCACTGACATCATCAACACTTCTCTTCAAACTGGAACTGTCCCTGATTCTTTCAAGTCTGCTATTGTTCACCCTCTCCTCAAGAAACACAATTTAGATCCAAATGAACTGAAAAATTACCGGCCTATCTCTAATCTTTCTTTCTTGTCAAAACTCCTTGAAAAAGTCGTCCTCAACCAGCTGAACTCTCACCTGTCTGCCAACAATCTCCTCAATCCTTTCCAGTCAGCCTACCGCCAGTGCCATAGCACTGAAACTGCCCTACTACACATTCTCAACAATCTCCTCCTTGCAACTGATACTGGCAAAGTCTCTCTCCTCACACTCCTTGATCTGTCTGCAGCCTTTGATACCATTGATCATGGTATTCTCCTTTCTAGACTTCATCATACTTTCGGCATCTCTGACATTGCTCTGTCTTGGTTCACTTCATACCTATCCAACAGAAAACAAACCGTTCTCATCAATGGCACTTACTCTCAACCTGCATACCTGACCTGTGGTGTTCCACAAGGATCTGTCCTTGGCCCTGTTCTTTTCACTCTTTACACCTCCCCCCTGTCCACCATCATCAACTCCCATTCTATAAAACACCACTTCTATGCTGATGACACCCAACTTCAAGACAGTGACTCACCTGATAATATACAGCGCCTGTTGACTCGCACCACTGAGTGTTACTCGGACATTAAGAACTGGATGACACACAATAGACTTCAGCTTAATGACGACAAAACAGAAGCTATCCTCATTGGCACCCGTCAGAAACTTTCTCAGCTGCCTCCTCTTTCTCTCCCATTATGTAACACATCAGTCCCAATTTCTGATTCAGCTAAAAACCTTGGTGTCTGCATTGACTCTACCCTCTCCATGAACAACTTTGTTTCTCAAACTGCCAGATCCTGCTACTATCATCTCCATCGTATAAGGCTGATCAGGAAGTATCTCTCTGTCGAAACAACTGCAAAACTCGTTCTCTCCTTCATAATGTCTCGCATTGACTATTGCAATTCACTCCTGTCTGGTCTTCCTGCCTCCACCATTCACATCCTACAGCGCATTCAAAACAATGCTGTACGCCTTGTACTCAAAAAGAAAAAAGCTGACCACATATCTCCTCTCCTGGCACAACTTCACTGGCTCCCTGTATCAAAGCGCATACAGCACAAACTAGACACCATGTGCTACAAAAGCCTCAATAACGCAGCCCCCGATTACCTGTCAAGCCTACTTGAGATCTATGTTCCCTCACGTACCCTCCGCTCTGCCTCCGATCCTCTGACTTTTCGCTTTCCACGCACTAAGCTCAATACCTATGGTCCACGAGCCTTCTCTGTTTCTGGTCCACTCTCCTGGAACAAACTTCCTCTCTCAGTCCGTCAGCAACCTACTTTTGTCTCCTTCAAGTCCGCTCTCAAAACTCACCTTTTCTCCTCCGCATAAAATCCTAACCTCACTCAACCCCCCCCCTCCCTCTGCAGCCTGTCTCCGCTCGGAGGGAATCACATGGTTATAATATATAATTGTATATGCTATGCTCTCTATAATTTTCCATTGGTTTTATTCTTGCTTTTATTGCTTTTATTCTTTCTCCCCATTTATAGCCATGCGTGTGTGTGTGCGTGTGTGTGTGTGTGTGTGTGTGTGTGTGTGTGCGTGCGTGTGTGTGCGTGCGTGCGTGCGTGCGTGCTTGCGTGTGTGTCTGCTTCAGCGCTTAGATTTGATTTTATCAAGATTTTGCGCTATATAAATATTGTAATTATTATTATTATAATTATTATTATTATTATTAGATGTGCCTACGGCGACAAGGGATAGATGCATATGGAGAGACACGATCACCAGCGCCATGGGGCAGGGCACATGGTGATGATAATGATGATGGACAGGGTGAGGGAGTTAAAGGGTTAAGATTTTGCAGTTGGTGGATAGGGTGAGGAAGTCAAAGGATTAAGACTTTGCAGCTGGTGGATAGGGTGAGGGAGTCAAAGGGTTAAGATTTTGCAGTTGGTGGATAGGGTGAGGGAGTCAAAAGATTAAGACTTTGCAGCTGGTGGATAGGGTGAGGGAGTCAGAGTTAAGATTTTGCTGTTGGTGGATAGTGTGAGGAAGTCAAAGGATTAAGACTTTGCAGCTGGTGGATAGGGTGAGGGAGTCAGTGAAGTTTTTGCAGCTGGTGGATAGGGTGAGGGAGTCAAGTCAAAGAGGTAAGTTTTTGCAGTTGGTGGATAGTGTGAAGGAGTCAGAGGGTTACGTTTATGCAGTTGGTGGATATGCTGCGGGAGTCAAAGGGTTAATTTTTTTGCAATTGGTAGATAGGCTGCGGGAGTCAAAGGGTTACGTTTATGCAGTTTGTAGATAGGCTGCGGGAGTCAAAGGGTTAACCTCAATAGCTACGGTATCAACACCACCAATAGGAAGACACTACCTACAGCAGAGTAAACCGACGACAGCAACGCACGCAGGGCACAATCG
>CM060308.1:80793727-80798727 GCA_030674185.1 Monoplex corrugatus | reverse complement strand
CACTGTTTGTTTCTTCTGACAGAGCGGACATGCTGGGTCGTCTGCTTTCCCCCATTTCACTAAGTTTGCATTCGAGGGGAGCAGGTCATATACAGATCTGAGGAGGAAGCTTATCCTTAGAGGAGCCATGTGCCACATATCGTTCCAGCTGAGACTTCTTTGGAGTGCACTGTCCCATGTTGTCCATTGCCCCTGTTGACCTTGCTGGACTGCCTTCTGCACTCTTTTGACATCTTCTTCTTCCTTCAACTCCTGTATGATCATGTCTCTTTTTTCCTTTCCTTTGGCTTTGGACCACCACTGCATTTTTGTTGCTCCCAGTCCCTGTCTGTTGGTTTGCGTGTGTCCAATTATTTCTTTGATGCTGAGGTTTCTCTTGGCATTGTTTACAGCCTCTTGGACTTTCCACTTTCTGCCAGTTCTCAGCTTTGGATGAACTGCTCTCACGATATTGTCCTCCGATTCCTCCAGCATGCTCAACAGTCTTGCTTTTCCAACTTTGTATTCCTCCACTATGGATTTCAGAGGTAGCTTCAGCATTGCTTGACGACAGTAGAATGCAACATCAGTGAGACCAGGTGGGACACCGAGCCATTTTCTTGTGTATTTGTTGATTTTGGCTTCCATTGCTTCGACTGTGCTGGTGCAAATGTCATAGATTAGCAGTGGCCACAGCAGCTTTGGTATCAGCATGAACTGTAGACACCAGACTTTGTATTTGCCTGGCAGTCCGCAGTTATCTATTTTCTTCAGGCCTTCTTCTGCTGTTTGCTTGGTTTCACATCCCCTTTGTGTGTCTTTCAGGGAGTCATCATACCATCTTCCGAGACTTTTTACTGGCTCTTCTGTGACAGTGGGGATGGCTTGGTTGGCTACCATGAATTTGACTGAATCTGCCACTTTTCCTTTTCGCAGTGAGAGACTTCGGGATTTCTTAGGTTTGAACCTCATTCTTGAAGAGGCCACCAGCTCATCCAGCTGCTTTAAGATTTGGTGTGTCTCTTCCTCATCCGTGGACAAGACTGTTGTGTCATCCATGAAAGCTTTCAGAGGAGGCATCTGGTATCCATCTCCCAGATTCACTGGACCTGAACTCTTCATTGCAGCTTTCAAGATGACTTCCATTGCCAACACGAACAGTATGGGAGAGATTGCACAGCCCATTGCAATGCCCACCTCTAGGTCTATCCAGTCCGTGGTGTATTCTTTGGTAGAGAACCGCATTGAGAACCCTTGGAAATACTTCCTCAGCATTGTTCGGATGTTTTCTGGGATGTGATACATTTCAAGAGCCAGCTGGATCATATCGTGTGGAACTGATCCATATGCATTCGCCAGATCAAGCCAAACTACGTCAATGTCTCTCTTCTCTGTTCTTGCTTTTTGGATGGCATCCCAAATCAACGTGGCATGTTCCAAGCATCCAGGCATTCCTGGTATGCCTCCCTTTTGGACTGACATATCCAGATACTTGTTTTCAGTCAGGTATTTTGTCAATCTTGCTGCCATAACAGAGAAGAAGATTTTCCCCTCGACGTTCAGAAGTGATATTGGCCTGAACTGATTGATGCTGCTGGAGTTCTGCTCCTTCGGAATGTACACTCCTTCAGCTCTCATCCATTGGTCGCTGATCTTCTGGTTCCTCCATGCTGATCGAATCATCTTATGGAGCCACTCGAGCACTTTTGGGCATTTCTTGTAGAGCAGGTATGGTATTCCGTTTGGTCCAGGTGCTGACTTGGCTCTGGCTTTCTTTACTACGTTCTTCACTTCATCCAGTGTTGGTGGTTTGTTATTGAATTTTCCTTCTGGCGCTGCAGGCCAAACCAGATTTTGGATTTCAAGTGGTGCCTCGCGCTGAGAATCGTAATATGTTTCCCTGAGATGCTGCTCTAGGGTTTCCTTGCCCACTGTGAGAGTCCCTGATTTGGGTTGTTCAAACAGCTTTCTTGCAAAGTCAAAGGGATCTTTGAAGAAACGATCTTGAGTCTTCTTCTTTTTGCTCTTTCTTCGCCTTGCTGATTCCACTTTGCTGAGAGCATTGTGTTTGGCCTTCAGATCTTTCCAGAGTTCCAGGAGCCCTTGCTTCTCGAATTCTGAGGCAGTTTTCATTCGCTTTTTAAGCTTCCTTTTCTCCCTCCGGATGCTCTCCATCTGCTGCTGTCTTCTGGATTTCTGGGGAGGCGTTTTTGTCTTTGGCTGCTTCACTCCATAAGTGTCCCTGCAGATAGAGTATATGATGTCTCCGTATGTGTCAAGTTTGTGTTCCAGCGTACTGTTCCCTATTAGCGCATTCAGCTTAAGGACAAGTTCCTCATCTAATTTCTCCCATTGTTCTTTTGCACCGGCAGGCGGCAAATTGAGTTTTCCACGTTTGGCGTTAAGAGCTTGTGCAAAATCCGCATCAGAACCGTCAGCGTGGATGTCCTTGGCACTATGGTTTAATTCCTGGCCTTGGTCATCCAACGTCTCACCTGCTATCGCAGTGCGCTGCTGCTGGTTCGTATGTGTCTTCAAACAGCCCATTTTTGTCCTGTGGATCTTCATGCCGCGTTTGGTGGTGAATCTCCTTCCACACGCACACGGAAATTCCAACTGGTCATTGATCATGGTCCGTTGTGCGTTTCCAGTCGTGATGGAGTCAGTGCCGATGGATTCATCATTCTCTCCCCCTTTCGGTGAATCCTGGGAGCATCTTTCATTTGGAAAACTCGTGGCATGTTATCAAAGGCGAGGTGGGAAGCCAACCCACAAAGCCCGCAGATCTAGTCTTTCCCAGTGTCCTTCGGTCTTTCCCGAATGTCCTCCGAACTATTCCCGGAAGTCAATGGACTGACCATGTGCAGGTAGAAAGAAACTCTAGGGAGAGCTAGACAACAGAAGGTCTTCAGAGAAGTAACCCCCTTTAGACAAGTGTTTCGGCCCTGAATTCCTTACACTCTCGGGGGCCGGGCCACATCCAGGTCATGACTCCTGGATGCCCTTCTGCTGTTGTCTATTTTTTTTTTTTTTTCCCACGCCGGGGATCGAACCTGGGCGATTCTGCGCTTCAGAACTGCGGTACGCGGTTTTACCAATGTGCTAACGGGGCACACATCATCTGTAGGGAATTTAATCCTTATGAAGTTCACTTTTTTCGTTCCTCCTTGCCCAGATCCAGCTTGAGCTCCTTTCTGCTGCCTCTGCCATCGCTTTAAGGGCTCTAGTCCTCTTCTTCCCAGAAATGGCGAGTTGTTTCATGAGATCATAAGCGGAGGTGCCCACAAACCCTCTTGCCCCGACCTCTATGGCGAAGATTTTGACCCGCAGACCTGCTTTCTTCAGGGTGCTGGCAAGACCGGCGTATTTTTCGGTCTTGTAGATATGTGCTTCTTCCATTCTGCTTTCGTATGGCACAGTGAGTTCTATCAGAATCACTTGTTTCGAGGAGTCAGAGTGGAGAGCGATGTCTGGTCTCATGCCTGTCTTGCTGATGACATCTGGGTAATTTCTCCACTCTGGGAGGTCTGCTGTACACTCCCAGTCGACTGCTCCATCCAGAAGACCCTTTGGCAATGTGCTGGTTGTCATAGCCCTTTCGGGCCAGACCTGTTTCCCTCCTGCTTTGTAGAACGTTGTCATAGCAATTGGTGCGTTTGGGGTCATGGTTTTTTCGCTAACCACATCTGTGATCACTTTCAGAACTTGGTTGTGCCTCCATGTATACCTTCCTTGGGCTAGCGCTACTTTGCAAGAGCTTAGGACATGTTCCACTGTTTGTTTCTTCTGACAGAGCGGACATGCTGGGTCGTCTGCTTTCCCCCATTTCACTAAGTTTGCATTCGAGGGGAGCAGGTCATATACAGATCTGAGGAGGAAGCTTATCCTTAGAGGAGCCATGTGCCACATATCGTTCCAGCTGAGACTTCTTTGGAGTGCACTGTCCCATGTTGTCCATTGCCCCTGTTGACCTTGCTGGACTGCCTTCTGCACTCTTTTGACATCTTCTTCTTCCTTCAACTCCTGTATGATCATGTCTCTTTTTTCCTTTCCTTTGGCTTTGGACCACCACTGCATTTTTGTTGCTCCCAGTCCCTGTCTGTTGGTTTGCGTGTGTCCAATTATTTCTTTGATGCTGAGGTTTCTCTTGGCATTGTTTACAGCCTCTTGGACTTTCCACTTTCTGCCAGTTCTCAGCTTTGGATGAACTGCTCTCACGATATTGTCCTCCGATTCCTCCAGCATGCTCAACAGTCTTGCTTTTCCAACTTTGTATTCCTCCACTATGGATTTCAGAGGTAGCTTCAGCATTGCTTGACGACAGTAGAATGCAACATCAGTGAGACCAGGTGGGACACCGAGCCATTTTCTTGTGTATTTGTTGATTTTGGCTTCCATTGCTTCGACTGTGCTGGTGCAAATGTCATAGATTAGCAGTGGCCACAGCAGCTTTGGTATCAGCATGAACTGTAGACACCAGACTTTGTATTTGCCTGGCAGTCCGCAGTTATCTATTTTCTTCAGGCCTTCTTCTGCTGTTTGCTTGGTTTCACATCCCCTTTGTGTGTCTTTCAGGGAGTCATCATACCATCTTCCGAGACTTTTTACTGGCTCTTCTGTGACAGTGGGGATGGCTTGGTTGGCTACCATGAATTTGACTGAATCTGCCACTTTTCCTTTTCGCAGTGAGAGACTTCGGGATTTCTTAGGTTTGAACCTCATTCTTGAAGAGGCCACCAGCTCATCCAGCTGCTTTAAGATTTGGTGTGTCTCTTCCTCATCCGTGGACAAGACTGTTGTGTCATCCATGAAAGCTTTCAGAGGAGGCATCTGGTATCCATCTCCCAGATTCACTGGACCTGAACTCTTCATTGCAGCTTTCAAGATGACTTCCATTGCCAACACGAACAGTATGGGAGAGATTGCACAGCCCATTGCAATGCCCACCTCTAGGTCTATCCAGTCCGTGGTGTATTCTTTGGTAGAGAACCGCATTGAGAACCCTTGGAAATACTTCCTCA
>CM060308.1:80773727-80778727 GCA_030674185.1 Monoplex corrugatus | reverse complement strand
ATATAAACTTAACCCCCCCCCCACACACACACAGCACACATACACACACACACACACACACACACACACACACACACACACACACACACACACACACACACACACACACACAGAGACAAACATTCACACATACACATACACATACACACACACAAGCACACACAAACACACACAAACACACACACATACACACAAACACACAAACACACACACATACTCACACACACACACACGCACACACACAAACACACACACAAACAAACAAACACACAAACACACACACACACACACGCACGCGCGCGCGCGCGCGCACAACACACACACAGTGAGAGCTCAGCAGAAACTGTACAGATATAATCCAATATAAGACTGACATATATACACACAGGTAGGATCTTCAGAAGGTACCTGATATAAATCACCCCCCCCCCCCCACACACAGGTGAGACTTCAGATAGGCGTACACATCGAATCAACATAAAAACCAACCTATACATAGGTGAAATCTTCAGAAGACAAACACATCGAATCAAAATACAACCAACCTATGCACACAAGGTGAGATCTTCAGAAGGTAAACACATCGATTCAAAATAAAATCAATCTACACACACACACACACACAGGTGAGATCTTCAGAAAGACAAACACATCGAATCAACACAAAATCAATCTACACACACACAGGTGAGATCTGTAGAAAGGCATACACATCGAATCAACATAAAAACCAACCTATACATAGGTGAGATCTTCAGAAGACAAACACATCGAATCAAAATAAAATCAATCTACACACACACACACAGGTAAGATCTTCAGAAAGGCGCACACATCGAATCAACATACAACCAACCTAAACACACAAGGTGAGATCTTCAGAAGGCATACACATCGAATCAATATAAAAATCAAACCATACACAGGTGAAATCTCCAGCACTTACACATGCTTAATACAGAATAAAATTATCTATGTATGTACACAAACACAAACACACACACACACAGGTGAAAGAGAACCGGACTGGCAGCTTCACCTGCCAAAACTGGGACTGCACACAAAGTCAAGGTACCCACAGAGAGCTGGGTGGATAATCGGGGTGGGAAGGGGGAGATAGGGGAAGGGAAGGGAGGGATCGGAGGGATAGAAGGAGGGGAGGGATTGGGGGTAGTGTGAGAGCCTTAAGGGAAAAGAAAAGACGCCCCATTCATAAGACAGTCGCGTGACGCTTTTGGGCCTACAGTACAGGCAAGGGGATTTAGAAGAAGTATGACAGAGGTGTGGTGGTGGTGGTGGGGATGTGTGTGTGTGTGTGTGTGTGTGTGTGTGGTGTGTGTGTGTGTGTGTGTGTGTGTGTGAGTGTGTGTGTGTGAGTGTGTGTGTGTGTATGTGTGTGTATGTGTGTGCGTGCGCGTGCGCGTGTGTCCTGTGTGTGTGTGTGTGTGTGTGTGTGTGTGTGTGTGTGTGTAGTGTGTGTGTGTGTGTATGTGTGTGAGAGAGAGAGAGAGTGTGTGTGTGTGTGTTTGTGTGTGTGTGTGAGACAGAGAGAGAGTGTGTGTGTTTGTGTGTGTGTGTGAGACACAGAGAGAGAGAGAGAGTGTGTGTGTTTGTGTGTGTATGTGAGTGTGTGTGTGTGAGTGTGTGTGTATGTGAGTTGTGTGTGTGTGTGTGTGTGAGTGTGTGTGTGTGTGTGTGAGAGAGTGTGTGTGTGTGTGTGTGTGTGTGTGTGGAGTGTGTGTGTGTGTGAGTTGTGTGTGTGTGTGTGTGTGTGTGTGTGTGTGTGTGTGTGTGTGTGTGTGTGTGTGTGTGTGTGTGTGTGAGTGAGTCTGAGAGAGAGATGTTTTAATACCATCAAAAACTCTGGTCTGGAGCAAAAGCCTCCGCCCCCCCCCCCCCCCCCCAACACACACACACCCAAATAGTATAGAACTGAAAATGATCTCTTATTTTTTCATCGGTCTCAAAAACCTTGGCCTCGAACACGAACCAAAACCTAAATTCAGTTCAAAGGTTGTCCACCTTTTCTGTTCATGTCCTCTTTGGCGCGGAGGTAGGTATGATTATATTGAATCGCTCAAGTATACTCAACAAGCTGGAAAAGCGGGGGAAACCTCCGAAGGCCAGGTGGCCTGTGCTGTGCCCCCCCCCCCCCCCATCCCAATCTCTGTCTCTGTCTTTCCCTGTCTCTCTGTCTCTCTCTGTCTCTGTCTCTCTATCTCTCTCTGTCTCTGTCTCTCTCTGTCTCTGTATCAGCCTCTGTCCTCTCTCTCTGTCTCTATCTCTGTCTCTTTGTCTGTATGTGTGTATGTCTGTCTCTCTTCCTCTCTCTGTCTCTGTCTCTCTCTGTATCCCTCTCTCTCTACATGTACCTCTATCTCTGTCTCTCTCTGTCTGTATTCTGAATGTCCGTCTCTGTCTGTCTGTCTCTCTCTCTCTCTCTGTATCCCTCTCTCTCTACCTCTATCTCTGTCTCTCTGTCTCCGTCTTTGTATGTCTGTCTGTCTGTATGTCTCTCTTTCCCTCTGTCTGTGTCTGTCTCTGTGTCTGTCTCTGTCCCCCTCTCTCTGTATCCCTCTCTCCTCTACCTCTATCTCTGTCTCTCTGTCTCTGTCTTTGTATGTCTGTCTGTATGTCTGTCTCTCTTTCCCTCTGTCTGTCTCCTTCTATCTCTCTCTGTCTCTCACTGTCTCATTCTGTCTCTCTCTTTCTGTTTCTCTCTCACTGTCGCTCTTTCTCTGAATTTGTGTGTGTGTGTGCATGTGTATGTCTCTCTCTGTGTGTGTGTGTGTGTGTGTGTGTGTGGTGTGTTTGTCTGCCGGTCTGTCTGTGTGTGTCTGTGTCTGTGTCTGTGTCTGTGTGTCTGTGTGTGCCTGTATGTGTTTGCGTGTGCATACTCGCAGCGTATGTGTTTGCTTGTGGTCTCTCTTTGTGGGTTTCTCACGGTGTGCAGAGCGTCCGCCCCCCCCCCCTCCAGTCCCCCACTTCTTTTTTTTTTTGTACCTGAAAATCTGGTTCTGCTCCACTTCGCTTACACACTACACACTTACATATTGACGTCAGCAAATCTTTGAGTAGTTGCTGGGTTGTGACTTCGTCAAATTAATTTTAGTGGTTGGACTTGGTGGTTGGGGGTCGAGGAGCTGGAGTAGGGATGGGCGGGATTGAAAGTGAGTAGAGGCGGATGGGGTGTGAGTGTAGTGAGAATGGGGATCTGGGTGGTGAACATGGGGATCTGAATGAGGTGAAAATGGTGATCTGGATGAGGTGAAAATGGTGATCTGAATGAGGTGAAAATGGTGATCTGAATGAGGTGAAAATGGTGATCTGGATGAGGTGAAAATGGTGATCTGAATGAGGTGAAAATGGTGATCTGGATGAGGTGAAAATGGTGATCTGAATGAGGTGAAAATGGTGATCTGAATGAGGTGAAAATGGTGATCTGAATGAGGTGAAAATGGGGATCTGAATGAGGTGAAAATGGTGATCTGAATGAGGTGAAAAATGGTGATCTGGATGAGGTGAAAATTGTGATCTGAATGAGGTGAAAATGGTGATCTGAATGAGGTGAAAATTGTGATCTGAATGAGGTGAAAATGGTGATCTGGATGAGGTGAACAATGGGGATCTGGATGAGGTGAACAATGGGGATCTGGTTGAGGTGAAAATGGAGATCTGGATGAGGTGAACAATGGGGATCTGGATGAGGTGAACAATGGGGATCTGGTTGAGGTGAACAATGGGGATCTGGTTGAGGTGAACAAAGGGGATCTGGATGAGGTGAAAATGGGGATCTGGTTGAGGTGAACAATGGGGATCTGGATGAGGTGAAAATGGGGATCTGGATGAGGTGAAAATGGGGATCTGGATGAGGTGAAAATGGGGATCTGGTTGAGGTGAAAATGGGGATCTGGATGGTGAAAAATGGGATCTGGATGAGGTGAACATGGGGATCTGGATGAGGTGAAAATGGGGATCTGGATGGTGAAAAATGGGGATCTGGATGGTGAAAAATGGGGGATCTGGATGGTGAAAAATGGGGGATCTGGATGAGATGAGAATGGGGATTTGGATGAGGTGGAAAATGGGGATCTGGATGGTGAAAAATGGGGATCTGGGTGGTGAACATGGGGATCTGGGTGAGGTGAAAATGGGGATCTGGATGGTGAAAAATGGGGATCTGGATGGTGAAAAATGGGGATTTGGATGAGGCGAGAATGAGGATCTGGATGGGGTGAAAATGGGGATCTAGATGAAGTAAAAAATGGGGATCTAGATGAAGTAAAAAATGGGGATCTGGATGGTGAAAATGGGGATCTGGATGGTGAACATGGGGATCCTCACATCATGCGTAGAAGGCTTATGACAAGTTTAACTAACATAGATTGACAAATGTATTCCGAATATACGTACTTTTCAAAGACTATTAATTAAGATTCAGAACTGAACAGTGTAATGCCGGAGTGGACGACTTTCATTTGTCCGTCTTTTAATGCTCTATGGAATAACTATAAACCAGTTTTCTTAATAGAGAACAAATTCATGTTTATGACATGTTTGAAATCTTTATGTTCACTCTGAAATCTCCCATGTATGAAATACGTTTGTTTGTTTTTGTGTGTGTGTGTTTTTTTTTTGTCTTCTGTATGTTGTATGTTGTCATATGTCTAAAAGTTCCTCTTATGTGTACGAATTGAAATTATTTTTTAAGTTACTACATTGTGTGTAAATGTCTATTCACTGTTAAAAATGAATTAAAAAAGGCGAAAAAAAAGTTTAACTAACATCAGCAAACTGTTAAAACTGTTAGCTGGCTGTCACTATGTTTAATTTTTGATCTTTCGTGTATATGTGGAACAAGAACTCTCCGTATAACGAGTTTAAAATCAGCGAAATTTAATGTGCTAGGCGTGTGAAATAAGTTTGTTAACCCTTTGACTCCTGCACCCTGCAATTGCCAACCATACTAGCAAAGCAAAAATTTAACCCTTTGATTTCCT
>CM060308.1:80770095-80771127 GCA_030674185.1 Monoplex corrugatus | reverse complement strand
CAGCACCTACATGATGCATGGTCATAGCCTTTTATTTTACATATCAACAGCACCTACATGATGCTGGTCAAACCTTTTATTTTTACATATCAGACAGCACCTACATGATGCATGGTCATAGCCTTTTATTTTTACATATCAGACAGCACCTACATGATGCATGGTCATAACCTTTATTTTTACATATCAAACAGCACCTACATGATGCAATGGATAGCCTTTTATTTTTACATATCAGACAGCACCTACAAGCATGTATGTATGTTGATATGGATTTCTTTCCTAAGTATAGAGGTCTTCGTCTTTTATAGATCAGATAATACCTATAAGCACATGTGTATGTTTTACAAACGGATTTTTTGCGTCTTAAGTAACATAGCTTGTTCAAGAGAGCTTATGTCGATAGGTCTTTTTTTGAAGGGCTTCAGAAAGTACACAAGAGCTTTTTACGATAAATGATCGTTTTAGCAAGTATTAAAACATGATCAGAACTTAAACTGAAGAGCCATTGCTTCCTCTCTCTTTCTCTCTCTCTCTCTCTCTCTCGCTCTCTCTCTCTCTCCTCCTCTCTCTGTCGGGTCGGTCTATCGTCGTCTGTGTGAAAGTGTGTGGTATGTACTATGTGTGTAGTGTTGCTGTAATTTGCGAGTGTGGGTATGTGGGTGGCATGAAAGAAGAGAGAGAGAAAGAAGAGAAAGAGGGAGGGGAAAAGAGAGGAAGAAGAAAAAGAAGAAAGAAAGAAAAAAGAGAGAGAGAGTTTTAAATACAGACTGGGGGTGGATTTGGATGTGTGTGTATGTATGTAGGGTATGTATATATATATAAATATATAAATATAATATATATATATTTTAAAATATATAATATGTGTGTGTGTGTGTGGGGTGTGTGTGTTTTGTGTGTTGGGGTGTGTGTGAGGAGTGCATGTGTGTATGTGTTTATTTTTTGTAAACGTGTGCATGGCGTGTGTGTGTGTGTTTTAATTTTGCAAATGTGCGTGTTTTTGCATATACATGTGTGAGTGTGGTGATT
>CM060308.1:80735095-80737595 GCA_030674185.1 Monoplex corrugatus | reverse complement strand
TCTGGATGAGGTGAAAATGGTGATCTGAATGAGGTGAAAATGGTGATCTGGATGAGGTGAAAATGGTGATCTGAATGAGGTGAAAATTGTGATCTGGATGAGGTGAAAATGGAGATCTGGTTGAGGTGAAAATTGTGATCTGAATGAGGTGAAAATGGTGATCTGAATGAGGTGAAAATGGTGATCAGGATGAGGTGAAAATTATGATCTGGATGAGGTGAAAATGGGGATCTGGATGAGTGAACATGGGGATCTGGATGAGGTGAAAATGGGATCTGGATGAGGTGAAATGGGATCTGGATGAGGTAAAAATGGTGATCTGGATGAGGTGAAAAATGGGATCTGGATGAGGTGAAAATGGGATCTGGATGAGGTGAAATGGGGATCTGGTGAGGTGAAAATGGGATCTGGATGAGGTGAAAATGGGGATCTGGATGAGGTGAAAATGGGGATCTGGATGAGGTGAAATGGGGATCTGGAATGAGGTGAAAATGGGATCGGATGAGGTGAAAATGGGGATCTGGATGAGGTGAAATGGGGATCTGGATGAGGTGAAAATGGGGATCTGGATGAGGTAAAATGGGGATCTGGATGAGGTGAAAATGGGGATCTGGATGAGGTAAAATGGGGATCTGGATGAGGTGAAAATGGGGATCTGGATGGGGTGAAATGGGGATCTGGATGAGGTGAAAATGGGGATCTGGATGAGGTGAAATGGGATCTGGATGGGTGAAAATGGGGATCTGGATGAGGTGAAAAATGGGGATCTGGATGAGGTGAAATGGGATCTGGTGTGAATGATCTGGATGAGGTGAAATGGGATCTGGATGGGTGAAAATGGGGATCGGATGAGGTGAAAATGGGATCTGGATGGTGAAAAATGGGGATCTGGATGAGGTAAAAATGGGATCTGGATGAGTGAAAATGGAGATCTGATAGGTGAAATGGGATCTGGATGAGGTGAAAATTTGGATGAGTGTGGACTGGATGGTGAAAATGGGGATCTGGATGAGGTGAAAATGGGGATCTGGATGAGGTAGAAAATGGGGATCTGGATGAGGTGAAAATGGGGATCTGGATGGTGAAAATGGGGATCTGGATGAGGTGAAAATGGGATCTGGATGAGGTGAAAATGGGGATCTGGATGAGGTAAAAATGGGGATCTGGATGAGGTAAAAATGGGGATCTGGATGAGGTGAAAAATGGGATCTGGATGAGTGAAAATGGGATCTGGATGAGGTGAAAATGGGATCTGGATGAGGTGAAAATGGGGATCGGATGAGGTGAGAATGGGATCTGGATGAGGTAAAATGGGATCTGGATGAGGTGAAAATGGGGATCTGGATGAGGTGAAAATGGGGATCTGGATGAGGTGAAATGGGGATCTGGATGAGGTGAAAATGGGGATCTGGATGAGGTGAAAATGGGGATCTGGATGAGGTGAAATGGGGATCTGGATGAGGTGAAAATGGGGATCTGGATGAGTAAAAATGGGGATCTGGATGAGGTGAAATGGGATCTGGATGAGGTGAAAATGGGATCTGGATGAGGTGAAATGGGGATCTGGATGGTGAAACATGGGGATCTGGATGAGGTGAAAATGGGGATCTGGATGAGGTGAAAATGGGATCTGGTGGTGAACATGGGGATCTGGATGAGGTGAAAATGGGATCTGGATGGGTGAAAATGGGATCTGGATGAGGTAAATGGGGATCTGGATGAGGTGAAATGGGGATCTGGATGAGGTGAAAAATGGGATCTGGATGAGTAAAAATGGGGACTGGATGAGTAAAATGGGATCTGGATGAGTGAAAATGGGATCTGGATGAGTGAAAATGGGGATGATGACATGGGATTGGAGGTAACATGGGGATCTGGATGAGTAAAAATGGGGATCTGGATGAGGTGAAAATGGGGATCTGGATGAGGTAAAATGGGATCTGGATGAGGTAAAATGGGATCTGGATGGTGAAATGGGATCTGGATGGTGAAAAATGGGGATCTGGATGAGGTGAAAATGGGATCTGGTGAGGAAAATGGGATCTGATGAGTGAAAATGGGATCTGGATGAGGTGAAAATGGGATCTGGATGAGGTGAAAAATGGGATCTGGATGAGGTAAAATGGGATCTGGATGAGGTGAAATGGGATCTGGATGAGGTGAAAATTGGATCTGGATGAGTGAAATGGGGATCTGGTGAGTAAAATGGGATCTGGTGAGTAAAATGGGGATCTGGATGAGGTGAAAATGGGGATCTGGATGAGGTGAGAATGGGGATCTGGATGAGTGAACATGGGGATCTGGATGAGGTAAAAATGGGGATCTGGATGAGTAAAAATGGGGATCTGGATGAGGTAAAATGGGATCTGGATAGGTGAAAATGGGATCTGGATGAGGTGAAAATGGGATCTGGATGAGGTGAAATGGGATCTGGATGAGGTGAAAATGGGGATCTGGATGAGGTGAAATGGGATCTGGATGAGGTGAAATGGGATCTGGA
>CM060308.1:80717595-80727595 GCA_030674185.1 Monoplex corrugatus | reverse complement strand
TATATACATACATACATATATACATGCATACATACATACATACATGCATGCATCCATGCATCCATCCATCCATCCATACATACATAATACATACATACATACTTACATACATACATACAACCACACAACACAACATCACACACACACACACACACACACACACACACACACACACACACACACACACACACACACACACACACACACACACACAACACACATCACAACACAACACACACACACACAGACAACGCACACACACACACAAACACAAACACACAACACACCACAACACACACACACACACACACACACACACATAATATCACTTATAGTGAAAAGACGTTAAATCAAGGAACGAACGAAACGAACACACACACACACACAAAGCACACACACACATACATCCCTATCACATAACCCCACAGCATACCCCAAGATTATAAACACACTGACATCTTATTTTGACACAAACGAAACACTATACACCTTCTCGATCCTCTTGGGAGACAAACACCCACACTGTAGTATTTCGACAAATATGATATCAGTCAGTCAGTATCAGTCCTTACCTCACGCTTAGCTCTGCGCCTTTTCCCGGCTCGTGTCATAGTACCAGCTGTAGTAGTTTTGGCTTTTACACTGAGCCACAGTGTTGAAATCACAGAGATGCGTAGCAGCACAGTTCTTTAGTTCACGATTGCGGACGAAGTAGTCACGTCACTAAACAAACAAAAAGTGTTGTGTGGGTGTATGTATATATGTTTATATATATATATATATATATATATATATATATATATATATATATATATAGTGTGTGAGTGTGTGTGTGTGATGTGTGTGTGTGTGTCCTTATATATAAATATATAATATATATATAATAATATATATATATATATAATGTATACATACACTACACACACACACATACATGCATACATACATACATACAAACATACATACATACATACATAATACATAATGCATGCTAAATACATACATGCATACATACATACATACATACATACGCTCGTACATACATACATACGCTCGACATACATACATACATACATACATACATACATATATACTTATACAATATATATGTATATGTGTGTATGTGTTTTGTGTGTGTGTGTGTGTGTGCGTGTGCGTGTGCTGTGCGTGTCGTGTGCGTGTGGTGTGGTGTGGTGTGGTGTGTGTGTGTGTGAGTGTGGTGTGTGTGTGTGTGGGCGGCGCGTGTGTGTATGTTGTGTGTGTGTGCGGTATGTGTGTGTGTCGCGCGCGTGTCGCGATGTGTATGTGTGTGTGTGCGTGTATGTGTGTGTGCGTGTGCGTGTGTGTGTGTGTGGTGTGTGGTGGGGTGGTGTGTGTGTGTGGTGTGTGTGTGTTGTGTGTGTGTGTGTGTGTGTGTGTGTGTGTGTGGTGTGTGTGAACAAACGAAAAGTAGAAGTCTAAACGAAGTGACAAAGAGTTATCTTATACTTCAGTAACAGTCTTAAACTCCATGGTTGTAATAAACAGAAAATTGTTGCCGGGACCTGCATTTTCGAGAAGAGTAAAGGCAGGTACATACCCTCGGTTTCAAGAAATGAACAGATGGGTTGTATTCCTGGCTTTAATATGGACAAACAAAAACAAACAAAACAAAGAAACAAACAAAGCGAACAAAGAGGGAACAGTAATAGCAATCAAAAAGCAGAAAACAAAGACATCCTGATATCAATCTGGAATGGCGAATGTCCAGAGGAAAAAGGAAAGAATCTCAAAAACAACACACTCACACACACACACCACACACACACACACACACACACACACACACACACACACACACACACACAACAACAAAAAAACCACACACACACACACACAAACACAACACAAAACACACACACACATACACACACACACACATACACGCACGCGCGCGTGCGCATGCACACACACACACACAATACACACACGCCCTCTCTCTCTCTCTCTCTCACTCTACCCCACACACGCACACACACACACACACACACAACACACACACACACACACACACACACATACACACACACACACACACACAGAGAAAACCATAAACTTTGAGGAAGTCACTTCTGAAACAATACGTGAGGGGACGGGGGTGGGGAGGGGGCATGACCCTTAGGTGACCTTGCTAAATACTCTGCTCTTGGCTGCCTCAAATAGTCCTCTGATTGCGGACATGTAGTGGACGTACTCCCCTATGGCATTCGTTCTGTCGTCGAATTTCTGTTTATGAAATAGTGTTCCTGTTTTTTGTTGCTGCTGTTGTTGCTGTTGTTGTTGTTGTTGTTTGAAGCATGCATGCACGTTATGTTGCTTAGACTGTGCAGACAGCGTTTCTGTATTTCTTGGATGAGTGTATACACGTTATAGTGCCCATACTGTGCATACCATATTGTGACCTGCCAGCACGAAATCAGTCTTAAGTACCATTTTGGGCATTTTGAGATATACATATCACTGGAAAGTGTACATTCTGCTGATTATTTTGGTACTTAAATGAAGCTTGCACTCAAAAAATTGTAGAAGTTATGTGTGTTTAAAGTCATTAAGTTGTATGACGGCCATTTTGAGAAAACGGCCTCTAAAGTTTTTGTGTGCTCTCCTACACATTTTCCTTACATTTCTTTATTTGGTGGCTTTGACCTAGTTTGTTTCTAGTTTTAGCTGTCAATATCTGAAAGGTACACCAAAGACCTTTTGTCAGTGTAATTACATGTGGGGGTCTGCACAGGTTACGGTTCATAATAAGAGACAAAAATAGTACTTTTGGTAGGAAATTGCGTTCTTTCCGCTGCGATCAGTGCAGAAAGATACCATTTTAAATTGATTAATAATATTTTTTGAAGAAAAAAATTCTGTGGGGGATAGATTATAGTCTACGGAAATCAATTTTGAGAAAAAGTCAAAACACCCAGATAACCTCTGTCACCTTTTCAACTCCTAGTGCTGTTCGACTGACTGCGAGTTAAGACTGAATTCGTCGTGGGAGGTCACACATATGTTGGTGCACAGTCTGCATACGCCATCTTCAGCTGGCATGCATGCTGGGTGTTTTCATATTTCCATAAAAAAGCCAACAGACACTGACAACACGGACAGGATCTGAATAACGTGCCTACAGGGCATACTTGATTTTCCGCGTACATGTACACACAAAAAAGGTCTTGACACACACGGGTCTACATACATGTTGACGTGAAGATAGAAGAATTCTTCACCCTTAACCCAGCAGGTGGTAAGGTGCCCAGGTAGGATCGAACCCCAGACCTTCCGATTGGAAGTCTGACGTCTTGCCCACCTAACTATCACACCCGTTATTTTGACTAAAACAGTCAAATCATAAACATAAAACACTGTTTCTAAGTTACACGAATCAACGGGATGTACTAACCGATAAATAAACAGTAGGTTTTCGTCAGCTACTCTTCACTGAAGCCACGTCACATTGTTTCTGTTTCACACAATCCGACTGATTTAAACACAGGAGACATAAAATCAAGAGCTGAAAATCACTGCTGATAACTCTGTTTTTCCGTCGGTCATGAAGCGCGTCGAAGATCGATACGAACAATGTGAAAAAAAAAACACCCCAGAAAATCACAAACTCTCAGTCCTACTTCTCACGAATAACAAGACTAAACACTTTTACATAGTTGACGTAGAAGCGACATTTATACAATTAAATGCAAATCTTTCGTGAAACAGCAGCAAAATACTGTGAAATCTTGTTGTTTCATAGCACACATATGACTCAAAATGTGTAATCCTTTTGGTCTCAGCTGTGCTAAACACAGACGACAGACGCGACACGCACGTACCAGACCCAAACGCAAATGTTTCAGAGGCCGCTGTAGATGTCCCAATTGATGTTTTTTATACAAGCTTCTATATTCACTTTTACACACACATACACCACACTGCAGCTCATCACATCACCAGCTCTTCACCCTGGAAAATGATACGGTAATGGTTTACACACAGCATTAACTCACAGTCATGTTTCACCGACTTGGCGTTTTGAACAATAAGAAAAGATTTCTCGAGGAGAGCAGCTGTTTCTATCTGTCACTGAAGCCTTTACAAGTTTAATGCATCTCTCCGTAAAAGAACAGAAAATCGGAGAGTCTCAATTTTAAATCACAAACAAGGACTCAAGAATAACTAGCACATTCACGTAAAAGCATTTATAATGATTGATGCGAGTATCTGTCAAACAACAGAAATTCGTACGGTCTCGGTCCTTAAACCGCACACACACACACAGAAGTACTCAAAAATGTGCTATCTTTTGGTACCAGTCTGGGGTCAAAGGGGAATCAGAACTAAAAAGACTTACAGAGAGAGAGAGAGAGAGAGAGAGAGAGAGAGAGAGAGAGAGAGAGGAGCGAGAGAGAGAGAGACAGAGAGAGACAGAGACAGAGAGAGAGAGACAGAGACAGAGACAGACAGACAGACAGACAGACAACACAGAGACAGAGACAGAGAGACAGACACACACACACACACACACACAGAGGGAGAGAGAGAGAGAGAGAGAGAGAGAGAGAGAGAGAGAGAGAGAGAAGAGAAAGAGACATACAGACAGAGAGAGAGGAGGGGGGAGAGGGAGACAGACAGACAGACAGACAGATAGACAGGAGACAGAGACAGAGACAGACAGAGACAGAGACAGAGAGAAAGAGACATACAGACAGAGAGAGAGAGAGAGAGAGAGAGAGAGAGAGAGAGAGACAGACAGACAGACAGAGACAGATAGACAGAGACAGAGACAGAGACAGAGAGCGTTCGTATTACGATAGATAACTGAGATTTGAAAGATCCTTCTAAACCTTGTCATGCACATACAAATATAATATCACACTGACGACACCTCACACACGTATGATACCGTAACGGTTTCGCACGCAGAATTCAAACCCTGCTGCATTTTTTCATTGAACTGTCAGTGAACACAACAAAGAATCGTCAAGAAGGTGGGTTTCTATTTGTCACTGAAGCACTTACAGGTTCTGCACAATCCTTCGTGAAACAACAGAAAGCATCACCTAGTCCTAGGCCTAATCTATGGAAACACAGGACTCTATCACCGATGGTTATGTCACTGTCGCACTCCTAGTTGGCACAAACGATATGACTCAAGAATGTTTTCATATGTTCCTTGATGCATGCATTCGTATGACTCACATCACAACACAACACGTAACTAATGTTTATCAGCATTCAATTTAACCTTCACACAGGCACAGGTGCACGCGCGCGCACACACACACACACACACACACACACCACAGAGGCGCGCGTGCGCGTGCGCGTGCGCGCGCACACACACACACACGCACACACACATACACACACACACACACTATCTATCTATCTCTTCTCTTACACACACACACACACACACATACACGCACACCACACACAATACACATACACACACACACACTATCTATCTATCTCTTTCTCTTACACACACACACACACACACACACACACACACACACACACACATCGTACACATGCACACACACACACCACACCACGCACACACACACACACCACACACACACACACACGCACGCACACACTTAGACACACGCACGCACACGCACACACACACATCACATACACAACACACACACACTATCTATCTATCTCTTTCTCTTACACACACACACAACACATACACACGCACACACACACACATACATACACACACACACACACAAACAAACAACACACACACGTTACGTACGTACACACACACACACACACACACACACACACACACACACTCAGACAACACACACTTACACACACACACACACACACACGTAAACACACACCAGCACTGCACATAATCGACTCATCGATCCTTCAGCGTGTAAGCATGACTCGAGACTCGATATACATTCACACACACGTGTTCACTCACAGCCGCTTCTCACTGACTGCCGACGAAAGACTGAAGGTAAAGACTGTCACACACAACAAAGGTTATAGATGAGCGAAGCCAATGTGACAGACATCAACTTTTCTCGAAGCTAGCATTATTACAGTGGTACCCATTTCTTGTACCTGTCTGGTTTACGAACCCCCACCCTGATCAGGACCAGGTACCCATTCACAGCTGGGTGGATTCTGGAAGTCACACACACCCGAAAATCGATTTTGTCTCCCAAGCCAGATTCGAACTCTGGCAGTCAGACTAGGAAAGTTGGAGTTCTTACCACCCCAGCCAGGCCTCTGCAGTCAAATTGAACGGTAGTAACAAAGACATTAACACGAACACACACAGCAACAACAACAAAAAAGGCAGTAACCGACTTTGTCAAGACTCAACAATCCAGCTTGTTGGTTATTCAACGATTCACTCAAAAGTCAAGGCCTCTACCACTTCACTCCCCTACAAGTCCCTAGGGTAATGGAACACTCTTTCCCTTTGTCTGTTTAATCCTCTCACTTAAACTGCTAAGGTAACTAAATGTCGGAGACGAAATTGTCTACCGTCACGCATATGGCCAGACCTTACTTTGAAATCAAAACGAGACGTCGATGGTTGTACGCAATGCTTGAACAAACCAACAGCAGCCTTCCACAAGCGAAGCAAGAAGTGGTATACAGTAAGTTGTACATCAAACCAACTTTTAACGCACAGCATAGGGAACGATAATAGTGCACTGGGCTTGGTTTCTTTTTATTTTTTTTTATTTTTTATTTTTTTTATATTTTGCTGTCAAGAAATCCGGGACAGCACACCAATGGGCTGTTCTCTTTTATATCCTTGTCACACACCACCTGTACGTTTCTTATCCTTCCACTCTCTCTACCTTTTGTCTCTCTCTCTCCCTTTGTTTATATATTTCTACCATTTCTTCTTCTTCTTCTTCTTCCTCTCTTCTTTTTCTTCTTCTTCTTCCTTTCTTCTGTTTCTTCTTCTTCCTCTCCTTCTCTCCTCTCTCTCTCTCTCTCTCGCCCTCTCTCCTTCTCTCTCTGTCTCTGTCTCTGTCTCCCTCCCTCTCTGTCTGTCTCCCTCCCTCTTTGTCTGTCTCCCTCGCTCTCTGTCTGTCTGTCTATCGCTCTCTCTCTGTCTGTCTGTCTGTCTCTGTCTCTCTCTGTCCCTGTCTCTCTGTCTCTCTCTGTCTCTCTCTGTCTGTCTCTCTCTCTTTCTCGTCCTGTCTTGTCTCACCTACACACATAAAAGATCATTATAGCTGTCTGCTGACTCATGACATCCTTCCTCTCTATTTGTGTGTGTGTGTGTGTGTGTGTGTGTGTGTGTGTGTGTGTGTGTGTGTGTGTGTGTGTGTGTGTGTGTATGTGTGTGTGAGTGTGTATGTGATGTGTGTGTTGTAGTGTGTGTGTGAGTGGTGTATGTGAGTGTGTGTGTGTTGTGAGTGTGTGTGAGTGAGTGTATATGAGTGTGTGTGTGTGTGTGTGTGTGTGTGTGTGTGTGTGTGTGTGTGTGTGTGTGTGTATTGTGTGTGTGTGAGTGTGTATGTGAGTGTGTGTGTTTGTAAGTGTGTGTGTGAGTGAGTGTATGTAGTGTGTGTGTTTGTGAGTGTGTGTGAGTGAGTGTATATGAGTGTGTGTGTGTGTGTGTGTGTGTGTGTGTGTGTGTGTGTGTGTGTGTGTGTGTGTGCGAGTGAGTGTGTATGCGAGTGTGTGTGTGTTTGTGAGTGCGTGTGTATGTATGTATGTGTGTGTGTGTGTGTGTGAGTCTGTTCATGTGCGTGTGTGCGCGCACGCGAGTGCGGTGTGTGTATGTGTGTGTATATGTGTGTGTGTGTGTGTGTGTGTGTGTATGCGTGTGCTGATCTGTTTGAGTTAGTCTGTGTGTGTGAGTGTGTCTCTGTTTGTGTGTGTTTCATTTGTATATTTATCCATACGTGTACTTTAAGTGTATGTTATTGTAGAGGTAGGTGTATATGTATTTGTGTGTATGTGTGTATGTGTGTATGTGTGTGTGCTTTAAGTGCGTGTGTTTTATATGTGTATGTGTGTGTATGTGTATGTGCGCGCGTGTGTGTGTGTGTGTGCGTGTGCGTGTATGTGTGTGTGTATGTGTGTGTGTGTGTGTGTGTGTGTGTGTGTGTGTGTGAGTAAGTGTGTGTATGTGTGTGTGTGCATGTGTATACATACATGTCTGAAAGAATGTGTAAACACGACTTTTTTAACTGTTTTTACATTTAGTTCTTTACCAAAATTGCGTTCGAGGTGTGGACTCTGGAAGGCCCATGAAATCATGAATTAAAATGGTAAAGGTCAGCGGCCAAGGTTACACGGATCAAAGAGAAAAATAGCTTAAACCCTACGCTTTCCAAAGAATGTATGCGAACAATAATTTTGAATGAATTGAAAGTGCTTCACTAACGAGTCTGATTATGTATAATGTGTAATGAATCCAAATATTTGGAGAATAGCATTATACTAGAATTGTTTTTTTTCAAACTCGTTTTTAATTCATTTTTTTTGACAAAACACAAAGACACTGATTGCTGAACATTATCAAAATATCATTGACAAAATTTGAATAAGATTTATGTACAATGGATCGAGCAAAACTCATATACATACGTCATATCTGCTTAGTCTGTTGTATGTTTTTAAACAATGTAAAGTCATTTCATTTATACAGTTTTAGATTTTAGTTGTTGTTGTCTATACTAGAAATGTTATTATCATTTTTGTTTAAAGCCCAGCCGACTGCGTAGAGCCATATCAGGGCAATAAGTGTGTCAAAGTACTAGCACGTCTGCACATACGTTAAACTGAGACTTCGGAAATTTTTCCATCCTTCTCCAACAGGCAGTGCCCAAATTGTTATTGCTATATTTTGTTTAAAGCCCAGCCGACTATGTAGAGCCATATCAGGGCTACAGCCGTTTCAAAACACATATCGCACTTCAACAGGGGGGGGGGGGGGGGGGGGGGGGGGGGAAAAGAACATTAAGTACACACATCAATGCACTCGCGCACACAATCCATGGAGACGTTCCCTGGCGTTGACCACTCCGTCCAATTTATCGCACAGGGGATTTAATAAAAAACAAACAAACCTGAATAACTAAGGATACCAAAATGTACACAAAAACTGGCCCAGATCACCTAAAATTGCTTCCGCATATTTCACCTCCCTAGAGCCAAGACATTTACCCAATTATCACTCCTAAAGAGAAGGTACGTAAGACTTTATCGAACACATACAGGTGAATGGACCAGCAAGGCAGAAAATAATAGGAAGAAATATTAGAAAGCAAAGGAACAAAGCAGAAGAAACAAAGAGAGTGACAGAAAAGAGGAAATTTCTAGCTCAGAATTTCCAGACGGTGGGGATACCATTTATATTGAAAGAGCCCCCGGCATTCCCACAGGGTGGACTATGATTTATGACACAATAAAACATCACTGGCAGTACATCGTGCGTAAGAAAGTCATCACTGTTGCTACGTTCATCAGTATCCAGCATACTGACTGGAGAGCGGTGCAAAAGATGGGGAACAAAAAGAGAGCTATTATAGACAACATTCAATACGTAGGAAACGTATAGCAGTCACCAAACACTGTAGTAAGTTCATTGTCTGCATGAATAAGTGAGTACATGTAGTGAAGATGATACGATCTGTTCTCTAGCTGTTTTGTGAGGTTTGAAATGTTTCAGTCCCTAGTGACCTCACGTTTATGGGACTTTTACGAGCCAGGTGTTCAGAATGTCCCCAGGACGATGCCCTGCCCTTGAAGAGTGCAGTCATTTGCCCAGCCAGCCGATAGCGTAATTAGAACATAAAGATAGGCAGCGAACAGTCAATTCGTATAAAAGATCAACAGTGAACAGGCCAGTTCATATAAAAGGCAGCTAACAGTCAATATATATATATATAAAAGATAGGTGGTGAACAGGCCAGTTTATATAAAAGATAGGTCAATTTACGTAAAGATAGACAGCGAACAGCTAGTT
>CM060308.1:80692595-80710095 GCA_030674185.1 Monoplex corrugatus | reverse complement strand
GTTATGTGTGTGATGTGAGACAAGTTTATACTTAGTAACTAGTTGTGTGTTATGTGTGTGATGTGAGACAAATTATACTTAGTAACTGGTTGTGTGTTATGTTTGTGATGTGAGACACGTTTATACATAGTAACTAGTTGTGTGTTATGTTTGTGATGTGAGACAACTTTATACATAGTAACTAGTTGTGTGTTATGTTTGTGATGTGAGACAGGTTTATACATAGTAACTAGTTGTGAGTTATGTTTGTGATGTGAGACAGGTTTATACATAGTAACTAGTTGTGTGTTATGTTTGTGATGTGAGACATGTTTATACATAGAAACTAGTTGTGTTTATGTTTGTGATGTGAGACAAGTTTATACTTAATAACTCGTTGGTGTTATGTTTGTGATGTGAGACAAGTTTATACTTAGTAACTAGTTGTGTCTTATGTTTGTGATGTGAGACATGTTTATACTTAGTAACTGGTTGTGTCTTATGTTTGTGATGTGAGACAAGTTTCACACTTAGTAACTGGTTGTGTCTTATGTTTGTGATGTGAGACAAGTTTATACTTAGCAACTGGTTGTGTCTTATGTTTGTGATGTGAGACAAGTTCACACTTAGTAACTAGTTGTGTGTTATGTTTGTGATGTGAGACAAGTTTATACATAGTAACTAGTTGTGTCTTATGTTTGTGATGTGAGACAAGTTTATACATAGTAACTAGTTGTGTCTTATGTTTGTGATGTGAGACAAGTTTATACATAGTAACTAGTTGTGTCTTATGTTTGTGATGTGAGACAAGTTTATACATAGTAACTAGTTGTGTCTTATGTTTGTGATGTGAGACAAGTTTATACATAGTAACTAGTTGTATGTTATGTTTGTGATGTGAGACACGTTTATACTTAGTAACTAGTTGTGTGTTATGTTTGTGATGTGAGACAATTTTATACTTAGTAACTAGTTGTGTGTTATGTTTGTGATGTGCGACAAGTTTATACTTAGTAACTAGTTGTGTATTATGTTTGTGATGTGAGACAAGTTTATACTTAGTAACTGGTTGTGTGTTATGTTTGTGATGTGAGACAAGTTTATACATAGTAACTAGTTGTGTGTTATGTTTGTGATGTGAGACAGGTTTATACATAGTAACTAGTTGTGTGTTATGTTTGTGATGTGAGACAGGTTTATACATAGTAACTAGTTGTGTGTTATGTTTGTGATGTGAGACAGGTTTATACATAGTAACTAGTTGTGTGTTATGTTTGTGATGTGAGACAAGTTTATACTTAGTAACTAGTAGTGTGTTATGTTTGTGATGTGAGACAAGTTTAAACTTAGTAACTAGTTTTGTGTTATGTGTGTGATGTGAGACAGTTTATACTTAGTAACTAGTTGTGTGTTATGTTTGTGATGTGAGACATGTTTATACTTAGTAACTAGTTGTGTGTTATGTTTGTGATATGAGACAGGTTTATACTTAGTAACTAGTTGTGTGTTATGTTTGTGATGTGAGACAAGTTATACTTAGTAACTAGTTGTGTGTTATGTTTGTGATGTGAGACAGGTTTATACTTAGTAACTAGTTGTGTGTTATGTTTGTGATGTGAGACAAGTTTATACTTATTAACTAGTTGTGTGTTATGTGTGTGATGTGAGACAGGTTTATACTTAGTAACTAGTTGTGTGTTATGTTTGTGATGTGAGACATGTTATACTTAGTAACTAGTTGTGTGTTATGTGTGTGATGTGAGACATGTTTATACTTAGTAACTAGTTGTGTGTTATGTGTGTGATGTGAGACAGTTTATACTTAGTAACTAGTTGTGTGTTATGTTGTGATGTGAGACAAGTTTATACATAGTAACTAGTTGTGTGTTATGTTTGTGATGTGAGACAGGTTTATACATAGTAACTAGTTGTGTGTTATGTGTGTGATGTGAGACAAGTTTATACTTAGTAACTAGTTGTGTGTTATGTTTGTGATGTGAGACAGGTTTATACTTAGTAACTAGTTGTGTGTTATTGTTTGTGATGTGAGACAAGTTTATACAGAGTAACTAGTGTGTGTTATGTTTGTGATGTGAGACAAGTTTATACATAGTAACTAGTTGTGTGTTATGTGTGTGATGTGAGACAAGTTTATACATAGTAACTAGTTGTGTGTTATGTTTGTGATGTGAGCAGGTTTATACATAGTAACTAGTTGTGTGTTATGTGTGTGATGTGAGACAGGTTTATACTTAGTGACGGTTGTGTGTTATGTTTGTGATGTGAGACAGGTTTATACATAGTAACTAGTTGTGTGTTATGTGTGTGATGTGAGACAGGTTTATACTTAGTGGACGGTTGTGTGTTATGTTTGTGATGTGAGACAGGTTTATACATAGTAACTAGTTGTGTGTTATGTTTGTGATGTGAGACAAGTTTATACATAGTAACTAGTTGTGTGTTATGTTTGTGTTGTGAGACAGGTTTATACATAGTAACTAGTTGTGTGTTATGTTTGTGATGTGAGACAGGTTTATACTTAGTAACTAGTTGTGTGTTATGTTTGTGATGTGAGACAGGTTTATACATAGTAACTAGTTGTGTGTTATGTTTGTGATGTGAGACAGGTTTATACATAGTAACTAGTTGTGTGTTATGTTGTGATGTGAGACAGGTTTATACTTAGTAACTAGTTGTGTGTTATGTTTGTGATGTGAGACAGGTTTATACATAGTAACTAGTTGTGTGTTATGTTTGTGATGTGAGACAGGTTTATACTTAGTGGATGGTTGTGTATTATGTTTGCGATTTGAGACAGGTTCATACTTAGTAAGTATTGTGTGTGTTTGTTTGTGATGTGAGACAAGTTTATACTTAGTAACTAGTTGTGGGTTATGTTTGTGATGTGAGACACGTTTATACTTAGTAACTAGTTGTGTTATGTTTGTGATGTGAGACAAGTTTATACATAGTAACTAGTTGTGTGTTATGTTGTGATGTGAGAGAAGTTTATACCTAGTAACTGATTGTATGTTATGTTTGTGATGTGAGACATGTTTATACTTAGTAACTAGTTGTGTGTTTATGTGTGTGATGTGAGACAAGTTTATACTTAGTAACTAGTTGTGTGTTATATGTGTGATGTGAGACATGTTATACTTAGTAACTAATTGTGTCTTATGTTTGTGATGTGAGACATGTTTATTCTTAGTACTAGTTGTGTGTTATGTTTGTGATGTGAGACATGTTTATTCTTAGTAACTAGTTGTGTGTTATGTGTGTGATGTGAGACATGTTTATTCTTAGTAACTAGCTGTGTGTTATATGTGTGATGTGAGACAAGTTTATACTTAGTGGATAGTTGTGTGTTTTGTTTGTGATGTGAGACAAGTTTATACATAGTAACTAGTTGTGTATTATGTTTGTGATGTGAGACAAATTTATACTTAGTAACTAGTTGTGTGTTTTGTTTGTGATGTGAGACAAGTTTATACATAGTAACTAGTTGTGTGTTTTGTTTGTGATGTGAGACAGGTTTATACTTAGTGGATAGTTGTGTATTTTGTTTGTGATGTGAGACAAGTTTATACTTAGTAACTAGTTGTGTGTTTTGTTTGTGATGTAGACACGTTTATACTTAGTGGATAGTTGTGTGTTTTGTTTGTGATGTGAGACAAGTTTATACTTAGTGGATAGTTGTGTGTTTTGTTTGTGATGTGAGACAGGTTTATACTTAGTGGATAGTTCTGTGTTATGTTTGTGATGTGAGACACGTTTATACTTATTAACTAGTTGTGTGTTATGTTTGTGATGTGAGACAAGTTTATATTAGTAACTAGTTGTGTGTTTTGTTTGTGATTTGAGACACGTTTATACTTAGTGGATAGTTTGTGTGTTATGTTTGTGATGTGAGACAGGTTTATACATAGTAACTAGTTGTGTGTTATGTTTGTGATGTGAGACAGGTTTATACATAGTAACTATTGTGTGTTATGTTTGTGATGTGAGACAAGTTTATACATAGTAACTAGTTGTGTGTTATGTTTGTGATGTGAGACAGTTTATACATAGTAACTAGTTGTGTGTTATGTTTGTGATGTGAGACAGTTTATACATAGTAACTAGTTGTGTGTTATGTTTGTGATGTGAGACAGTTTATACTTAGTAACTAGTTGTGTGTTATGTTTGTGATGTGAGACAGTTTATACTTAGTAACTAGTTGTGTGTTATGTTTGTGATGTGAGACAGTTTATACTTAGTAACTAGTTGTGTGTTATGTTGTGATTGAGTATAGAACGTTTATTACTTGTAACATAGTTGTGTGTTTATGTTGTTTGTGATGTGAGACAAGTTTATACTTAGTAACTAGTTGTGTTTATGTTGTGATGTGAGACAGTTTATACTTAGTAACTAGTTGTGTGTTATGTTTGTGATGTGAGACAAGTTTATACTTAGTAACTAGTTGGTGTTTATGTTGTGATGTGAGACAAGTTTATACTTAGTAACTAGTTGTGTGTTATGTTGTGATGTGAGACATGTTTATACTTAGTAACTAGTTGTGTGTTATGTTTGTGATGTGAGACAGTTTATAACTTAGTAACTAGTTGTGTTGTTATGTTGTGATGTGAGACATGTTTATACTTAGTAACTAGTTGTGTGTTATGTTGTGATGTGAGACAGTTTATACTTAGTAACTAGTTGTGTGTTATGTTGTGATGTGAGACAGTTTATACTTAGTAACTAGTGTGTGTTTATGTTTGGATGTGAGACAGTTTATACTAGTAACTAGTTGTGTGTTATTTGTGATGTGAGACAGTTTATACTTAGTAACTAGTTGTGTTTTGTTGTGATGTGAGACAATTTATACTTAGTACTAGTTGTGTTTTTTGTGATGTGAGACAGTTTATACTTAGTAATAGTTGTGTGTTTGTGATGTGAGACAGTTTATACTTATAACTAGTTGTGTGTTTGTTGTGATGTGAACAGTTATACTTAGTATATTGTGTTTGTTTGTGATGTGAGACAGTTTATACTAGTAACTAGTTGTGTGTTTGTTTGTGATGTGAACAGTTTATACTATAATAGTTGTGTGTTTTGTGATGTGAGACAGTTATACTAGTATATTTGTGTTTGTTGTGATTGAGACAGTTTATACTTAGTAACTAGTTGTGTGTTATGTTTGTGATGTGAGACAGTTTATACATAGTAACTAGTTGTGTGTTATGTTGTGATGTGAGACAGTTTATACTATAATAGTTTGTTTTGTTGTGATGTGAGACAGTTTATATTAGTAACTAGTTGTGTGTTATGTTTGTGATGTGAGACAGTTTATACATAGTAACTAGTTGTGTGTTATGTTTGTGATGTGAGACAGTTTATACATAGTAACTAATTGTGTGTTATGTTTGTGATGTGAGACAGTTTATACATAGTAACTAGTTGTGTGTTATGTTTGTGATGTGAGACAGTTTATACATAGTAACTATTGTGTGTTATGTTTGTGATGTGAGACAGTTTATACATAGTAACTAGTTGTGTGTTTATGTTTGTGATGTGAGACAGTTTATACATAGTAACTAGTTGTGTGTTATGTTTGTGATGTGAGACAGTTTATACATAGTAACTAGTTGTGTGTTATGTTTGTGATGTGAGACAGTTTATACATAGTAACTAGTTGTGTGTTATGTTTGTGATGTGAGACAGTTTATACATAGTAACTAGTTGTGTGTTATGTTTGTGATGTGAGACAGTTTATACATAGTAACTAGTTGTGTGTTATGTTTGTGATGTGAGACAGTTTATACATAGTAACTAGTTGTGTGTTATGTTTGTGATGTGAGACAGTTTATACATAGTAACTAGTTGTGTGTTATGTTTGTGATGTGAGACAGTTTCATACTTAGTAATAGTTGTGTGTTATGTTTGTGATGTGAGACAAGTTTATACTTAGTAACTGTTGTGGTTATGTTTGTGATGTGAGACAGTTTATACTTAGTAACTAGTTGTGTGTTATGTTTGTGATGTGAGACAAGTTTATACATAGTAACTAGTTGTGTGTTATGTTTGTGATGTGAGAACAGTTTATACTTAGTAACTATTGTGTGTTTAGTTTGTGATGTGAGACAGTTTATACTTAGTAACTAGTTGTGTGTTATGTTGTGATGTGAGACAGTTTATACTTAGTAACTAGTTGTGTGTTATGTGTGATGTGAGACATGTTTATACTTAGTAACTAGTTGTGTTTATGTTGTGGATTGAGACATGTGTTTATTACTTAGTAACTAGTTGTGTGTTATGTTTGTGATGTGAGACAGTTTATATCTTAGTAACTAGTTGTGTGTTATGTGTGTGATGTGAGACAGTTTATACTTAGTAACTAGTTTTGTGTTATGTTGTGATGTGAGACAAGTTTATACTTAGTGACTAGTTGTGTGTTTTGTTGTGATGTGAGACAAGTTTATACTTAGTAACTAGTTGTGTGTTATGTTGTGATGTGAGACAGTTTATAGTACTATTATGTAGTTTTGTATTTGTTTGTGATGTGAGACAATTTATACTTAGTAACTAGTTGTGTGTTTGTGTGTGATGTGAGACAAGTTTATACATAGTAACTAGTTGTGTGTTATGTTTGTGATGTGAGACAAGTTTATACTTAGTAACTAGTTGTGTGTTATGTTTGTGATGTGAGACTGGTTTATACTTAGTAACTAGTTGTGTGTTATGTTTGTGATGTGAGACAAGTTTATACATAGTAACTAGTTGTGTGTTATGTTTGTGATGTGAGACAAGTTTATACTTAGTAACTAGTTGTATGTTATGTGTGTGATGTGAGACAAGTTTATACATAGTAACTAGTTGTGTGTTATGTTTGTGATGTGAGACAAGTTTATACTTAGTAACTAGTTGTATGTTATGTTTGTGATGTGAGACATGTTTATACTTAGTAACTAGTTGTGTGTTATGTTTGTGATGTGAGACAAGTTTATACTTAGTAACTAGTTGGTGTTATGTTTGTGATGTGAGACAAGTTTATACTTAGTAACTAGTTGTGTGTTATGTGTGTGATGTGAGACATGTTTATTCTTAGTAACTATTTGTGTGTTATGTGTGTGATGTGAGACATGTTTATACTTAGTAACTAGTTGTGTGTGTTTGTTTGTGATGTGAGACAAGTTTATACTTAGTGGATAGTTGTGTTATATGTGTGATGTGAGACAAGTTTATACTTAGTGGATAGTTGTGTGTTATGTTTGTGATGTGAAACAAGTTTATACATAGTAACTTGTGTGTTATGTTTGTGATATGAGAAGTTTATTCTTAGTAACCAGTTGTGTGTTATGTTTGTGATGTGAAACAAGTTTATATTTTTAGTAACTAGTTGTGTGTTATGTGTGTAATGTGAGACAAGTTTATTTTCTTAGTAACTAGTTATAATAATAATAATAATTACAATATTTATATAGCGCAAAATCTTGATAAAATCAAATCTAAGCGCTGAAGCAGACACACACGCAAGCACGCACGCACGCTCGCACGCACACACACGCACGCACACACACACACACACACACACACACACACACACACACACACACACACACACACACTCACACACACACACACACACACTCACACACACGCATGGCTATAAATGGGGAGAAAGAATAAAAGCAATAAAAGCAAGAATAAAAGCAATAGAAAATTATAGAGAGCATAGCATATACAATTATATATTATAACCATGTGATTCCCCTCCGAGCGGAGACAGGCTGCAGAGGGGGGGGGGGGGTTGAGTGAGGTTAGGATTTTATGCAGAGGAGAAAAGGTGAGTTTTGAGAGCGGACTTGAAGGAGACAAAAGTAGGTTGCTGACGGACTGAGAGAGGAAGTTTGTTCCAGGAGAGCGGACCAGAAACAGAGAAGGCTCGTGGACCATAGGTATTGAGCTTAGTGCGTGGAAAGCGAAAAGTCAGAGGATCGGAGGCAGAGCGGAGGGTACGTGAGGGAACATAGATCTCAAGTAGGCTTGACAGGTAATCGGGGGCTGCGTTATTGAGGCTTTTGTAGAACATGGTGTCTAGTTTGTACTGTATGCGCTTTGATACAGGGAGCCAGTGAAGTTGTGCCAGGAGAGGAGATATGTGGTCAGCTTTTTTCTTTTTGAGTACAAGGCGTACAGCATTGTTTTGAATGCGCTGTAGGATGTGAATGGTGGAGGCAGGAAAACCAGACAGGAGTGAATTGCAATGGTCAATGCGAGACATTATGAAGGAGAGAACGAGTTTTGCAGTTGTTTCCACAGAGAGATACTTCCTGATCAGGCTTATACGATGGAGATGATAGTAGCAGGATCTGGCAGTTTGAGAAACAAAGTTGTTCATGGAGAGGGTAGAGTCAATGCAGACACCAAGGTTTTTAGCTGAATCAGAAATTGGGACTGATGTGTTACATAATGGGAGAGAAAGAGGAGGCAGCTGAGAAAGTTTCTGACGGGTGCCAATGAGGATAGCTTCTGTCTTGTCGTCATTAAGCTGAAGTTTGTTGAACGTCATCCAGTTCTTAATGTCTGAGTAACACTTAGTGGTGCGAGTCAACAGGCGCTGTATATTATCAGGTGAGTCACTGTCTTGAAGTTGGGTGTCATCAGCATAGAAGTGGTGTTTTATAGAGTGGGAGTTGATGATGGTGGACAGGGGGGAGGTGTAAAGAGTGAAAAGAACAGGGCCAAGGACAGATCCTTGTGGAACACCACAGGTCAGGTATGCAGGTTGAGAGTAAGTGCCATTGATGAGAACGGTTTGTTTTCTGTTTGATAGGTATGAAGTGAACCAAGACAGAGCAATGTCAGAGATGCCAAAAGTATGATGAAGTCTAGAAAGGAGAATACCATGATCAATGGTATCAAAGGCTGCAGACAGATCAAGGAGTGTGAGGAGAGAGACTTTGCCAGTATCAGTTGCAAGGAGGAGATTGTTGAGAATGTGTAGTAGGGCAGTTTCAGTGCTATGGCAATGGCGGTAGGCTGACTGGAAAGGATTGAGGAGATTGTTGGCAGACAGGTGAGAGTTCAGCTGGTTGAGGACGACTTTTTCAAGGAGTTTTGACAAGAAAGAGAGATTAGAGATAGGCCGGTAATTTTTCTGTTCATTTGGGTCTAAATTGTGTTTCTTGAGGAGAGGGTGAACAATAGCAGACTTGAAAGAATCTGGGACAGTTCCAGTTTGAAGAGAAGTGTTGATGATGTCAGTGATGAATGGGAGGAGAGTAGGGAGACAGTCGGCGTAGAGAGAACCTGGAAGAGGATCCAGTTCGCAGGTTTTGAACGACATGGATCTGATTGTGTTGAGAATTTCTTCTTGTGAGACTGGGGTAAAAGTAGTAAGAGGTGTGCCAGAGAAGGAAGGGTCAGGTGGGCATGGTTGACAGGGTGTCCTGTCAAGCCTGTCACAAAGAGTTTGTATTTTGGTGGTGAAATAGTTGGAGAATACAGATGGGAGTTCTTCATTTGTATGTTTTGTTGGGAGAGGTAAATCTTTTCGTGTGCCAAGGAGATGATTCATGGTTGTAAAGAGTTCTTTTGAAGAAGAGGCATTCAGGATTTTGGTTTGGAAATAGCTTGTTTTTGCTGATGCAATGAGGGTGGATACTTTTGTTTTAGAGGCTTGGAAAAGTTGCCTGTGTACAGTGAGTTTGGATTTGCGCCAGCGGCGCTCTGCTCTGCGGCGGGCACGTTTTGCACAGGCGATCTCATGAGTGAGCCAGGGGGTAGGGGGGCGGTCAGGTAAAAGACGGGTTGTGGCTGGAGCATGAGTGTCCAGAAGATGGTGGAGAGTAGTATAGAATTCATCGGCAAGGTTATGTGACTTTTCAGAAAGGAGACGGGAGGCATCAGATGAAAATGTGGAGAGGTCGATAGATTTGAGATTGCGTCGAGTCACTGTGCGCATGGTACGGGAAGGAGGAGAAATGTCGAGATAACAGAGAATTGCAGAGTGGTCAGATGGAAGGGCTGAAGTTAGACGGGTAGAAAGAACTAAGCAGTTGTCAGTAGCGGAATTGTGGTGATCACGAGAAATGATCCAGTCAAGAATGTGACCTTTTTGATGGGTTGGTTCAGAAATGTGCTGAGTCATATTGTGATTGGACAGAGAGTTGATGATATGTCTTGTGTCATAACGGTGAGTGTTGTCATAGTGGACATTGATGTCACCTAGAATGATGAGATTTCCAGGTAAGAGGCAGTAGTGGTCAAGCAATTGGTCAAAGTCAGAGAGAAACGTGGATGTGGTGAGTTTGTTGGCAGAGCTAGGTGGGGGTCGATAGACACAGGAGAAGGTGATGGGGTGAGGGGTGGATTGGAAGGATACTTCAACGTGCTCGAAAGAAAGATGGGAGAAAGGCAGAGACTGCGAGAAAGATAGGCGGGAATGGAGTGAGTCGTTGTAGAGGATGGCGATACCACCACCTCGGGATAAGCGATGGAAAGAAGCAAGCCTGTAACCACTCGGAATGAGGCTAGCATGTATAGGTTCGTGACCAAGGGGGTTAAGCCATGTCTCTGTGATAAAAGCAATGTCGACATGCTCATCTGCGATAAAATCAGCAATGACTTCGGCTTTGCCATCAGTGCATGTTGACTGAGCATTAAAAAGGCATAGTTTCAGCCTATCACAGTCATATGGTGGCGGCCGAGGTGGCGACGAAGGCGGCACCGACGGGACAGAAGGCGAAAGCGGCACCGGCGGGACAGAAGGCGAAGGCAGCACCATCAGGACAGAAGGCGAAGGCGAAGACGGCAGAGGAGGAGACGAAGCTTGCAGCAGCGAGGTCGAGGGCAGGGGCAGTGGAGGAGAAGAAGAAGCAGGAGACGAAAAGTGGCGTCGGGCAGGAGGCAGGTTGTGCCAAAGACGGTGGAGACGTCCACCACGACAGGATCGCGCAGTGCAGGGCTTAGGACACAGCCCCAGTGTTCGTATTCGCTGGTAGACGCCTCCACCGAGGTAGCATTTGCTGTGTTTAAAAAGTGTCAGTCCAATTTGTTTTATAAAAGACGGGTCCATAATTGCGAGCCAGGCAGGAGAGGAAGATACTTGCAGGTTGGTGTGTGGGTTGGTCAGTTCACAACACTTAAATCCAGAGAACGCAGAACACAAAGGTTTGGAAGCTGTAGCGTTGGGCGAACACAGTAGGCTAAGATGTAAACACAGTTCACAGATAAAATGTCCGACTTGAGCGGCTGAATTAAAATGATGAAAAGTAGGTATAAAAACTTTAAAATCAGATTATCTGGTAAAATATTCAAAATTAAAAAAAATATTTACATCACCGTGTGTCAGGATTTCAAAGCAACAAACTGATACAAAATTCAATGCATAAAACCAAATAGAACCACGATAAAATCACTGTAAAACACCACACACACTTTTGCTGCCTGCTGGCGCGACATCTACTCTAGTTGTGTGTTATGTGTGTGATATGAGAAGTTTATTCTTAGTAACTAGTTGTGTGTTATGTTTGTGATGTGAGACACATTTATGTTTGGTGGCTGATTGTGTTTTCGTTCAATTATGTTCTATTTCTTATTTTTTGAAATTTCATGTTTTGCTTTTTATCTATATCATAACTATGAGATATTCAGATACACATGTCATTATGATAAAGTCTAGATTGTTCCAATGACAGACTGATAAGAGAACTGATGAAAGATACAAAACTCATAGGCTACGTGGGACCTCAGGGTCTGGCCAGCTCATGGGTTTACGTGCAGCCTTAAGGCTTGTACCATGATCATTTTGGATCTTCTCCATCACATGGCATCAGAGGCGTCAGTACATATGGAATGTATTCCTAGCGCGGAGACGTTATTTGGAGAAACTGAAACTGAAACAAGGACGTTTGCTTTTTTTTTTTTTTAAAGAAACACGAAGGTTTGTACTATGCAAATTGAAACACAGACCAGTCACAGTGGCAAAGTGTTTAGCGTTGGTCGTAGTGTCAACTCTCGAATTTCACAAAATGACTACAGTTTCTTTGGGCACTGACAGACCCCTATCCTGACTTAAGCGTGCTATGTTTGCTCACTGGGAAGACTGGGACCACACACATTCGAGCTTCATCATCCACTTTACATACATGGTATGAGGGTGTTTGTCAAATGTCCTGACCAACACCGCAGATGCTTGTGTCTCTCAGGCCTGACTGTTGCCAGGATCCAGAAAAAAACCCCAAACAAAACAAAACAAACACACACAAAAAAAATCGCGTACTGAATACAAGACAAGACAGACGCAAATGCTCGGCCAACTGGCCTTTGTCAAGCGTAAGATCACAAACAAACAAACAAACAAACAAACAAACAAACAAACAAACAAACAAACAAACAAACAAACAAACAAACACACAAACAAACAAACAAACAAACAAACAAACACCAGATACAAAAATTAGGAGAGAAAGACTGAAACTTCCCTGTTGCTTTGTCCAGTGTGAGTCTTCAGTTCAAAATAAGATTTCACAGTATCATCACCATAATTCTGATTTTCATCATCATACCACTGTGAACAAAAATCGTCCCAGACTCTATGGAACTTTTTGCCCTGACGTCATGGTGACCTCAGTTTCGGTGGGTTTGAAGATGTTTTGGAGAACTAAAATGAGCGGCGTGGGGTACTGATGTAAGAGTGATGCAGAAAACAAGGCAGCAAAACTAAATAACCAAGTAACTAACTGACTAACTGACTAACCAACTAACTGACTGACTGATTGACTAATTGACTGACTGACTAACTGATTGATTGACTGACTAACTGACTAACTGACTGATTAGCTCACTGACTGATTGACTGACTGACTAACTGACTGACTGCCTGACTAACTAACTAAACAGATTAATAAATAGACAGACCGATGGATAGATACTAGATAGACAGATAGACAGATTGATAGTTAGATAGATAGATAGATAGATAGGTAGGTAGACAGACGGACAGATAGATAGATAGAAGAGATAGATAGATAGATAGATAGATGGATGGATAGATAGATAGATAGATAGATAGATAGATAACTGAAACTGAAACTGAAAATGGTTTATTGCCATTGACATTTTTGTCCTTATGGCAAGGAGCATAAAACAAAGTCATTAAATTTTTCGGTGACGTTTTCTCGAAACAAAGATTTATAAATATAGTCATGGCTGACAATACATCCATTTGAATTTTTTCCCTAAAGATGAAGAAAAAATTGAACGGAAAAAGTTGAACAAAATGTTGAACAAAAGTTGAAGAAACAGTTGACCACCCAACGTAATTAGTCATATAGGTAAGAGGAAGACCCAAATCCGCCAAATAAACATAAGAACAGTATAAAGTGATATCTTCACTGAATATAAACTTACATTAATTTAAAAAGTTGAACAAAAAGTTAAATAGTTAACCACCTGATATAATTAGTCATATAAGAGGAAGACCCAAATCCAGAAAACAAACAAAAAAACAATATAACGTAACATCTTCACTGGAGATAAACGTACATTAATTTAAAAAGTTGAACAAAAAGTTGAAGAAACAGTTGACCACCCGACGTAATTAGTCATATAAGTAAGAGGAAGACTTAAATCCGGCAAATAAACATAAGAACAGTTCTTATAGATAGATAGATAGATAGAGATAAATAAATAAATAAAAGAAAAATAAATTTGAAAAAAAAAAGAAAAATTAAAAAAAAATTCCAAGTGAAAGTAAATTTCATAAAGTAGCTTCAAACTGCCTAAAATTGCGTCAGAAAATTCGAATGTCAGAATGGATTTGACCATTTCGTCAGTCTACGGAGGTTTTCGTTCACTTGTGTCCCCGATAGCTCAGTTTATTAAAGCGCCATGCTGATAACTCAGAAATTGTGGGTTCCATCCTCGGATAGGCCACGTGGTGTAGTGGTACGCGAAACAGGCTGCCGACTGGAAGGTTGTGGGTTCGAATCCCCATCAGTTACAAGATATACATTTCATCACAACGTAATCTTGACTGTGTCTATGACAGACTGATTCAAAGACAGATATAGAATCCAATACCTGGACAAGACTTTGCCAAGCCATTATTGGGCCATGTGCAGGCTTAATATTAGTCTTTTGCCATGATCATGTTGGATCTTTTCCCTCGCGTGGCATCAGTGAGGTCAGTGTATTTGGAACTTCTTCCGCACGCGGAGACGCCATCTTGAGAACTTTAAACCGAAACTAGCATTCGGCTGGGGATACAGTTTTAAAAGTAGATACATGTTCAATAAGAAGAGAGAGGGTGACAGAAATTCAGAGAGAGAGGGAGGAGAGAGAGAGAGAGACAGACAGAAGAGAACAGACAGAGACAGACAAGAAGAAGAAAGAGAAGAGAAGAAAGAAAGAAGAGAACAGAAGAGAAGGCAGAGACAGAGACAGAAAGACAGAAAGAGAAAGAGAGAAGAGAGAGAGAGAGAGAGAGAGAGAGAGAGAGAGAGAGAGAGAGAGAGAGAGACAGACAGAGAGAGAGAGAGACAGAGAGACAGGCAGACAGAGAAAAAAAGAAAGAAAAAAAGAGACAGAGTGAGAGAGAGAGAGAGAGAGGACAGAGAGACAGACAGACAGAGAGACAGACAGAGAGACAGACAGAGAGAGACAGATAGACAGAGTGACAGACAGACAGACAGAGACAGAAAAAGGAACGGAGAGAGGGGTGGTGGAAATCATCTACGTATCTTGCAACAGCTGGTGCAGATAAAGGAAAGGCAATGATGTAAGCCCAGAATGAACAATGAATAACCGACAAGATCAATACTGCAGGTATTTCAACCAACGCATACACCACGACGACATCGACCTTGCATGGACAACAAGCAAGAACTCCAGTCATCTAGCCATAAAGTTTGGAAGTTGTACAAAAGGTATTCATCACGTTCCAGCAATTTCATACACGCTCCACCCACATCTGCTATCAAATATTCCGGCAGAGACTCCTTAAGCCTGCGCACAAAACCTAAATGCGCTGGCATGATCTTGGAAATGGGAATAAGATGGGATCTATGAAAACTTAACACCATCATTAATGTGGTCAGGAAATAGGCCATTTTGTTAATGTTGCCGTCATGCAAAATAACAGCAAACGGCACAACCTTGAGACAGGTTGATTAGTTTAAATACCTGGGAACGATCATTTCACCAGACGGCAGATGCACATCAGAAATAGCCAGCAGAATCGACCAAGCCAAAACAGCATTCAAGAAGATGAAAAGCATTCTTACTAACAAATGCCTATCAATTTACATCAGGAAGAGAGTTCTTGAATGTTATAGAACCGATAATGTTATACGGTTGTGAGGCGTGGACAGTCAACAAGCAAAGCCGAGATGTGGTTTCTAAGAAGAATGTTGAGAGTTCCATCGACAGGAAAGAAAACAAACGAAACAGTCTTGATGGAGGCAGACACAAGAAGACCATTCATAAGGAAGATTAGGAAAAGACAGGCAACATTTATAGGCCATGTTATGAGGAAAGGGGAATTGGAGCACCTGGTCACAACAGGAAAGTTAGAAGGAAAGAGAGCACCATGTAGACCCAGGGAAAAAATATTGGACGGACTTGCAGAGTGGTTGAAGACAAAGAGGATGAAAGAGATGCTTGAGGCAACAAGGGATAGAAACAGACGGAAGGCCATGATCGCCAACGTCGTGTGGCAAGGCACTTGATGATGATGATGCCGGGAGAAATTGAACTCGAGACATGAGATTTTGAGTTTACAGACCATTATTCAAGAGTCAGTCAACTCGCGTAACCCTTTGACTCCCGCACTATGTCCACCAGCATCCTGCATTGTCAACAATGCTAGCAAAGCAAAAAGTGAACCGTTTGACTTTGTCACCCTATCCAACCAGCTTCTTGCAGGAAACTGGTGGATAAGGTGAGGGAGTCAAAGGATTAAACTTGTGGCCTGCCTGAGGGACGACTCCAGGACCTCCGAGTTCTAACCAACACAAACACACGTGTCATTACAATGTACCAAAGATTTTTCCAATGGCAGACTGATACAAATGCTATCATAGGACCAAAAACAACAACAACAACAACAAAAAACGAAGCAGAGATTCAAAAAACAAAAACAAGCAAACAAAACAAACAAACAAACTAACTAACTAACTAACTAACTAAACTAACTAACTAACTAACTAACTAACTAAAACAAACAAACAAACAAACAAACAAACCACACAAACAAACACACAAACAAACACACAAACAACACAAACAACAAACAAACAACAAAACAACAAACAACAACAAACAAAACAAACAAACAAACAACACAACACAAACAAACAACACACACACACACACACACAAACACACAAACACACACACACACAACACAAACAAACAACAAACAAACACAAACAACAAACACACAAACAACACAACACAAACACACAACACACAAACACAAACACACAACACACACACACACACACACACACACAACACACACACACAACACACAACACACACACAAACACAACACACAAACACACAACACACAAACAAACACAAACACAACACAAAACAAACAACAACAAAACAACACAACAAACAACAACAAAAACAAAACAAAACAAAACAAACCAAAACAAAACCAAAACACAAAACAAAAACAAACACAAAAACAAAACAAAACAAACAAAACAAAACAAAACAACCAAAACAAACAACAACAAACAAAACAACAAACAAACAAACAAAAAAAAAACAAAACAACACCACATTCTAGGTAGAACCTCAGGACATGACCAGCTCATGGCTTCATGTGTAGTCTTTAAAGGCTTGTGCCATGGTCATTTTGGGTCTTTTCCATCACGTGGCACCGGTGACGTCAGTGCATATGAAATTCATTCCTGGCGCGGATACGTCATCTTGAAAAACTGAAACTGAAATTAAAAATGGAATTCATTTACCGTGGTGTAGTGGTTAACGAAACAGACTGCCAACTGGAGGGTTGTGGGTTCGAATCCCGATTAGTCCCTTCAAATATCATTGTGAAAGTTTTGCGCTCCAACCGGCTCCTACCCACAGCTGAGCATGCTGTGACCTCATTGGGAAGACTGGGATCACACAATCAAGCGTCATTTATTTCACAGATGGGTCATTGAGGGTGTTGCTCAAATCTTCGCGAGTGTCTGTATCTCACGGGCCTTGTTGACACCAAGATATTATAGTAAGCCTAGAGAGAGAGAGAGAGAGAAAGAGAGAGAGAGAGAGAGAGAGAGAGAGAGAGAGAGAGAGAGAGAGAAAGACAGAGAGAGAAAGACAGAGAGAGAGAGAGAAAGAGAGAGAGAGAGAGAGAGTGAGAGAGAGAGGAGAGAAAGACAGAGAGAGAAAGACAGAGAGAGAGAGAGAAAGAGAGAGAGAGAGAGAGAGAGTGAGAGAGAGAGAGAAAGACAGAGAGAGAAAGACAGAGAGAGAGAGAGAGAGAGAGAGAGAGAGAGAGAGAGAGGAGAAGAGAGAG
>CM060308.1:80677595-80685095 GCA_030674185.1 Monoplex corrugatus | reverse complement strand
GGGTGGCTGAGAACAGAGAGGGTGGAGGATGTTCTTGCGGCGACAAGGGATAGATGCATATGGAGGGTCATGATCGCCAACGCCATGCGGCAGGCACAAGATGATGATGATGATGATGATGATGATGATGATGATGATGATGATGATGATGATGATGATAAGCTGTAAGATGCCAGCTGTCCGTTTGGAATAGATTACGATCTGTTGTGAACATTCGGGTTGAACCTGTTGCCTAGGGCCGTTTGAGACGTACGTTTACGATGACAGACGATCCGTTTCGGGTCTGTTTCACTCTGTCCTCGCCCATCCCACCCCCGTGGGGATGCCGGGGGCTCTTTCAGTATAAAATAGTATCACTACCTTCTGGAAATTCTGTGCTAGAAATTTTCTCTTTTCTGTCACTCTCTTTGTTTCCGCCTTGTTCCTTTGCTTTCTGTCATTTATTCCTGTAATTTTCTGCCTTGCTAGTCCATTCACCTGTAAGTGTTCGATAAAGTCTTACGTGCTTTTCTCTTAGGATTGATAATTGGGCACATGTACTAAGTTCGTTTTTTGGCTCCAGGGAAATGAGATATGCGAGACGCAATACTAGGTTAACTTAGACCTGCTTTTATATATGTTTTAGTGTCCTTAGTTGTATTCAAATTTATATTCAGATATGCTTTTTTCAAATCCCCTGTGCGATAAACTGGACGGAGTGGTCAACACCAGGGGCATCTCCTTTAGATTATGTGCACGAACGCATTGATATGTATTACTTAATTTTCTTTTCTCACTTTTTTTACTTTTGAAATATTGTATATGTTTCGAAATTGCTATAGCCCTGATATGGCTCTGCGCAGTCGGCTGGGCTTTAAACAAAACAGTAACATTAACATCTTGTCCTCTGGAAACTACGGTCGGAAACGGCTCTTGTGTCGGTACTTTTACACATCCTACTAATTGTTTTCGCCATGCTTGATGAAACAATCATTCCGTGTTTGCCATGGTTGAGATCACATCCAATAAAACAGCTTGCCACGCATGAAATATTCAGTGAGACACTTACTTGTAAATGTCCGCTTGACCTCTGCTTAACAAAAATAACAATTTAGCGGGGCTGGCCGTCTCTTTGGATAGACACGTGGATTCAAAATCCCATGTGTCGAGTTCAGTCCCAGCCGGCAACAACAACAACACAACAACAACAACAACAACAACAACAACAACAACAACAACAACAAACAAAAACTGCACGTCCCAGCGCTTTTGGTGATTCCGGTGATGTCAGCTTAGTGTTTCTAAAAGACCGCAGTTTTTGCTACGCTTGACATCGCATTCCGTCAAACAACAGTCAAGTTTGATTGATTGACTGATTTGAAATCCAAAACAAGTGTGTGCCCACGTTCAAGCAAACAGGAACCAGAAAAAAAAAAAACACGAAAGAAGAATAAGAACGCGTATTTAATACAACAAAACAAGACAGACGCAAATTTCCGGCCAACTGGCCTTTGTCAAGCGTAAGATTACAAACAAACAAACACCAGATAAAAAAAAATTGAGAAAAACACTGAAACTTCCCTGCTGCTGTCTTCAATGTGAGAAAAGGAACAAACTGGTTGATTTGGTTCAGTTTTTACGTCCGCACCCAACCTCAGGTGATATGGCAGACGGGGATGACCATTGCAGGGAAGTATGGTAAAGGGGATTTATCAAATCCTATACCGACACCACCAGAACAACAACGATGTTATGATGGAACAGTGAGAAGGCCAGTTTTAACCCTTTGACTCCCGCGCCCTGTCTATCGGCATCCTGCATTAAAATTGTCAACTATGCTAGCAGAGCAAAAACTTAACCCTTTGATTCCGTCCTCCTATCCACCAGCTTCCTGCAGGAAGCTGGTGGATAGAAGGAGTGAATCAAAGGGTTAATTTTTTTTTTGCAGTCGGTGGATTGCGTGCGGGAGTCAAAGGGTTAATGAGCGCACTCCAGGATTCGAACCCACAACCATTAGCATGTGAATGTGACGCTCAGCCAACTGAGCTATCATCATCATCATCATCATCATCATTAATATCATCATCATGTGTCCTGCCGCATGGTGTTGGTGATCATGGCCCTCCATACGAATCTGTCCCTTGTCGCTGAAAGTACATCCCCCCACCCTGTCTGTCCTCAGCCACCCTGCAACTCCGTCCAATATTTTCTCTCTGGACCTACGTGGTGCTCTCTTTCCTCCAGCTTTCCTGTTGTGACTAGGTGCTCCAATTCCCCTTTCCTCATAAAATGGCTTACACATGTTGCTTGCCTTTTCCTCTTTTCCTAATCGTCTTTATCAATGATCTTCTTGTGTCTGCCTCCTTTAAGACTGTCTCGTTTGTTTGTTTTGTTTTGATTGTTTGTTTGTTTGTTTGTTTGTTTTGCTGTCTAAGGAACTCTCAACATTCTTCTTAGAAACTACATTTCAGTTGCCTCAATTTTGTTCTGACTTCGCGTGTTGACTGTCTGCACCTCACAACCGTACGACAGTATCGGTTCTATATATAACACTGAAGAACTCTCTTCCTGATGTTAAATTGATAGGCACTTGTTGGTAAGAATACTTTTCATTCATCTTCCTGAATGCTGGTTTAGCTTGGCCGATTCTGCTGGCTATTTGTGATGTGCATCTGCTGTCTGGTGAGATGACCGTTCCCAGATATTTAACCTTATCAACCTGTCTCAAAGCTGTGCCAGTTTGTCTGTCTGTCTGAAGATCTGAAAGAAAATTTCGTGCGCGTACACAGGCAGGTAGGCAGACACATAGACACAGACACGCACGCACAGACACAGACACAGAACACACACCACACACACACACACACACACACACACACACACACACGCATGCACGCAAGCATACAACAGACACAGACAGACAGACACACACACAGACACAGACAAACAAACACACACACACACACACGCATGCACGCAAGCATACAACAGACACAGACAGACAGACACACACACAGACACAGACACAGACACAGACACAGACACACACACACACACACACACACACACACACACACACGCATGCACGCAAGCACACAACAGATACAGACAGACACACACACACACAGACACAGACAAACACACACACACACACACACACACACCACACACACACACACACACACACTCACACACACACAGACACACACACACACCCGTCTAAAAGCACGTATGTGAATAGACGTTAAAAGAAATAACGAACACACACACACACACACACACACACACACACACACACACACACACACACACACACACACGCACGCACGCACACACACACACACACATACACACACACACACACACGCACGCACACACGCACGCACACCTCCGATCGATATTAAGCAATCGCAACCCCCTCCATTTTTTGTTTGTTTGTTATATCTTTCCTTTAAAAATGGAGATCATGTCATGTCGACCACAAAGGCTGTGTGTGTGTGTGTGTGTGTGTGTGTGTGTGTGTGTGTGTGTGTGTATGTGTGTGTGTGTGTGTGTGTGTGTGTGTGTGTGTATGTGTGTGTGTGTGTGTGTGTGTGTGTGTGTGTGTGTGTGTGTGTGTGTGTTATGTATGTGTGTATGCGCGTACGTATGTGTGTGTGTGTACATACGTATGTGTGTGTGCGTGCGCGCATGCATTTGTTTGAACAGGCATGAAACGATGAATTTCAATGTGCATATTTATCACTATGTTTGTCACAGAAATAGATTTACATTAAATCACATACTGACTGTACAAGAAACGCGATTCCATACAACTTTTATTAATACAACTCTCACATTTTGCTTACTCATAAATGAAAATGAATATAGTCTACAATAACGACGACTTTTTGATATTTCAAATACAAAGAGACATTATTCAGTGGCTTAAAACGACATATATATATACCGACATATGCTGAAGGCAAGTTTCGATGAGACGATTCACAAATTACTTGTGTTTTACACTTTTAATATAAATGTGAATGCTAAAATTTCCAGGAATTCATTGCATGTTTCCATCACTACAACACTTCTATTATGTAAAACCGGACATTAGCTTATCTAAAAACTTTCAGTGTTGCGGCCCAAAATGGATCATGTTGACAGATTCACTGCATGAATTCGGCAATGATAGTTACCACGGGTATCTACCTTTTTATTAATGATTTTCCACTTTTACTGATTCGTTTTTTTTTCTTAAACTTCTTTTTGTTATTTTTTTTACAATACACAATATCATTTACAATATCAAATCAAACACATTTCAGTCCAAGGGATGAATCAAAATCTGCAAAATAAGGAACAAAAAGAAACGAAATAAAACATACGAAGGGGCAAAACATAGAACAACCTGTCAGCTGCAACATTTTCAAAATCAACAACATGACAGGCCCAAACTGTTAGAATGAGACGTACAATACAAACAGAAATCGTACACCATTTTACCACCAACAAATTCGACATAACATACAACGAAAAGTCACAATTAATTAATTTGCTATAGGGGAAATTTTAATTGAAGAATGAAATAACTAGTCAGCCTGAAATTCTTAGTCTTTATCCTTGACATTTGCATTATATTTTTCATCTTTATCTGTATTTCAGCTTTTTGTTGAAAGCAGAAATGTTTTGGTAAAATAGCTGATCCATTTTTTTTCGTAGGTGCACATATGACAGATGTTCATGAAAGTCATTCAACTGTTCTTTCCGAAGCTTCTGACTTTTGTGTTGAAATCAAGATCTGGATGATACAAAATAAGCTACAGTTGAATGGAGACAAGACTGAAGCAACGCTCATTGGCACCAAGCACAAGCTTTCCGCACGAAAGTTTGTTCTATCCAACTAAGTGACAATATTATTGTACTTTCTGATTCAGTCAAGAACCTCGGCGTTGTTCTTGATCCTCAAATATCCTTACAGAAGTTCATCACCCAAATGTGTCAGTCTTGTTACGGTCAGCGGCGACGTTTCAGTTCTCTTCGCCGTCATTTTTCAACTTCTGCAGCAGTTAAACTCGCAACTACTCTTATCTTGTCTTGTATCCATTAGTTAACTCTCTGCTCTCTGGATTGCCTGCTTATTTTCGTTGCATCATCATCATCATGTGCCTTGCCGCATGGCGTTGGCGATTATGGACTTCCTTCTGTCTCTATCTCTTGTTGCCTCAAGCACCTCCTCCACCCTCCCTGTCCCCAGCCACTCTGCAAGTCCGTCCAGTATCTTCTCCCTGGGTCTACCCGGTGCTCTCCTTCCCTCCAGCTTTCCCGTTGTGACCAGGTGTTCCAATTCCCCTTTCCTCATAAAATGGCCTATGAATGTTGCGTGCCCTTTCCTAATCTTCCTTATGAGTGATCTGCTTGTGTCTGCCTCCATCAAGACTGTCTCGTCTGCCCTCCTTGTTGTCCATGGAACTCTCAACATCCTTCTTACAAACCACATCTCAGCTGCCTTAATCTTGTTCTGGCTTTGCTTGTTGACTGTCCATGCCTCGCAAAACCGGTTCTATATAACATTCAAGAACTCTCTTCTTGATGTTAATTGATGGGCATTTGTTGGTAAGATTGCTTTTCATCTTCTTGGATGTTGTTTAGGCTTGGCCGATTCTGCTGGCCACCTCTGATGTGCATCTGCCGTCTGGTGAAATGACCGTTCCCAGATATTTAAACCTATCAACCTGTCTCAAGGTTGCGCCGTTTGCTGTCACTTTGCATGAGGGGATTTCTTGTTTTCTTTCGTCGCATGCCTCCAGCATATTCACAATTCTGCAGCCCGTCTTGCCGTTCGTAATAAGAGGCGTAATCATGTCACATCCTTGCTGCACTTTCTCCACAGGTTTGCCATTTTTTCCTCAAAGAATTTTATTGAAAATGAATATATTCTGCTACAACTGTAACAATGATATTGTACCAACTTATCTTTGTGACAACCTCGGAACGTATACCCCAGTCCGATCTTTCCATTCTGCCTCTGATACTACTTGTTTATAATTTCACACTATCATTATCATTGTTATTATTATGATGATATCGATGTCTAAATAATATCGTGATGATGGTGATATGAACGCCTGTGCTGTCTTAATCTCAGCTACATGGAAATTTGCAATGAGAAACGGTGTACAGAATAACTAAAATTTTAATTATGATCATAAAAAGGTAAATTGGAAAAAAAAAAAAAAACAACCTCCCCCCCCCCCCCCGAAAAACAAACAAACCCAAAACGATTAGCTAATTACAAACACAAGATTCTATGTACACACATCAGATTAAGTTATTTAATGATCACACACTAAGAATCACATTCCCACAAATCCCGTGAAATATAAGACAATTACGTCTCCGTGAAATATAAGACAATTACGTCTCCCGTGAAATACGTCTCCCGTGAAATATAAGACAATTACGTCTCCCGTGAAATACGTCTCCCGTGAAATATAAGACAATTACGTCTCCCGTGAAATACGTCTCCCGTGAAATATAAGACGATTACGTCTCCCGTGAAATACGTCTCCCGTGAAATATATGACGATTACGTCTCCCGTGAAATATAAGACGATTACGTCTCCCGTGAAATATAAGACAATTATGTCTCCCGTGAAATATAAGACAATTATGTCTCCCGTGAAATATAAGACAATTACGTCTCCTGTGAACTATAAGACAATTACGTCTCCTGTGAAATATAAGACAATTACATCTTCTGTGAAATATAAGACAATTACGTCTCCTGTGAAATATAAGACAATTACGTCTCCTGTGAAATATAAGACAATTACGTCTCCCGTGAAGTAAAAGACAATTACATCTCGTCAATGTTAAAACTATGTGTAAATCACTGTGAGAGCATCAGTATTTCATAAGTAAAATTTCATTCACTCAATGTGTTCTGGTACAGTCGTATGATGAAAAGCACTCTGATAACGTGAACGAATGACAAGCACTCCATTGACGTGTACGAATGCTGACGTGCTTCAAACGATGTTCAAACGTTTAACCCTTTGACTCCCGCATCCTATCTTCCAGCATCCTGGATTGTTAAACATGCAAGCAAAGCAAGAACGTAACCCTTTGACTCTCTGACCCTATCCACCAGCTTTCTTCAGGAAGCTAATGGATAGGACGAGGGAGTCAAAAAGTTAAGTTTTTGCAGTTGGTGAGTAAGGTGCGGGAGTCAAAGGGTTAATTAACACATCAGAAATGGGTCCTACCCCATCTCCATGTCAAATACAAGAGAAATGCATCAAATATTTAAAATCAATGTTTGTCAAACAACTGTTCACAAAACCTGAGATAACAATTGTATTGTTATAATAATAAACGATTTTGAAAGAAAAAAATATCACTTTCTAATTCAGTACGTTAATTCCTAACAAGAATAATGAAAACGTGAAAATCTTCATTTCCAATTTAACACATCATTTCAAACAGCAATAAACAATTCATGAAAGTGTTCATTTCTAAATCGGTACATTAATTCGA
>CM060308.1:80672595-80675095 GCA_030674185.1 Monoplex corrugatus | reverse complement strand
CCACTCTAATAGACAGGTAGCAATGTTCATTTACCAGGTGCTTTCGCCCAGACTTCCACCTCACACACGTGAAAGGCTTGGCCAATACTGGGCTGAATTAGTCTGACGTAGCGACCTCTGATTGGCTGACTGCAGTTTAGACGCTCCGTAACGCCAGCTCCCATTGGTCCGTTGTAGTGGTAGCAGTTGCGGGCTGGAGCCACGGCGTTGGTCATGGGATTCAGCATGAACACTTGCAGGTCGAAGTCTCTTAGTCTGTAGGCTATAAATAGCACAAGCAAATGTTAGCAACATAAAAGGAAAAAAAAAAAAGAGAGAACGAAGGAAACAATAAATGAATAGACGAACACAAGAGAGAGAGAGAGAGAGAGAGAGAGAGAGAAGACAGACAGAGAGACAGAGACAGACAGACAGACAGACAGACAGACGGACAGAGAGAGAGAGAGACACAAGAGAGAGAGAGAGAGACAGACAGACAGACAGAGACAGACAGACAGACAGACGGACAGAGAGAGAGAGAGAGACAGACAGACAGAGAGACAGAGACAGACAGACAGACAGACGGACAGAGAGAGAGAGAGACAGAGAGAGAGAGAGAAAGAGAGAAAGAGAGAGAGAGAGGCAGAAAAAGCAGCATTGAGAGAATGAAACAAAATAGAAAGAGGGAGAATGATGGAGAGAACATATAGAAAGAAAGAACGAATGAAAGAAAGGAAGGAATGAAAAAAAGTGGGGGGGGGGGGGGGGGGGGGCAGAAAAAAGCGAAGGCAGAAAAGAAAGAAATAAGAAAACGAACAAACAAAGGAAGATTTACGAAAGGTATTACTCCTGTTTTGTCTTGAGTTCAACTGTAATGTGTTGCCATTCATCTGGTACGAAACAGTACCAATACATGTTTGAACACAATGTAAATAAAAAGGAAAATATTTTGTGAAGAGTTTCTTGACAGTTCCGTGTCATCTGATGATGATGACGACGATGGTGATAATGATGACGCCGGTGAAGAAGAAGAAGAAGAATGCGAAGAATTGCGAAGAAGAATGCGAAGAATGCGAAGAAGAAGAATGCGAAGAAGAATGCGAAGAAGAATGCGAAGAGAAGAATGCGAAGAAGAAGAATGCGAAGAATGCGAAGAATGCGAAGAAGAATGCGAAGAATGCGAAGAAGAATGCGAAGAAGAAGAATGCAAAGAAGAAGAATGCGAAGAAGAAGAATGCGAAGAAGAATGCGAAGAAGAATGCGAAGAAGTAGAAGAAGAAGAATGCGAAGAAGAAGAATGCAAGAAGAAGAATGAAGAAGAAGAAGAATGCGAAGAAGAAGAAGAAGAAGAAGAAGAAGAAGAAGAGAAGAAGAAGAAGAAGAAGAAGAAGAAGAAGCGAAGAAGAAGAATGCGAAGAAGAAGAAGAATGCGAAGAAGAAGAAGAAGAAGAAGAATGCGAAGAAGAAGAATGCGAAGAAGAAGAATGCGAGAAGAAGAATGCGAAGAAGAAGAAGAATGCGAAGAAGAAGAATGCGAAGAAGAATGCGAAGAAGAAGAAGAATGCGAAAGAAGAAGAAGGAAGAAGAAGAAGTAGAATGGAAGAAGAAGAATGCGAAGAAGAAGAAGAATGCGAAAGAAGAAGAATGCGAAGAAGAAGAATGCGAAGAAGAAGAAGCGAAGAAGAAGAATGCAAGAAGAAGAATGCGAAGAAGAAAAAGAAGAAGAATGCGAAGAAGAAGAGAAGAAGAAGAATAAGAAGAAGAATGAGTACAAAAAGAAGAAGAATGCAGAATGAAGAATGCGAGAAAGGAATGCGAGAAGATAATGCGAAGAGAAGAATGCGAAGAAGGAATGCGAAGAAGAAGAATGCGAGAATGAATATGCGAAGAAGAGAGAATGCGAAGAGATGTAAGTGTGCGAGAAGAGAAGAAGAAGAAGAAGAAGAAGAAGAAGAATGCGAAGAACGCGAAGAAGAATGCGAAGAATGCGAAGAAGAATGCGAAGAAGAAGAAGAAGAATGCGAAGAAGAATGCGAAGAAGAATGCGAAGAATGCGAAGAAGAAGAATGCGAAGAAGAAGAAGAATGCGAATAATAATAATAATAAGAAGAAGAAGAAGAAGAAGAAGAAGAAGAAGAAGAAGAAGAAGAAGAAAAAAGAAGAAAGAAGAAGAAGAAGAAGAAGAAGAAGAAGAAGAAGAAGAAGAAGAAGAAGAAGAAGAAGAAGAAGAAGAAGAAGAAGAAGAAGAAGAAGAAGAAGAATGTGCCAGTCGCTTACTCATTCAATACAAAAATCAATCAGAATTGAACTTAGAATTTGTTCGAGAAAGTGGTAACCGTTAGCTCAGGTGCATTAAGTGCCATGCTAGTAACGTGCGTGAGCGCGTGCGTGCGTGCGTGTGTGTGTGCGTGCTTGTATATGCGTGAATGTGTATGTATTTCTTGTTATGTCATCATGCCTGAGTTCTGCATGCATGCGTGCATATGTGTGCGTAAGTGCGCGCGCGAGTGTGTATTCCCGC
>CM060308.1:80635095-80660095 GCA_030674185.1 Monoplex corrugatus | reverse complement strand
CTGTTTCACATCAATCATGATGGTGATAATTGATATGTATGATCCCTACTTAGGTGCTGTTTCACATCAATCATGATGGTGATAATTGCTATGTATGACCCCCACTTAGGTGCTGTTTCACATCAATCATGATGGTGATAATTGCCATGTATGACCCCTACTTAGGTGCTGTTTCACATCAATCATGATGTATAATTGATGTATGACACTTAGTGTGTTTACACATCATATGTGATAATTGCAGTATACCCCCACTTAGGTGCTGTTTCACATCAATCATGATGGTGATAATTGCTATGTATGACCCCTACTTAGGTGCTGTTTCACATCAATCATAATGATGATAATTGCTATGTATGACCCCCACTTAGGTGCTGTTTCACATCAATCATGATGGTGATAATTGCTATGTATGACCCCTACTTAGGTGCTGTTTCACATCAATCATAATGATGATAATTGCTATGTATGACCCCTACTTAGGTGCTGTTTCACATCAATCATATGTGATAATTGCTATGTATGACCCCTACTTAGGTGCTGTTTCACATCAATCATAATGATGATAATTGCTTGTATGACCCCTACTTAGGTGCTGTTTCACATCAATCATAATGATGATAATTGCTATGTATGACCCCTACTAGGTGCTGTTTCACATCAATCATAATGATGATAATTGCTATGTATGACCCCTACTTAGGTGCTGTTTCACATCAATCATGATGGTGATAATTGCCATGTATGACCCCCACTAGGTGCTGTTTCACATCAATCATAATGATGATAATTGCTATGTATGACCCCTACTTAGGTGCTGTTTCACATCAATCATGAATGATGATAATTGCTATGTATGACCCCTACTTAGGTGCTGTTTCACATCAATCATAATGATGATAATTGCTATGTATGACCCCCACTAGGTGCTGTTTCACATCAATATATATGGTGATAATATGCTATGTATGACCCCCTACTTAGGTGCTGTTTCACATCAATCATGAGGGTGATAATTGTATGTATGACCCCCTACTAGGTGCTGTTTCACATCAATCATGATGGTGATAATTAGCTATGTATGACCCCACTTAGGTGCTGTTTCACATCAATCATGATGGTGATTAATTGATATGTATGCCCCCACTTAGGTGCTGTTTCACATCAATCATGATGGTGATAATTGCCATGTATAACCCTACTTAGGTGCTGTTTCACATCAATCATGATGATGATAATTGCATATGTATGATCCCCACTTAGGTGCTGTTTCACATCAATCATGAATGGATGATAATTGCATGTATGACCCCCTACTTAGGTGCTGTTTCACATCAATCATGATGATGATAATTGATATGTATGACCCTACTTAGGTGCTGTTTCACATCAATCATAATGATGATAATTGCTATGTATGACCCCCACTTAGGTGCTGTTTCACATCAATCATGATGGTGATAATTGCTATGTAATACCCCTACTTAGGTGCTGTTTCACATCAATCATAATGATGATAATTGCTATGTATGACCCCACTTAGGTGCTGTTTCACATCAATCATATGATGGTGATAATTGCTATGTATGACCCCTACTTAGGTGCTGTTTCACATCAATCAATGATGATAATTGGCCATATGTGTTACATAATATATGGCAATGTAGTATGACCTACTAGTCTGTTCACACACAAGTGATAATTGCCATATGACCCACTCAGGTGCTGTTTCACATCAATCATAATGATGATAATTGCTATGTATGACCCCTACTTAGGTGCTGTTTCACATTAATCATGATGATGATAATTGCTATGTATGACCCCTACTTAGGTGCTGTTTCACATCAATCATAATGATGATAATTGCTATGTATGACCCCTACTTAGGTGCTGTTTCACATCAATCGTAATGATGATAATTGCTATGTATGACCCCTACTTAGGTGCTGTTTCACATCAATCATAATGATGATAATTGCTATGTATGACCCCTAGTTAGGTGCTGTTTCACATCAATCATGATGGTGATAATTGCCATGTATGACCCCTATTTAGGTGCTGTTTCACATCAATCATGATGATGATAATTGCTATGTATGACCCCTACTTAGGTGCTGTTTCACATCAATCATAATGATGATAATTGCTATGTATGACCCCTACTTAAGTGCTGTTTCACATCAAACATGATTGTGATGATTGCTATGTATGACCCCTACTTAGGTGCTGTTTCACATCAATCATAATGATGATAATTGCTATGTATGACCCCTACTTAGGTGCTGTTTCACATCAAACATGATGGTGATAATTGATATGTATGACCCCTACTTAGAGCATGATATCGTTCCTACTTAGCGTAAGGGTTTGGCATCTTGCACCAGTATTAGTTATTCTGGCTGACGATTTAACTGAAGTTGAGTCAGTTATAGGTAAATAGCACCACAGCCTTGTGGTTATCACGGGAGAGAATAAGGCTGAGGAGCAGTAAACCCTGGCAGAAAATCACCTCAACTGCCTTGTAGGTTGTCGTCGGAGCGACAAAGGGTAGCGGAGAGTCCCAGAGTCCGTATACAAACCGATGGAAGGCAACGGGGAAACCACCACCATCGTGTTTTCCCCAAGATAAATCATAGCCAGCCAAAGCAAAGCATTTATATCAACAAATGCCTATCAATTAACATCAGGAACAGAGTTCTTGAATGTTATAGAAAACCGATAATGTTATACGGTTGTGAGGCGTGGATTGTCAACACGCAAAGCTAGAACAAGACTGAGGCAGCAGGGATGTGGTTTCTTAGAAGAATGTTGAGAGTCCCATGGACAGCAAAGAAAACAAGCGAGACAATCTTGATGGAGGCAGATACAAGAAGATCATGGATAAGGAAGTTTAGTAAAAAGACAAGCAACATTTATAGGCCATTTTATGAGGAAAGGGGAATTAGAGCACCTGGTCACAACAGGAAAGCTGGAGGGAAAGAGAACACCAGGTAGACCCAGGAGAAAATATTGGACGGACTTAAAGGGTGGCTGAGAACATAGAGGGTAAAATATGTGCTTGCGGTGACAAGGGATAGATGCATATGGAGAGCCATGATCGCCAACGCCAAGCGGCGGGGCACATGATGATGATGAGTCAAAGCAAATAGATGCATATGGAGAACCATGATCGCCAACGCCTTGCGGGAGGGCACATGATGATGGTGATGATGATGATCATCATCAAGTGCCTTGCCACTTGGCGTTGGCGATCATGGCCTTCCATCTGTTTGTATCCCTTGTTGCCTCAAGCACCTCTTCCACCCTGTGGACAATTTCTTCAATTCGTCTTTACATACCCTGAGGATCCGTTTTGTGTCGGTCTTCTATTTGTTTGCATTTTGTTTTCAGCCTAGCTTCCTTAGCTTCATTGCACTATTCCTGATTTCTTTGTTTATCATCCTGTAGATCTCCTCGTTTCTCTGAGCCAAAGCAAACAGATGCATATGGAGGGCCATGATCGCCAACGCCATGCGGCAGGGCACATGATGATGATGAGCCAAAGCAAATAGATGTAAATGGAGGGCCATGATCGCCAACGACATGCGGCAGGGCGCATGATGATGATGAGCCAAAGCAAATAAATGCATATGGAGGGCCATGATGCGCCAAAGCCATGCGGCAGGGTACATGATGATGAGTCTGAATCCGAGTCATAAGCATACCTGCAGGTCCACAAGCCACCAGCGATACGGGTTGTTATCCACCTCCCCGTTCCCGGAGTCGGCCGTGTGCTGGCAGTAGTAGAGAGAGGTGGTATAGTCTCCGTCCACAGCTTTGTCAGCCGTCAGGCTGCTGAATATGCTGCTCAAGCTGCTCTGGGCAGCAGGCTTGTGTAGCGCTACGTTCGTCAGCGACGACGACGATGACGATGTCATTTCTGAAAAAAAAATAAAAAATAAAAAAAAACCCAAAGGTTTTTCAAACTGGTGTAGATTGAGGATTTAATTAAGCACGGTTATGTTCTTCATTAACGACAAGTCAAATCTGTTCCTAAAGAACCCTTTTACAAGAGAGTTTCAGTTTCAGTTTCAGTTTCTCTGAATCTGCTTTTAATTTCAGTTTCAGTTTCAATTTTCTCAAGATGACGTCTCTGTCGCTCGGAATGAAATCCATATGCACAAACATCACAGACAGGTGCCATGTGATGGAGAAGATCCAGATTGATCATGGCACAAGCCTTAAGCCTGCACATAAACCCATGAGGTGGTCAGATCCTGAGGTCCTACCTAACGTGTGGATAAAGACAGCCGGCATGATGATTGAACCCATGATCTCCGTTTCTGAACACACTCCGCATTCCACACTTCACACTCCAAACTCCACACTCCACACTTCAAACTCCACACTCCAAACTCCACACTTCAAACTCCACACTCCACACTTCAAACTCCACACTCCAAACTCCACACTCCACACTCCACACTTCAAACTCCACCCTCCACACTCCAAACTCCATACTCCACACTTCAAACTCCACATTTCAAACTCCACACTTCAAACTCCACACTCCAAACTCCACACTCCACACTTCAAACTCCACACTTCAAACTCCACACTCCAAACTCCACATTTCAAACTCCACACTCCAAACTCCACACTCCACACTTCAAAGTCCACACTTCAAACTCCACACTTCAAACTCCACACTCCACACTCCAAACTCCACACTTCAAACTCCACACTCCAAACTCCACACTCCAAACTCCACACTTCAAACTCCACCCTCCACACTCCAAACTCCATACTCCACACTTCAAACTCCACATTTCAAACTCCACACTTCAAACTCCACACTCCACACTTCAAACTCCACACTTCAAACTCCACACTCCACACTTCAAACTCCACACTCCAAACTCCACACTCCAAACTCCACACTTCAAACTCCACACTCCACACTCCACACTCCACACTTCAAACTCCACACTTCAAACTCCACACTTCAAACTCCACACTCCACACTCCAAACTCCACACTTCAAACTCCACACTCCAAACTCCACACTCCAAACTCCAAACTCCACACTCCAAACTTCACACTCCACACTCCACACTTCAAACTCCACACTCCACACTCCAAACTTCACACTCCACACTCCAAACTCCACACTCCACATTCCAAAGTCCACACTTCACATACTTACCAATGATTTGTGGACCCACAAAGTACGTCCATGTCACAATCCTCATCAGATAAGGCAGCTTCCATATTGTTGAGCCCAGCATGGTCTGATGTCGACACTGTGTCAGATCTCTGGCTTCGTGAGATCTCAGAATTTTGTCAGGTCCCAGAGCTTCGTCAAATATGTAAGCTTTCTATGTGGAGATCCTGATGCTCTGTCATACGTGCTGCACAAAATGATTTCAGTTTCAATGCTTCATTTATGATTGTTATGAAATGTTACAATGAATTCTTATTTAGTTTCTCAATTACGGTGATTTACTTAAATACCAATCTGAGAGTATCTTACTTGGTACAACAAAACATTTTTGGAAAATGAAAAATCTTGGTGGTATTATTGTCAGTCCATGTTTGATGAACAATAATGTTGGGTTTTATCATGGCTTTTCTATTTTTTTAAAAGTCTAATTTTTTATTGCATCAATCATGTTAGTATCATTATTATTTATAACTGTCATTATGACGATCTTGTTTCACTGATTGCATTTTTCCAGAATGGCTGGCCTGAGCGCAAGAGTAAGGGAAGGCATCCAGACTATTCCCAGTGTTAAGCGGAGAGAAACAGGAACGCACTGTAGCGCCCACGCTCTTCTCCATTCTCTGTGCGGCAGAGCTGATTTATGCTTTCAGAGACTTTGACAGGGATGCTTATATCCAATTCTGTTCCCATGGAAAACTCCACAACCTGCGGAGACTGCAAGCCAAGAGCAAAATATCCCAAAGTCGTCCTGCGGTTTCGTTCGCAGATCACTGTTGCATTGGTTGCACACTCGCCCAAGGACGTCCAGTGCCTCACTGACCAAATTTGCTGCGGCCAGTAAAAGGCTTCTGCCTCACGAATAACCCCAGCAGAACAGAGGCTATACTTCAGCCAACACCATCTCAGTATTTTGTTAGCACTTTACCACCTCCACCTGTCATGTAAAAGCAGAAGAACAAGACCTTAGACACAATTCTACTACTTGGTCAGTGCAATAGACTGCAACGGATCAAGAATCTTGATGCTGAAGAGGCGCTACGTATCTCCAAGACTAGCTCTGCCTTAAGAAGGTTGACCAAAAAAAATGTGGCAAAACCATGGAAACAGACTTGCCACAAAGATCGGTGTGTACACATGTAGAGCAGAAGTCTTGATTGTGCCCTACTGTACTGCTGTAAAACCTGGAATGCCCACCAACAGCATAACCAACTGCTCGAACACTTCCACCAAGGGTGAATGTACAAGAACTACAAAGTCACGTAACAAGATCGAGTGTCCAGCCTTCAAATTGTGAAGAAGTATGGCTCGCCATGTAAAGAGTTTCTACTCATTACCTGGTGACTTCTTTGGACAGGACACATTGTCTTTTTGAAAAACAACAGCATCCGTGAAATGATAATGTACAGAGATGTTAGTCATGATACTGTGACAAGGAAGAACGTTAAAGCGATCCAAAGGTACTCTGAAGGCCAACCTCATCAGCTGTAGTATTAACACAACGAACTTCGTAAACATTGCCCGTAACAGTGTGCTGGGGGCTCAGTTACATTTGAACAGTACAGAAGAGCTGCTATTCAGCAGAAGAAGGACCGGCAGAAGCAGAACCCAAGGTCGCAGAACTACTTTTCACTCAGCACTTGCGACCCGAGAGAACATGCGTCTCCCACTGCTGTTCACCACTGTACACTTAGTTCAGGCTGTCTCCTGTGTGATCTGACCACAACCTCTGTCCTGGAGGAAGTAAGGACTCGTCTATTAAAACCACTAGACCGCCCCATCACGGCAATTCCCGTGAAGTTCCGCCTATCCCGAATATGGCCCCGTCACGGGATATTCCGTGTGCGTCATAGTAAGACTTTTCCAAGCTCTATTTTAAGACCAGGGGTTCCCAATTCACTCCAATCACAAAGCTTATTGTGTCTGCTATTAATATTTATAAAGCGAAGGATCCAATGAGATTAAAAGGGGTCAGTCTGGGCTGTTACCTAAACCACCCCCTGCAACTTTCGAGCTCACTGATCATCATGGCGGACGAAGAAACTCAACCTGGCCGAAGCGGGTGAAACGAAAGCGAACAGCAAAAGATTACAGTGACTTTGTTACCACTGATGATAAGAAAGTTCTACAATTGATAGAGGACGACGAATTTAGTCGTTATGACGAAACTGCTATGTCAAATGGCTCGCTGGAGTCGAACCAACTTTCCAGAGGAGCGGAGGGGGTGTGTCAACATCGCAATTACGAGAATAGTCCAGCAAGAGGAGAGAGAGCCCGAGTTGGAGGCTGTAACTGACCCAGATTTTGAAGAGGGTGAAGGCCAGTCAGGAGAACAATGGCTCAGACGGGGGAGAGTGAAACTGGACACAGTACAAGCATCGTCTGCTACAGCTTACACCGGAACTGACACGGTGGAGCAGCTTGCTCGTGGTCAAGCCACCACGCGTCTACCGTGAGGGCAGGCCATTGGCAGAAGTACAGGTAAGACCCATTGTTTGTCTTGTGTCAGTGTGTTGATAAATGGAGTGTTATCACGGAGCTGTGACTGCAAAAGAGAAGACTTTGCTGAATGGGTGTGTGGGCGTGGCACTGAGTGTGTTTGTGTCATCACTGTACTTATGTGTGTGTGTGTGTGTGTGTGTGTGTGTGTGTGTGTGTGTGTGTGTGTAACTGTGTGTGTATGTGTGTCTATATGGTTGTGTGTAGTTTGTGTGTGTGTGTGTGTGTGTGTGTGTGTGTGTGCTTGAAACAAGACTGAGTGAGAACTAGTGTTGCAGTGGTGCATGTGTCAATGTAGTTGTGTGTTGTGAGAGAGAGAGAGAGAGAGAGAGAGAGAGAGTGTGTGTGTGTGTGTGTGTGTGTGTGTGTGTGTGTGTGTGTGTGTGTGTGTGTGTGTGTGTGTGTGTGTGAGTATGTGTGAGTGTGTGTGTTGTTTCCAAGCACAAGGATGTGAACCTGATTTTTTTTTTATATCCACAGGTGGTACCAGAGACTGTGAGACCAGAGGCAGGGGACAGGGAGCTTCTCAGCAGAGAGGGAGAGGGAGAGGTGCAGTGTTAGACCAGCCCCTTGTGCCACCTAACAACACCCAGCCAGATATTCCACAGTTCACAGGGGAACCTGGCCTGAAGATTCAGCCTGACGGGGACAGACCTGTGGACTACTACCGGCTCTTCCTCAACAACGAGATGCTTGACAAACTTCCCTATCACCCTGGAGAAGACTGTCAGAAAGCTTTCCTCTGGCAGGAGGTGCAAGGTGTACAGCAAGAGGGCATCAGGAAAGAAACCAACTTTGTGTGTGGATATTGTCCTTCGAACCCATCTCTTTGTGTGCAGCCTTGCTTCGTGGCGTACCACACCAAGAAAAACTACTAGTTGCTGACTGATGCCCTATGTAGACACAGTGTGTGTATGTATTTTTCATCTGTGTGTTGTGTGATGTGCTATTGCAAAATTTGTAAAAAAAAAAAAAAAGAAAAAGAAAGAAAAAACAACAGTTTGACACTGAAAACTCTTTCGAGTCGCAAAGTGTGTGTGTGTAGATATGAACATGTATTTGGTGATTGTGATTCTTCTTGGACAGAAGGTATGGAAATACATTTTTCATTATCATTCTTTTGCTTTCTGACAATAATTCAGTTTTATTATTCACTGTTTTTCCCTTTTTTTATACTTATATGATATCATGTCTAGAACAGTGTAAAAAGAATAAATCCTGTTTCATTGGACATAAACTTTCATCTGTCCTGTTGAATGGATGTGTAATTGTGATCAGTGTATAGAGGATTCAATTACCTTTCAGAAAAGTATTAGTTTTATGGACTTTTATTGAGTAGTTTTTGTGTCAGAATTTTTTTTAATTATTACCCTCCGTGATGTAATATGGCCTGGCAAATAGTGTTTTCGGAGCTAAAAAAGGGCATAGCAGCGAAAGGGTTAACAACATGCAGCAATAAAACAGGCGGAATACCGCTGGAAGAGTTTACATAAGACAAACAGTATAAGTGCTCTTCCACCCTACTTTCCCTCAACTTGATGCGATTCCGTCTGCTGCTGTTAATTGTCTTACTGTCTTGCTGCACGCATTGTGTTAGCTGTCAGCCAGAAACCCATTTGTTTCACACTTTTGATGTTTTCTTTTTTTAACCTTTGCTTGTGATTATGCGGCATCCACAGAAATGATTTTTGCCTGTATTCATACGGCACACACAGAAATGACTTTTGCTTGTATCTATACAGCATACACAGAAATGACTTTTGCTTGTATCTATACAGCATACACAGAAATGACTTTTGCTTGTATCTGTACGGCACACACAAAAATGACTACAGAAAAAAAATCCGAACAAAACAGGATCAAACATGCCATACTAAAGGTTCTATGCTTTGCAAAGGAGACTGTGTAAAACGCAAGTGTTCAGGGGAATACTTATCACGAAACAGTTTGAAAATAAGAGAAGTTTTAAATCTTCATTTTCAGACTGTTTGGATTTTCCATGCACACACAGTCACACACGTCCATGTCTGCATGTGATATTACTCACTATGTCACTCGCAGGCGGGAATTTTTCCTACGGCGCCCAGCGGGACAGTGTTAATTGCTGCAATGGCAGGGCAAGATAGCAGATGGCGTCCCCAGTTGGTCTTGTAACCCACAGCAGACAACAAAGGATCAGTAAGCCTACTCAGTTGGTCAGATTAAAGGAGAGGTCATCATTCCAGAATTTCACATGTGCTCCAATTAAATATCTGGCTCTTGAATATCACAATCTGCATGTTAGCATTAACTACATGTAGGTGTCTTTGATGCTGCTAAAGAGTCGGTGTCTTTGGCTATAATGAGACTACTGAATTCAACTTATTATTGTTATCATGTGCTGATCTGTGTCCTTCAGAAAGTTGAACAAACAGACATTAATCATCATACCTACTGGAACCAGAAAAAAGAATGAGAACGCGTATTTAATACAAGACAAGACATGCGCAAATTTTCAGTGTCAAGCGTAGGTTACAAACAAACAAACACCAGATACAAAAATTAGGAGAAAAAGACTGAAACTTCGCTGCTGCTGGGTCCAATGTGAGAAAAGGACTAAACTGACTATGATGACATCATGTGTTTTTGAGTAAATATTATGTCAGAGCGGAAATGGGAACTGTGACGCACTAGCCAAGAGTAGTGTTTGGAATGTAAAGGATACCGATATTAGATAATGCATCAGAGAAATTATCGGCATATGTTCGACTGAATGAGAAAATATTTATTCAAGAGGTATGGTTGATTTAAATGGATCCTGCCGAGTGCAACGAATCCGGTCTGACCTTGGAATAGGAAGAAAAACATCCTAAATCAACAGCCAAGGGTCTGAAGGGAAAACCGGAGTCCCGGAGAAAAAAAAAGCACTAGTCAGACTCGGCTGGGCCTGTCTTGTGAAAGGAGAATTCAAACAGACTGAATTTAAACTAAAAATGAAAACGAAAATAAAATAGAAATAAGAATAAAAAGGTATATGTACAGCCGCAAAGCCAAGACCTCACTGGGATGGGAAAATGGTGATAATATGGTATATTTCAGTAAATTATCATCGAGATAAAACATACATGGACTCAAGGGCACATTAAAAGAAGACGATAGTATGCATAAAATCATTGAAGCAGTATAAACATAGATTATACATAAGGGACAAGAAATGTTTTATCTATACATTCGAGCGAATACATACGCATACACATACACACCAAGGTAAAAGTACATGCACGCAGAGCCATGTCCAGATAAAAGTGCATGAAGTGGTATGAATTCAGTTGAGGAAATCTTTATGGTTTGTCATTGAGGCCATGTGGCTTGCGCGTACCAAGTTTATCTATAAGATGGAATTCTCTGTCTTTCTGTCTACGGTGCTATTACTGTATAAAAGCCACAGACCTTTCACTAAAATGTTGTTGATTGAGTGGTCCGACTGGTTGAAATGATTTGAGATAGTTTTATCTTTGATGTCGGATGTCAGCCAAGCGTTCATGAAACGTGTTTCAAGGGTACGAACAGTTTCACCAATGTACAGTTGAAAACTTTTAGAGCAGCTGATCAAATAGACGATGTTATAGGTTTGACAGTTAAAATGTTTTGTAATTTTCATGTGCGATTTGGGGCCTCTGACTGTGGTAGCTGAGCACACGAAAGGACATGTCCTGCATTTGGGTTTGTTGCATGGAGAGGTTCTTGGAGGTTGGCTGGCTGGTTTTTTGTCTTGAACGAACCAGCAAGTCACGGAGGTTCGTGTCTCGTTTGTGGACAATTAAAGGAAGCTGGTAAAAAATGTCAGCTACAGTAGGACTGGATTGCAGAAAGTTGGACAAGATGCTTTTTTTACACAGTACACAGAAGGGTGATAGACAAAATGAGAACCGGACGATCGTCTGTGGCAGCTTTTGGCTCAGAATGGAGGGCGTTTGATCGAGGCGTTTGTATCAAGGGTACGTCCAGTTTCACCACTGCACAATTGAAAACATTTAGAGCAGCTGATCAAATAGACAATGTTATAAGTTTGACGCCCTCCATTCTGAGCCAGTTTCACCAATGTACAGTTGAAAACATTTAGAGCAACTGATCAAATAGACATGTTATAGGTTTGACGCCCTCCATTCTGAGCCAAAAGCTGCCAAAAACTTAACCCTTTGACTTCCTCACATTGTCGAGCAGCATCCTGCATTGTCAACTATGCTGGCAAAGCAAAAACTTAACCTTTTGACTCCCGCACCCTGTCCACCAACATCCTGCATTGTCAACTATGCTAGCAAAGCAAAAACGTAACCTCTGACTTCTCACCCTTTTCACCAGCTTTCTGCAGGAAGCTGCTGGATAGGGTGTGGAAGTCAAAGGGTTTAAGCTTTACAGTTGGTGGATAGGGTGCGGGAGTCAAAGGGTTATTGATGCTTTTCTGATTTGTAGAATAAGAACTTGACGAAACAAGACAGAAGCAAACTTTCGGGCAACTGACTTTTGCAAGATAACATTAAAAAAATTGTTTCACTTTAGGACATAAAGAACAGTTAATAGAATAATTGATTACTTCACCACAAAAATGATTGCGTGTGCAGGTAATTGGATTCCCGTCTTTTGGGGTGGTGGTGGTGGTGATGGTGATTGTGTGTGTGCGCGCGCGCGTGCGTGTGTGTGTGTGTGTGTGTGTGTGTGTGTGTGTGTGTGTGTGTGTGTTGTGTGTGTGTGTGTGTGTGTGAGTGTGATGTTTGTAGTGTGTGTGTGTGGTGTGAGTGTGTGTGTGTGTGTGTGTGTGTGTGTGTGTGTGTGTGTGTGTGTGTGTGGATAATCGGTCTCTGTTAGTGTGTGTGTATGTGTGTGTGTATGTGTGTGTGTGTGTGCGTGTGTGTATGTGTGTTTGTGTGTGTGTGTGTTTGTGTGTTTGTGTGTGCGAGTGTGTGTGCGCGCGTGAGTGTGTGTGTGTATGTGGTGTGTGTGCGTGTGTGTGCGCGCGTGAGTGTGTGTGTATTGCGCGGCGTGGTGTGTGTGTTGTGTTGTGTGTGTGTGTGTGTGTGTGTGTGTGTGTGTGTGTGTGTGTGTGTGCGTGTGTGTGTGTGCAAGCGCGCATGCGTGATCAGAGTCCCAGGGTGCATCAGATTTACTGTCGTAAAAGTGAGATGTTCAAAAGAAGTGATCAGCATGCCAAAGATAGTCGAAGGGTTTTACATTTAGAAATTAAACACTTCTCTAACACCTAGATGCTTCGAGTTGAGCTCGAGGAAGGACAAACGAAATAAGAAAATAAACAAATGAATAAATAAATAAATGAACAAAAAACAAAAAGAAATGAATGAATAAATAATAAAAATTAACAAATAAAAAAATAGATAAATAAACAAATAAATAAATAAACAAATGAATAAATGAATAAATAAATAGATGAATGAATAAATAAATAAATAGACGTATGAAGTAAGTGAACTAAACAAACATACAAAAACAAACACGCAAGCATAGAAACAAACATATAACTAATAACTAAGTAACTAAGTAACTCTCTAAGTAACAATAAAACTAACTAACTAACTAACTAGTAACTAACTAACTAGTAACTAATTAACTTTTTAATCAATTAACTAATTATTCAACTAACAAACTAACAAACCAACTAACTAAATGCTTGTGTGTGTTAAGCCTCCAATCTACCTAACCATAAGTGTAAAGTAAATGATCCCTTTCAGAGGTGGGGATAATGAAGCAGCTGAGATGAGTTGACGGGCACTGCCCTCATGAGAAGTGTTGAGATCACTACCACGTCACCCCCTACTGTCTCATGGTTTAGGGAACAGTCTCTATCTTTGTCTTGATGATGATGTACGGTGATGATGAATGATGATGATGATGATGATGATGATGAAGAAGAAGAAGAAGAAAAGAAGAAAGATGGAACGAGACGATGAGATGACGATGATGATGATGATGTGATGGTGATGATGATGGTGATGATGGTGATGATAGATTTTGATGTGATGATAATGATAAAATCGTCCATCGATCCGACAGATGAGTAAATAAGCCTGTCCTTCATCGCCTGGTAAGGGTCTGCATGTGGGATACAAGACTATTCAAGAGGCACATGTTTCCAGCGATCCTGCATAGGTAAGGGCCTTGCTGCCATAGAGTTAGTGATTTCGCCGATTCCCCTTCTGATGAATAAACAACATCTGTTCTGCACTGTTCAATGTGAGTGTGGCCAGCGTACATGCTGTCGACAGGTGTTCTGTTGCGGGCAATGTTTTTCCGAGTTGGTGATGCTGATGCCAGAACTGAAGCTGGTCTTCAGAGTATCCTTGTATCCATGAACTCGGTGTCCCTTTTTTTTCCCCTTTTTTTGTTGTAGGATCATTGCACCAGGGAGTTACCTTTGTGCTTACCTTTTTTTTTTCTTTCGTTCCATTTTCTACACCACCTTAATGGCCACAGAAGCTGGAACTGTTTTAACAATGCAATGAGAATGAGTCGATGAGTGATGATAATCATGATGCTATGGCAGTTCCATCTATGAATGAGACTGCGTGACAGGGCGGTACTCTACGCTTGCTATCATGATAATTATATCCTGGCATCAACCAGGCCCGAGAATTACAGACACCTGCGGGCTGGTCAGAAGATTGAGCAACACATTCATGACGCATCCGTGAAGGTGGATGAGACTCGACCGTGTGGTCCCAGTGTTCCCAATGAGCCCATAGCACGCCCAACTCTGGGTAGGAGCCGGTTAGAGCCGAAAAATCCCACAATGATATAGTTTTCAAGGGACTGAGTGGATTCGAACCCACAACCTTCTAGTCGGTAGTCCGTCTGTGCTAACCATTACACCACGGCGACTAGTGAACTCGGTGTCCTTGCTTCAGCTCTCCTACAGAAGCATTTTTGGGATGATGTTGTCTTCCATACGGAAAACGTGTCCTCGAAAACCAACTGCCATATGATGAGTAGAAACTTGTGCTTGGCAAGTCACACTTCATCAGAGCTTGAAGGGTTAGACACGCGGTCTTGCCATGTGATGCTGCAGATCTTACTCACACATCTTTGGTGGAACCATCCTAGCTGTTGGCTGCGACATCGGTAGGTAAGTCCATCTCTTGTAACAGTACAGCAGAGGGCTCAAAGAATACTGCTATGTACACAAGATCTCTATGGTGAGCCTGATGAAATTGTCTTGCCACAACTTCTTGGTCAACCTTCCAAAGGCATAACTAGCCTTGGAGATGTGCAGCGTCACCTCAGCATCTAAAGTTGCAACGTTTGATTACTGCTCAGTGTACGAGCGTACTGTCCCAAGGAACAGAATTTGTCTACAATCTTCATCTCCTAGTTGTTAAAGACAATCCGAGGTGGTGAAGAAGCCGGAGATGAGGTAGATCATCGTCTTGTTAAGGTTGATTGTAAGACCTGTCCTGCTTTAGCAGTGAGCGTGGAGGAAGTCGTTACCTCTCCCCCACTTCCTCGCTCTCTAGCGTTCGGAGTTTCACAGGTGTATGACTGCATGTGTAGAATGACTTCCACCAGGGGCAGCTTGTTGTATGGGTGTCCATCTCTACCCTCTGACTTTCCTCTAACCATTTAATAGAACAATGCCAGTAGATATCAAAGTTAGGCAGAATGATATGATCGAATTTTGAAATCCCCACCGATGCAATACACGAAAATTTAAAGTAATAAGAATGCGTGTATACGACAACCTTTTAACATACACTAGTTCAAGTTCATATTGTTTATAGCCCAACTAGAGCCATATCAGGACTAACACCACGTCAAAAAACGACAACCATGTTAAAATAAAAGACAACAGTTGAAAACCATGCTCACCGTACACATTATCTAAAAAAAAAAAAAAAATTAACAACGAAAAAAAGATCAAGTTGAAAAATACTTGGAACGTTGAAAAAGGTGAAATACAGTCTGATTCAAATCAGGAACAACCACCACCAACCCACCACCACCACCACCCCAAAAAAAGAAGAAAAAATATTATTATCATGAATATATATCACTTTTCTATAGCGCTATTCTACAAACTCAATTGAATTTCTAGCTGCACACACAAAGCTTTAATTAAGTCAGGTCAACTTTACCATCTCCACAAGAGAATATGCATTGTGGTCTGAACAGATAATATAAAAAGAAACCAACATAATTTTGATTAAAACATTCATCTGAAACTATATCGACGTGCGAAATAATATCTAATTTCAATGTGAAATATACAAATAAAAGTGAACATGCACACATGCACGCACACATTCTTAGTGTAATACCGAACAGTTTAAAGGCCACCACAGCTCAATCAATCGATTCGTCAAAGACGCTCGAACACGTTTATGTGCACACGCGCATACAGACAGGCATTCGTGTGTATACACGCAAGCACACTAGCGCACACACACAAACAAGCACACACATTCAACAAACACACAAAACACACACAACACACACACACACACACACACACACACACACACACACACACACACACACACACACACACACACACACACTCAAACACACACACACTCACACACACACACACACACACACACACACACACACACACACACACACTGTTCACACTGCCTTCAGATTTGAAATTCGAATCTATTTTTATTCGAATAAAACGTCATGTGCATCGAACACTTCTACTTCTAAAAAGGGCGACAACGTCTCCCTGGCGGCATAATTTAATGCTAGTTAGCAAGGACATGAGTTTGGACACCGACAACCATCCTGCATAGCCTTACACTCCACACGACATCAGCACGCATCTACCTTTCACCCACAATCTTTTCACTGACAGTCCCCGACTTCTCTACAACATTCTGACATTTGACGATCAGCCCACTATACCAGCAGAATGAAAAGTAATGTAAACTGTAATCCAAAAGGTGTCGATAAAATGAGTGAAAAATTCAAATAGTTTTAGTTTCGAAGACAATGAAGCTCTGTCTGGCATTTCCTGTTGATTTGATATGCATGTAAGCTTCATTGATCTGGCTCCAACCTGTGCAGTGGGATTGCAAGCTTGAAGCCTTTCGCCTGTTGACAAACAAATACTTCGTGGGTGTTAGAGGACCCATGGCAAAAAAGAAAAAAAAAAAAAAACTAAAATGAAAAAATAGGTAAATAGATAAAAAGTGTTCCCCGGGTGAACTTCTGTAGATCATCCATTTTGGTAGGTAACCAACTCTAGAAGTTCACAGAAAGAAGGATGACACTTAATCATGGCGATTCTGCTCTCCTTGGGAAGAAGGGGTAGTATTTCGTGCAGGAAAAAAGTTAAATCGTTTGCGGAAAACAAAATGGAATATGATACGATATGATACAATGCAATGCAATACAATATGATAACAAACAGTACGACACGACCAGTGTGATACAAGATGATGCGATGCATGATTCTCTCTCTATCTTTCTCTTTCTCTCTCTCTTTCTTTGTCTGTCTGTCTGTCTGTCTGTCTCTCTCTCTGTCTGTCTGTCTCTCTCTCTCTATATATATATATCTCCCTTTCTCTCTCTCTTTCTTCTCTCTCCCTTCTCTCTCCCTCCATCTCTCTGTGCTCTCCCTCTCTCTCCCTCCCTCTCACTGTGCTCTCTCCCTCTCTCTCTCTCCTTCTCTCTCCCTCCCTCTCTCTCTCTCTCTCCATCTCTCTCACCCTCACTCTCTCTCTTCCTCTCTCTCTTCCCCTTTTCTCTCTCATGTTTTTGTCTGCAATGTGAAAGTTGCATGAAATCCTCTGTAACATTCCACGGACACAAGCATAACTACCAATGGCAACTAAGGTTCCAGTTATTTATTCAATCTTCAATTTCGTCATATTTTATCCTGATTTATTTCATTTGCATTGACACGCATCAAGATTACACAAATTTTGCATATAAATGAACTGATGGACCGATAACTCTCTCTTTGTCTTTCGGCTTGTTTGTTTTTCTGTTTTGGACAATCAATTTCATTCTATCTCTGTCTCTCTCTGTCTCTCTCTCTCTCTCTGTCTCTCTCTCTGTGTCTCTCTGTGTGTCTCTTTCTGTCTGTCAGTCTATCTGTCTGTCTGTCTCTCTCTCTCTCTCTCGAGCACTCTCTCTCTCTTTCTCTCTTTCTCTCTCTCTTCTTTCTCTCTCTCTCTCTCTAGCAAACACTCTCTCTTTCTCTCTGTCTCTGTCTCTCTCTTTCTCTCTGTCTCTCTCTCTCTCTCTCTCCCCTCCTTCCTCCTCATATCTCTCTATCCCTCTCTTTCTCTTTCCTATCCTTAGAGTAAGAAAGGGATTTGAAGTCTAAAATTTGAAGTCTCTCTCATCCATTCTTGATATTAACGAAACTAGAAAAGTATAGCATACTGGCTTTCAACAAAGGTGCACGGTTTAACCTGGAATACACTGTTCATGTTTATTTGTATTGCATTCAGTCAATGTCTACTTTTGCAACGTTGTTGTTATGAAGTGGATATGAGAGGGTGGAGGTAGAGAGGATTTGGAAGAGAAAGAGAGAGAGAGAGAGAGAGAGAGAGAGAGAGAGAGAGAGACAGACAGACAGACAGACAGACAGACAGACAGACAATTGTTACTAATGTTAGAGTTAAGATTTCGTTCCATTTTACTATTCTACCACCTATTTATGACTTTTTACTCTGTCTCCCCTCTGCCCCAATCCAACCCGTCCAACTATCGTCCCCCATTTTATTTATTTATTTTATTTATAACATTTTTTCTCCCCCCACCCCCCCCCCCCCCCCGTGCCCCGTCTAATGTCACTTACAGTGAAAAGACGTTAAATCAAAGAACGAACGAACAGACAGACACACAGACAGACAGACAGACAGACAGACAGACAGACAGAAACAAAGAAGGACAGACAGACAGACAGACAAACAGACAGACAGAGAGGTAGGGGGAGGTATCTCGTTCTGTACTCGTTGTACCTGTCTGCCCCATATATTATTGATCTCCCACTTTTGTGTTATTGTGACGACCTTATGCTATTACGGTTAATTCCTTCATAGGAATTGTAGTGTACTGGGTTTAGTGCGGACCGTCTATGAACTCGGACTGGCTCTAAACACGATATTACAATGTACTTGCTGTAGTGTAGACCTTCTTTGAACGAAGGCTGGATCTAAGTAAGATAGTATAATGTACTTGTTATAGTGTAGTCCCTCTACGAACAAGGGCTGGATATAATTAAGATATTATATAATTTATTTGTTGTAGTGTAGTCCCTATATGGACAAGGTTTGGATATAATTAAGACATTATAATTTGCTTGTTGTAGTGTAGTCCCTCTATGGACAAGGCTTGGATATAATTAAGATATCATAATTTACATGTAGTGTAGTCCCTCTATGGACAAGGCTTGGATATAATTAAGATACTATAATTTACTTGTAGTGTAGTCCCTCTATGGACAAGGCTTGGATATAATTAAGATATTATAATGTACTTGTAGTGTAGTCCCTCTTTGGACAAGGCTTGGTTATAATTAAGATATTATAATGTACTTGTAGTGTAGTCCCTCTTTGGACAAGGCTTGGTTATAAGCAAGATATTATAATGTACTTGTAGTGTAGTCCCTCTTTGGACAAGGCTTGGTTATAAGCAAGATATTATACCATAGTGAACTTGTTTTGGTGTAGACTCTTTATGGACAAGAGCTGGATGTAAACAAGATACTGTAGTGTTCTTGTTTAGTAAGTGTAGACCATCTATGAAGGAGGGCTGGATCTAAACTAGATATGAGAAGTACATGTCTAAAAACAGATACACTGTTATACCTTGTTTAGATCCAAACCTCGTCCATAAAGGGATTACGCTAAAACAAATAGATAGGCCCCCAATGAACGAGGGCTGGACCTGAACAAGATGTCATAGTGTAGTTGTTTTAGTGTAAACCCTCTATGGACAAGAGCTAGACATAAACAAGGTGTCATAGTGTAGTTGTTTTAGTGTAAACCCTCTATGGACAAGGCTAGACATAAACAAGATATACAGTGTAGTTGTTTTAGTGTAGACCCTCTATGGACAAGAGCTAGACATAAACAAGATATCATAGTGTAGTTGTTTTAGTGTAGACTCTTTATGTACAAGGGCTGGACCTGAACAAGATATCATAGTGTAGTTGTTTTAGTGTAGACTCTTTATGTACAAGGGCTGGACCTGAACAAGATATCATAGTGTAGTTGTTTTAGTGTAGACTCTTTATGTACAAGGGCTGGACCTGAACAAGATATCATAGTGTAGTTGTTTTAGTGTAGACTCTTTATGTACAAGGGCTGGACCTGAACAAGATATCATAGTGTAGTTGTTTTAGTGTAAACCCTCTATGGACAAGAGCTAGACATAAACAAGATGTCATAGTGTAGTTGTTTTAGTGTAAACCCTCTATGGACAAGAGCTAGACATAAACAAGATATCATAGTGTAGTTGTTTTAGTGTAGACTCTTTATGTACAAGGGCTGGACCTGAACAAGATATCATAGTGTAGTTGTTTTAGTGTAGACTCTTTATGTACAAGGGCTGGACCTGAACAAGATATCATAGTGTAGTTGTTTTAGTGTAGACTCTTTATGTACAAGGGCTGGACCTGAACAAGATATCATAGTGTAGTTGTTTAGTGTAGACTCTTTATGTACAAGGCTGGACCTGAACAAGATATCATAGTGTAGTTGTTTTAGTGTAGACTCTTTATGTACAAGGGCTGGACCTGAACAAGATATCATAGTGTAGTTGTTTTAGTGTAAACCTCTATGGACAAGAGCTAGACATAAACAAGATGTCATAGTGTAGTTGTTTTAGTGTAAACCCTCTATGGACAAGAGCTAGACATAAACAAGATATCATAGTGTAGTTGTTTTAGTGTAGACTCTTTATGTACAAGGGCTGGACTGAACAAGATATCATAGTGTAGTTGTTTTAGTGTAGACTCTCTATGGACAAGAGCTGACTCTAAACAAGATATCATAGTGTAGTTGTTTTAGTGTAGCCCCTCTATGGACAAGAGCTAGACATGAACAAGATATCATAGTGTAGTTGTTTTAGTGTAGACTCTTTATGTACAAGACATTATAAACAAATTATTGTACTGTACTTGTTTTAGTGTAGTCACCTTTATGGACGAGGGCTGACTCTAAACACGATATAAGAGTGTACTTGTTTTAGTGTAGACCCTCTAAGGACAAGAGTTAGACATAAACAAGGTATCATAGTGTAGTTGTTTTAGTGTAGACTCTTTATGTACAAGGGCTGGATCTAAACAAGATATCATTTTAGTTCCTTTTTTACCCACTGGACGAAGCAGCAGGGAATTTTTAGTCTTTTTCTCATGATTTTGTATTTGGTGTTTGTTTGTGATCGTGCATTCGCGCTTGACAAAGGCCAGTTGGCCGAAACTTTGCGCCTGTCTTGTCTTGTTGTATTGAATACGCGTTCTGATTCGATTTTCTTGTTTTTCTGGTTCCGATTATAGTGTAGTTGTTTTAGTGTGGCCCCTTTATGGACAAGAACTGAATCTAAACAAGATATCATAGTGTAGTTGTTTTAATGTAGTCCTTCTATGGACGAGGACCGGAAATAAACAGATTATTGTAATGTATTTGTTTTAGTGTAGTTACCTTTATGGACGAGTGCTGACTCCAAACAAGATATAAAAGATGTACTTGTTTCCCCTATGAACGAGGACTGGATCTAAACAAGATATTATAACGTACATGTTTTAGTGTAGTCACCTTTATGGACGAGGGCTGACTCTAAACAAGATGTAAGAGTGAACTTGCTTTAGTGTAGACCTTCAATGAAAGAGGGCTGGGCCTAAACAATGTATTATTATAATGTACTTGTTTTCGTTTTCTCCTCAGTGCACTAGAGCTGGATCTAAATGAGATATCGAGATATCGTAGTGAACCTTTTTTAAGTGTAGACCATCTATGAGGAAGGGATGAATCTAAACAAGATATTATAATGTACTTGTTTTAGTGTAGTCCCTGTATGGACGAGGGCTGACTCTAAACACGATATAAGAATAAACAGAAAAAAAACACGAAAGAAGAATACGAACGCGTATTTAATAAACAAGACAAGACAGGCGCAAATTTTCGGCCAACTGGCCTTTGTCAAGCGTAAGATTACAAAGAAACACCAGATACGACAATTTGAGAAAAAGACTGAAACTTCCCTGCTGCTGTGTCCAATTTGAGAAAAGGAATAAACTGACTAAGATGACATCATAATATGTTTTTGAGTAAATATGATGTCAGAGCGGAAATGAGAACTATGACGCACTAGCGAAGAGTAGTGTTTGGAATGTAAGGGATACCAGTATTAAATAACGCAGAAGAGAAAATATAGGCATATGTTCGACAGAATGGGAAAATATTTAATCAAGAGGTATCATCATCATCATCATCAGGTGCCTTGCCGCATGGCGTTGGCGATTTGGACTTCCATCTGTCTCTATCTCTTGTTGCCTCAAGCATCTCTTCCATCCTCCTTGTCTTCAGCCACTTTGCAAGTCTGTTTAGTATCTTCTCCCTGGGTCTACCCGGTGCTCTCCTTCCCTCCAGCTTTCCCGTTGTGATCAGGTGTTCCAATTCCCCTTTCCTCATAAAATGGCCTATGAATGTTGCCTGTCTTTTCCTAATCTTCCTCATGAATGATCTACTTGTGTCTGCCTCCATCAAGACTGTCTCGTTTGTTTTCTTTGCTTTTCATGGAACTCTCGACATCCTTCTTAGAAACCACATCTCGGCTGCCTCTATCTTGTTCTGGCTTTGCTTGCTGACTGTCCACGCCTCGCAACCGTACAACAGTACTGCTTCTATATAACATTCAAGAACTCTCTTCCTGATGTTAATTGATAGGCATTTGTTGGTAAGAATGCTTTCCATCTTCTTGAATGTTATTTTGGCTAGGCCAATTCTGCTTGCTATTTTTGATGTGTATCTGCCGTCCGGTGAAATGATCGTTCCCAGGTATTTAAACTTATTAACCTGTCTCAAGATTGTGAATCAAGAGATATGGCTGATGTAAATGGATCGTACCAAGTGCAACGAATCTGTTCTGACCTTGGAATAGGAAGAAAAACATCCTAAACTAACAGCCAGGGGGATGAAAGGAAAACCGGAGTCCCCGGAGAAAAAACCCTTAGTCAGACGTGGCTGGGCCTGTCTTGTGAAAGGAGAATTCAAAGAGATTAGATTTAAAATAAAAATGAAAATAAAAGTAAAAATAAAAATAAAAAGGCATATGTGCAGCCGCAAAGCCAATACCTCACTGGGATGGGAAAATGACGATAATATGGTTTATTTCAGTAAATCATCATCGAGATAAAACATACATGTACCCAAGGGCACATTAAAAGAATCCCAGTGAAGTATTGGTTTTGCGGCTGCACAAATGCCGTTTTATTTTTATTTTTACTTGTATTTTCATTTTTATCTAAATTCAGTCTGTTTGAATTCTCCTTTCACAAGACAGGCCCAGCCACGTCTGACCAAGGGTTTTTTCTCTGGGGACTCCGGTTTTCCCTTCAGCCCCTTGGCTGTTGGTTTAGGATGTTTTTCTTCCTATTCCAAGGTCAGACCGGATTCGTTGCACTAGGCACGATCCATTTACATCAGCCATACCTCTTGATTAAATATTTCCCATTCTGTCGAATATATGCCTATATTTTCTCTTCTGAATTATTTAATACTGGTAACCTTTACATTCCAAACACTACTCTTCGCTAGTGCGTCGTAGTTCTCATTTCTGCTCTGACATCATATTTACTCAAAAACACATTATGATGTCATCTTAGTCAGTTTATTCCTTTTCTCACATTGGACACAGCAGCAGGGAAGTTTCAGCCTTTTTCTCAAAATTTTGTATCTGGTGTTTGTTCGTTTGTAATCCTTAATCATTGTCTTGTTGTATTAAATACGCGTTCGTATTCTTCTTTCTGTGTTTTTTCTGGTTCCTGTTTGCTTGAACGCGGGCAGTCACACTTGTTTTGGATTACGATATAAGAGTGTACTTGTTCTAGTGTAGACCCTCTAAGGACAAGAGCTGGACATAAACAAGGTATTATGATGTACTTGTTTTAGTGTAGTTGCTTTATGGACAAGAGCTGGATCTAAACGAGATACTGTAGTGTACTTGTTTAAGTGTAGACCGTCTTGAAGGAGGGCTGTATCTAAACAAGATGTTGTAATGAATTTGTTTTAGTGTAGTCTTTCTATGGAGGAGGGCTGTATCTAAAAAAGATGTAAGAGTGTACTTGTTTTAGTGTGGATCGTCTATGTACTAGGGCTGGACCAAATCAAGGTATCATATGTACTTGTTTAAGTGTAGTCCCTTTATGGTCGAGGACTGGTTCTAAACAAGATAGAAGAGTATACTTGTTTTAGTGTAGTTCCTGTATGGATACAACCTGGATCTAAGTAAGTTATCGTAGTGTACTAGTTTAAGTGTAGACCATCTATGGACGAGAGCTGGATTGAAGCGACATAGTCAAGCTTTTCTCACGATCTCTCTTTTTATACTTTTTTTTCAGAAAATCCAGAATTTTTATATCTCCAGTTCACTGTAACTTTCAGGAAACACCAGATAAATTAAAATTTGACATGAAGTGAGGACTATGGTAAACTGTTAGAACAATTAAAAACACAATGTAGACATTATCAGCAGTTCCTAAGAAAGTACTGTACAAACACATCTTCAAAATATGCTGATTGTTGGAAATTTTTGATCCCTTGACTTTGGTGTCATGACTTCTTGTGTCATGACTTCTAAACTTATGCATTTATGACTCTTCAGTGGTCTAAACCTTTAATCCAAATTTGAAGGAATATCGTACAGTCTTGATAAAAAAAAAATTTAAAAAAAAAAAAAAATGGGTGGCGTTGCACTGTGGTAATGCGATCTCAAAGGGAGGAAGTAACTGAGTTTCACAAGGTAAATCCAATGTGACAAAAGAAATGAATATGAATATGAATATGCATATGAATATGAATATGAATATGAATATGAATATGATATGATATGAATATATAATCAACATGAAACGATTGAGAAGATCCTGCTAATACAATTTTGTCACACATACGCACACACACAAGCACACACAGACACAGACACACACAGACACAGACACACACACACATACAAACAAACAAACAAACAAACAAACAAACAAACACACACACATTATTATCATTATTATTATCATTATCATTACTGCTACTATTTCCTTCCCCGCTTTTTTATATTCAGCTCTCTCAGCCGACAGAA
>CM060308.1:80470095-80630095 GCA_030674185.1 Monoplex corrugatus | reverse complement strand
TTTCAGTCCGCTTAAACGTTTTTGGGTATGAAAACTGCGAAAATCCAATCATAAATAGAAAAGTATGCTGACAGTTGTATATAATAAACCTGCCATTTAAAGAATCGATCAACCATTCAATCAACCAACTAAGCAACTAATCAACCAATTAACTGACAGACCAACCAACCAACCAACAACCAGCCAGCCAGCCAAATAAACAAACTCATACATGCTGCAACATCTCAACACAACTTAATGAAGTAAATATGTGACCTGCCACCTCGAAATCAGTCTTAACTAGCGTTGGGGCTTTTTGAGATATATATACCACTGGAAAGTGTACATTCTGCTGATTATTTTGGTACTTGAATAAAGCTTGTGCTCAAAAAAATGTAGACGTTATGTATGTTTAAATCATTAAGTTGTATGACGGCCATTTTGAGAAAACGGCCTCTAAAGTTTTTATGTACTCTCCTGCACATTTTCCTTAAAAGAGCTTTCTGTCAGTATATTACATGTGGGGGTACTGTACAGGTTACGATTCAAAATAAGAGACAAAAATAGGTACTTTTGGTTGGAAATTGCGTTCTTTCTGCTGCGATCAGTGCATTAAAATACCATTTCAAATTCATTAATAATATTTTTTCAAGAAAAATATTTCTGTGGGGGATAGATTATAGTCTACAAAAATCAATTTTGAGAAAAAGTCAAAACACTCCAGATAGACCCTCAGTCATCTTTTCAGCTCCTAGTGCTCTTCAACTGACTGTGAGTTTAGACTGATTTCGTGGTGGGAGGTCATATATGTTTTGGAAATTTGTTCAACAAACTTACCGAGAATTTGGGAAAATTTGGCGGCAAGAAGCATCTAAAAAGAGTTTCTTAGAGAGGCATTTTTAACGAACGTATAATACAACCATCAGATTTTTCCTATGGATGTTGAGCACATCAGAAATATTTTTGCTAAGGATCATGCTCACTTCAGATGGGAGATGTATGTCTTTTGGACACTTCAAAGGTAAACACGCAGTCAAAACAGGTTATTTTCCCTACACGGTAGTCTTACAAGTTATGAAGTCAAATATACTAATAGAAGTGTTTGAAATAGTAGATCAGTAAATAGATGAAAAGGTATTGAATTTTTCCTGTAAATAAACCAGGTCTAATGTGTTATAAAACTCTAACCTGGTGTGGATTAAGACCGGAGTGCTTCTGCAAGTGGAAAGAACAGCTTGGTACAGAAGAAAATTAAATGTAGACATAAGAGCGAGAGAGAGAGAGAGAGAGAGTGTGTGTGTGTGTGTGCGTGTGTGTGTGTGAGAGAGAGAGAGAGAGAGAGACACACACACACACACACACACACACACACACACACACACACACACACACACACACACACACACACACACACACAAACACAGAACACGTACACGAACACGAACACGAACACGAACACGAACACGAACACGAACACGAACACGAACACGAACACGAACACGAAATTTATTTTATAAAGCCAACAACCTCTTACAACAAGGGTTACAGCAGTATATTATTACAAATTCACAAAGATTTGGTAACTACACTATAGCAAAATATTGAACATATATGAGCAAACGTCGTTAAAGAATGGAATCATGTCTTAATCCATAATGAGTAAACACACGTACGTAAGGACACACAACACACTTGTATCACACTTAGCTTTCACGTTCATTCTCACACACGAATTGGTCCTTTTTTTTCATCTGCATTATGAAACAACACAGCAATTTAGCCAGTTAAGTCACGCAATAACTTACGCCGTTTACATACATGCAACATGAAGTAGGTGGATTTACTGCAGTTAAAAAAATGGCATCCTCACTTTCACTAGTAAACATTTTAGCTATCTGAATATGAAACGGTATAGCATAACTGATATTCAGAAACTCTTTTCTCAGGTCAGAGTACTGAGTATGAAACGGTATAGTATAACTGGTATTCAGAAACTTGTTTCTCAGGTCAGAACACTGAGTATGAAACGGTATAGTATAACTGATATTCAGAAACTGTGTGCTCAGGTCAGAATACTGAGTATGAAACGGTATAGAATAACTGGTATTCAGAAACTCTGTTCTCAGCTCAGAATACTGAGTATGAAACAGTATAGTATAACTGATATTCAGAAATTTGTTTCTCAGGTCAGAATACTGAGTGTGAAACGGTATAGTATAACTGATATTCAGAAACTTGTTTCTCAGGTCTGAATACTGAGGACAGAGAAGACAGACAATAGATGGACAGACAGAGAAATCAAAACAGAATGTTTCCATATTAGATTAGTCCATCGTATTCTATCAACAAACATTGCTTTAATACAGATGGGAAAGAAAAAGGGTAATGACAGTTCATCTCCGGAAATGAACATGGCAATTTCTATCACATTTTGGAGATATGTAACCATTCTGGCATCATTGACAAACATCATCAATGGCGAATGAGTTAATGCCATCTCAATAACATTCACAACGATCACGGCTCTGTTTGGAAAAGATAAACATTTCAGATCAGGTAACACAGTAGAATTTATTACATGCAAAGTGTTTGTACATACATTTACAAATGTAAATTATAAAGACACTAGTCTACATTTCCATATGTTAATTGATGCTTAAAGATTCTGTATGACGCTGCGATGAACATGTCATGAAATAGTTTTCAAATTGAATATTTATTTCTATAAAACGTTGATTGAAAAGTATATAAGTGTTTAGTTTAAGATTTACTGAAGTATGTAAGGTATGCCATGTATCACGTATTTGCTAAAGCTAGCCGATGTGTGACAGCTGAGTGGTTTACATCCGACGCAAGGCGATTTTGCCATAAAACCTCTGACTACCTTGGATGCGCAGGTTCGCACCATGTGGGGGACTTTTTTTTCTTACGCAGGCTAGTTGGTAGAGTCATGGACTCAAGATCTGATATCTTGAGTTCAATCCCAGCCCGCGACATTGAAAACTGGCCTTTTCGCTGCCCATCTTAATGTTTCCGTTGTTCTGGTGGTGTCAGCTTAGTGTTTAATAGGTCCCTTCTCCTCTTTCCCCGTTTCAAGATCTTGCCAGCGCATAGGGTTTTGTGCAGACTCAGGAAATCTCTCAGATAATTGCTGGAAGATTTGGGTGGAGCAGATATGGAGTTGTCTGAGTGCGATGATTCCCTCGTGAAATAACTCCAATAACTCCAGTATCTCCCATAAAACATGCCAAACTAGCCATACTGGCTTGATAGCATGTTTAATATCATGTATGAGAGGCTGAAGCGTTTTGAGGCCACAGCGATTTAGTCAACAATACATTGTATGTTCTTGCGCATTGGCCTTACAATGAGGCTTAGCAAACTAGAGACTATGTTTCAGTCAATATCATTTCATGCTTCTGGTGCTTCAACAACTTCGATTGTCTTAACAGTCAGGAGAAAGTGTGGAACAAATTCAGTTTAAACAGTTTATGAAATGTTATCATGATGCAGATGTAAAAACAAAAGTTGTTTGAAGCAAAATTAGCTATTTATTTCGTTCAGCGTGTTTCAGTCAGTGTCATCATGTGCCCTGCCACATGGCGTTGGCGATCATGGCGCTCTACACGAATCTATCCCTTGTCGCTGTAAGTACATCTCCCACACTGTCTGTCCTCAGCTACCCTGGAAATCCGTATATTTTCTCCTTGAGTCTACCTGTTGTTCTCTTTCCTTCCAGCTTTCCTGTTGTGACCAGGTGCTCTAATTCTCCTTTCCTCATAAATGTCCTATAAATGTTGCTTGTCTTTTCCTAATCTTCTTTGTTAATGATCTTTTTGCTTCTGTCTCCTTCAAGACTTTAATGGATGTGCTAAATTCACCTTCTGTAAGAAGCAGAAGACACTCAAGAACATATTCTTGTACTTATATCCTTATTACTGGTGACATTCTCTTGGCCGTTGGAGCCAAATCGTTGTACTTGAGCAGACAAGTATAGAGAAATACAGTGTTGTTCTTAAGAGTACATTGAGAGCCAAGTCCTATGTTTCATACGATGTACTCACGAAAATAGATGATCTTAAAAAAATCAGTTGAAATCAAATGAAGATAAATACTCTCCCCCAACCCCCATAATTTTAGTTAAGAAAAGAGCGTCTTTCGTATTACCAAGAGAAAGAAAGAAAGAAAGAGAGAGTGATGTACACACACACACACACACACATACACACACACACCACACACACACACACACACACACACACACACACACACACACACACACACACCACACACACACACACACACACACACACACACAAAGTCGATTCAATTTTATTTATTCAAATTCCCAGAAATTCTATTGCTACTAATGTCGAAAGACAGGTCAGAAGTTGTGCAAGACTGATCAGAGGTTGTCCTCTGCTACTGGTAATCATGCAATCCAGTATCACTTTTCCACATGTGGGCAATTAACTCAACAAAATATCCGACCTGGATATGTATGGGCTCTACCAGGTTCCGTTTGCTCAAAACATCCCGTATGACAACAACAACAACAACAACAACAAAGAAAAAAAAGAGAGACCATACCAGATCCATTGCCACTTGAGTCAAAAATGACAGCGCCATCCACCGATTCTCTATCAGTGCAGACTTGAAATGGGGAAAACCCGCACAACATATCGTAAAGGAACATCATCCTTTTCGCCACTTCGAACAAAAGAACACTCAGGCAGGTTAACAAACTGAAATAATTGATCCATGAGATGAAAACAAATTCCAGCACATTCTCGGCCTCTGCGAAGTTAGATGAAAGAACAATGCAGAAGCACAGACAGAAGAATGACGTGTACTGTGCTTGCAGAGAAGACGACAAGTAGGAAAATGGACTGTGATTTTGGGTCATGAAGAACGTCAGTAACGCTGTACTGGGATGCTATCCCGTTTCCTGCAGGATCATGACAATTACCTGCGAATGAAACCATTCATCATCATCACGTGCACATATAATATGTTCCCACATCCGACCATCACAATGACCAGATTGAAGAATTTTACACCCAGTTTCAGACCGTCATCAACAAAGTTGACAAGAAAGACATCATCATCGTCCAGAGCAACTGCAATGCCACGGTTGGTGTAGATGCCCATTACGACTGGAGAAATTTCTGTGGACTCCACTGTAACGAGAGTACCACTGTTAGGGGACTGCACTTGCTAGAATTCACCTGTGATGAAGGCTTGGTTCTCGCTAACACTCTTGTTTAACGTAAAGCATTTCCGCAATGGACATGACTTTCCCCAGACAGACAGTACCACAGTCAGGTAGATTATATTCTTGAGAATAGTTAGGCATCGTTAGGACTAAAACAAGGACGTTTCGAGGAACAGACCTTGGAAGTGATATAGTGATATGACTTTGTCATTATGAACTTTAAAGTACGATTGAAGAACATCAAGACAATTAAAACCAACATCTCAAATTCAATCTTGACAAACTTAAAGGTCCTGAACAATTTGCAAGCAATCAAAGGAGGAAGCTTCTCTTCACTTCCACTGCGTGAAGAAAACCTCAAAAACAATTTTAAAAACAAAAGGTGATGACTGAAACAGCAACAGAAAGTCCATGAAGAAAAATACATATCCATCCTGAATAAAGTAATACGGAGCAAAGAGAAAACCAGAGAAAACTGATGAAAGAAAATACACATAAAAAAATAAGAATGCAGAAACTGATCGACAACAAAGTAAGACATAAGAAATCTGAACAATGACAAAAAACACTTTGTTTTAAAGTACAAGCAAAGTGAATAAGAAAGATACACTATCACATGTAGATAAAAACATAAAAATGTGATCATGAGTACTGTAACATAATCAACAAGTAAAAGATCCAATGGCTGAAGTCTAAAGAAAAAAAAGCTTTGGTGGCTGAATTTCAAGTAGGCCGGCCAAAAAATGAGAAGAACGATCTTTGCTACAGCTGCATAATTAGAAGAGTTATAGTAGCGAAGAAATATGGTCATTGAACAAATAGCTTAGAACTTGTTTGGCTGAATGCGGTGTGGAATGGGCCAAAAACAGTAAAGACGACATTTGCACAGCTATTTAGAAGAGAGTAGCGAGACAAATGGAATATGAACTGCTGAACTTGTTGCAAAATATCGGTCGTAAGATCAAACAATTCACACACTGAAAGCGATGATGTGGTGAAACATTGGCAAACACAATGTACACTGTGCGAGTATCTAGCTCTGTCTGGCTTTGACATCGATCTGACGGTATTGGAATCTTGCTCAAGGGACACTGGTTTCTGCACACGCTCCTGTGGTGTCTGATATTCTGTCTTAGGTACCACCTCTCGTCAGCTGTATGCAGGTACTGGGGTTCTGTTTCCTGTCGTTGCATCATTTCTTTTACTCCTGACCCTACTGGGCTGTGGTGTACTGGCTCAGATTCGTTTTCTTGGGACTCGTGAAATCTTCCAAGAAAAGTACTCTTTGAACGTGTCTGTGGGGTGCTTCGATCTGGTCCGGGTGCAACCGTTTTCTTGAACATCCAGATTTTCAGTACAACAGCAAGCATAAGGATGTTCTGGGCTATAGCTGCTAGAAAGGGCCCAAAGCCAATCAATAGTATGTACACAACGTATTTCATGTACTTAAATGGCATCACTATATGTGGAGTAGCATTCATCATTGTTAATACTACACAGTACGCTATAAGGAAACACACAATCAGTCGTATGCGAAAGATTGACAACAGCTGCTGCACTCTGAGAGGAAAGAACACTCTGATAAATCGAACAAGTGCCAGCAATAAGGTTATGTGAACGCCTAATCTTCGGTTCCCATAGCATAAGACTAAGAAGAATAGATTCCCATAATAGCCGACCTTTCCAAATGTGCCAAAATGAGCAGGGTAGAATGCAAGGATATGAAGCAGGTCAGCTGTTGCCAGTGATTTGAACAGGTACTTTGTGATTTGAAATGGAGACTTCACAGATGTCCAGATCCACAGAATAAAAATATTCACTAAAATACCTGTGATGATTAAAGGAAGATAGAGATAGATGTTTAAAGTGTGGACTTGTGTTCTTTCAAGTATTGGCTTTATATCCACACTCGCCTGAGGTGAAGGTAGGTCTGCATAGTCCCAATATGGCCATATGTTCACTTTACCTGAAAAGATATAACATACAATGACAAGGTACCATGACACGCTACCACGATTAAAAATGCAAAATAATTGGCAAAAACGATTGAGCTTGGAACAGACACTTTGAACACTTGAACGGCTGAGTTTAATGTCATAAGATCAGGTTTGACAAGATGAAAACTTTAAAAATTGATATTAATACGTTAGTGACATTTACGAAGGTTCTTTCTAGAATTGAAAGGCTTATTAAACACGATCAGTCAACTTCGTTAACTTGATGATTACGTTCTTACGAGGAAGAAGAGAAAATGACTAGTGGGGGAGAATATAGCTTCCTATCTTTATTATCTTGAATTTAAGATTATATTTTAATATCATTGTTAAGGATGTTGTTATTGTTATCATTACGAATGTTATTACTGGCATCATTATTATTCATTAACATTTATGCACACATGTTTAATAACAGAGTAACACGGTAACGAAACTTATAACAGTTTATTAACATACATCTTTCAATAACAGATAAAACGTAGGATTCTGTAGCCGACTGTCCTTTATTGAGTGATACAAGGAAACAATTGTGCTGGATTGAGATACCTGAGACATCAGAAAGCAAAAGTAACCACTAGTGATACATGGAAAAAAATGTCCTGGACTGAGATAACCGAAACCTAAGGCAGCTAAAGTAATCTATGATATAATCAATTTAAAAGATGTCCCATAACGCTGCTGGCATAAGACAATGAGACCTCGTTTTATGTCTGAGACATTGTTATGTGGGTTGTATCCATCAACTCTCATTTGCTGCTTTCCTTTCCACAGCACTGTACAGTCACTTATCCACTCAGAGCTGGGTGGACAGTGGGATACACATATATCTTCCTCAACCAGATTTGAACCTTAACAGAATGGGAGCTTAACTCTACGTTAACCAGAGGTTAGGTATTTCATAGTTGAATTATAAGAAATTAACTGTCATTGAATTATAAGAAATTAGTTGTCAATCTGTCAGTTCTACTTTGTAATCTTTTATCTTGGCAGTATCATCTTTGTAATGTTTGATTTTGGCAGAATCAGCTTTGTAATGTTTTATCTTGGCAGAATCTGCTTTGTCATCTTTTGTCTTGGCAGTATCAGCTTTGTAATGTTTTATCTTAGCAGTATCAGCTTTGTAATGTTTGATCTTGGCAGTATCAGATTTGTAATGTTTTATCTTGGCAGTATCAGCTTTGTAATGTTTGATCTTGGCAGTATCTGATTTGTAATGTTTTATCTTGGCAGTATCAGCTTTGTACTGTTTGATCTTGGCAGTATCAGCTTTGTAATGTTTGATCTTGGCAGTATCTGGTTTGTAATGCTTTATCTTGGCAGTATCTGATTTGTAATGTTTTATCTTGGCAGTATCTGCTTTGCAATGTTTTATCTTGGCAATATCTGATTTGTAATGTTTTATCTTGGCAATATCTGATTTGTAATGTTTTAGATTGGCAGTATCTGATTTGTAATGTTTTATCTTGGCAGTATCTGATTTGTAATGTTTTATCTTGGCAATATCTGATTTGTAATGTTTTATCTTGGCAGTATCTGTTGTAATGTTTATTTGGCAGTATTGCATTTAATGTTTTATCTTGGCAGTATCTCATTTGTAATGTTTTATCTTGGCAATATCTGCTTTGTAATGTTTTATCTTGGCAATATCTGATTTGTAATGTTTTATCTTGGCAGTATCTGATTTGTAATGTTTTTTCTTGGCAGTATCTGCTTACTAATGTTACACACCATGGACAGGAGAAAGACAAAGAAGAAAGTTAACGACGTCAATAGGTGCTCATGTGGAGCACTTTCGTCCGGTAGGGACTGTCAGGCGGCACAGGTGACACCAGACCGTCAGCCAGCTACTGCGATCAAAATTAAATTGAACACCAAAGTAGCAACATGGAACATCAGAACAATGCTGCAGAAAGGTAAATTAGACAACATCAAAATGGAGATGGAAAGGCTTAACATCAGTATTTTAGGACTGGGGGAAATGAGATGGAAGGGGGCAGGCATGATAACATCAGGAGAATATACAGTGATATACTCTGGTGGTAATTCACATGAAAGAGGAGTGGGCATCATAATGGATAAAGACAAATCAAAAGCAGTTAAGGCAGTGTCCGACAGAGTTTTACTGGTCAGATTCGGAGGAAACCTTTTGATATCAACATCATACAGGTGTATGCACCAACATCCGCATGTACTCAGGAAGACATCGACAACTTCTACGAAGTTTTAGAGATGGCCAAGGTCCAATGTAAATCACAAGAAGTTACAGTCATAATGGGAGATTTTAATGCTAAAGTGAGACAGGATAGGGTGGAGGATATAGTTGGACCTCATGGCCTTGGTACACAAAATGAAAGAGGGGGAAGCTTGTAGAATGAGCACAGATGAATGAGTTCATAGTAGGAAACACCTGGTTTGAGCAGCCTAACAGAAGAAAATGGACTTGGATGAGTCCAGGAGATAATACCAAAAATCAAATTGACTACATCCTGATCAACAAAAGATTTAGAAATTCTTTACTGTCAGCAAAAACACTACCAGGCGCAGACTGCAACAGTGACCACAATCCTGTAGTGGGAAGGTTTAGGCTGAAATTGAGGAAAAGGAAACAGACCAAAAGCAACATCAAACTAAACCTTGGACTCTTAAAGACAGATGAAATGATACGTCAAAATTTAATGTACATGTTCAAATCAAATTCAGTGCTCTGGAAGACGTTGGGGGTGACAGTGAGGAACAATGGACAAAGTTGAGAAGTTCTATAAATGAAGCTTGTGAAGAAATCCCTAAGGCAAATAGAAAAGCAAAAAAGAGCTGGGTGACTAATGAAATTTTGGGCCTGATGGAGGAAAGGAGGAAGGCAAAGAGAAACGAGGAGATATACAGGAAGATAAACAAAGAAATCAGGTATAGGTGCAATGAAGCTAAGGAAGCTTGGCTGAACACAAAATGCAAAGAGATAGAAGAACGACACAAAATGGATCCTCAGGGTATGTACAGACGAACTGAAGAAATTGTCCACAGGAAAAATACATGCACATCAACTGGTTGCTTAAAATCGAAAAAGACAAATATTAGACAGATGGGAGAGTACATTAAAGACCTTTTTGAGGATGACAGAAACGAAGAACACATTATAAAAAAAGAACTTTGAAGGACCACCATAATGAAAAAATGAAGTTAGAGCAGCACTGAAAAAGATGAAACCAGGAAAAGCCCCAGGACCAGACAACATTACCACAGAGATGATTGAAGCCTGGAGGAATTTGGCATAGAAAAAATAACTCCTCCTAAATGAAATTTATGACACTGGAAAAATTCCCAAAGATATGTCAAAATCAATTTTCATTGCACTTCCAAAGAAGACAGGGGCTATAGAATGCGAACTCCATCGCACAATCAGTTTGATGAGTCATGTAACAAAAATCCTGTTAGAATAATCATGATGAGGACAAGGAATAGAATCAAAAGAGAAATAGCAGAAGAACAGTGTGGATTTGTGGAGGGGAAAGGAACTATTAATGCCATATACATCCTAAGAACTATCATAGAGAGGTCAATTGAGATGAATAAGGATTTGTATTTATGCTTTGTTGACTATACCAAGGCTTTCGATCGGGTACGACATAAAGAATTGATCAACCAACTGGAGAGACTCAATGTCGATGGAAAAGATCTCCGAATAATCAGGAATATATACTGGGAACAAACAGCTGCAATGAGAATAGAAAACAATATAAGCTCTTTTCAAAACATCAAAAGAGGAGTCAGACAGGGTTGTGTTTTGTCACCAGATCTGTTTTCACTATATAGCGAAAACATCATGAGAAACCTAGAAGAAGATCCTGGATTAAAGGTTGGAGGGAAAATGATAAACAAAATTCGGTACGCAGATGACACCGTGCTAATTGCAGAAAATGAAAGGGACCTAGAAAACCTTGTGAATATACTAGAAATAGAATGCAAAGGTAAGGGGTTGGAACTAAACAGCAGGAAGACTGAAGTCATGGTGATCAGTAAAAAACATGAAATCCCCTCATGCAAAATAACAGTAAATGGCACAACCTTGACACAGGTTAATAAGTTCAAATACCTGGGAACGGCCATTTCATCAGACGGCAGATGCACATCGGAAATAGCTGGCAGAATCGGCCAAGCCAAAACAGCATTCCAGAAGATGACAAGCATTCTTACCAACAAATGCCTATCAATTAACATTAGAAAGAGAGTCCTTGAATGTTATATAGAACCAATACTGTTGTACGGATGCAAGGCGTGGACAGTCAGCAAGCAAAGCCAGAGCAGGATCGAAGCAGCCGAGATGTGGTTTTTCAGAAGAATGTTGAGAGTACCATGGACAGCAAAGAAAACAAACGAGACCGTCTTGATGGAGGCAGACACAAATAGATCACTCGTAAGGAAGATTAGGAAAAGACAAGCAACATTTATAGGCCATTTTATGAAGAAGGGGGATTTGGAGCACCTGGTCACAACAGGAAATCTGGAGGGAAAGAGAGCACCAGGTAGACTCCAGGGAGAGAATGCTGGACGGACTTGCAGAGTGGCTGAGGATTATGAGGGTGGGGGAGATGCTGGGGGCTACGAGAGATAGAGATGATTGGAAGTCCATGGTCGCCAACGCCATTCGGCAGGGCACCTGATGATGATGAATGTTTTATCTTGGCAGTATCTGCTTTGTAATGTTTTATCTTGGCAGTATCTGCATTGTAATGTTTTATCTTGGTAGTATTTGTAATGTTTATCTTGCATATTGTTGTAATGTTTTATCTTGGCAATATCTGATTTGTAATGTTTTATCTTGGCAATATCTGATTTGTAATGCTTTATCTTGGCAATATCTGATTTGTAATGTTTTATCTTGGCAATATCTGATTTGTAATGTTTTATCTTGGCAGTATCTGATTTGTAATGTTTTATCTTGGCAATATCTGATTTGTAATGTTTTATCTTGGCAATATCTGATTTGTAATGTTTTATCTTGGCAATATCTGATTTGTAATGTTTTATCTTGGCAGTATCTGATTTGTAATGTTTTATCTTGGCAGTATCTGCTTTGTAATGTTATATCTTGGCATATCTGCTTTGTAATGTTTATCTTGGCAGTATCTGATTTGTAATGTTTTATCTTGGCAGTATCTGCTTTGTAATGTTTATCTTGGCAATATCTGCTTTGTAATGTTTTATCTTGGCAATATCAGATTTGTAATGTTTTATCTTGGCAATATCAGATTTGTAATGTTTTATCTTGGCAATATCAGATTTGTAATGTTTTATCTTGGCAATATCTGATTTGTAATGTTTTATCTTGGCAGATATCTGATTTGTAATGTTTTGTCTTGGCAATATCTATTTGTAATGTTTTTCTTGGCATATCTATTGTAATGTTTTATCTTGGCAATATCTGATTTGTAATGTTTTATCTTGGCAATATCTGATTTGTAATGTTTTATCATGGCACTATCCGATTTGTAATGTTTTATCTTAGCAATATCCAGAACACCCTTTAAGAAGCTACACACCACACACACACACACACATACACACACACACACACACACACACACACACACACACACACACACACACACACACACACACACACACATTCGCACCACATGCACACACACACACACCACATGCACACACACACACACACACACACACAAACACACACACACACACACACACCACACACAAACACTCACACACAAATACACAAAAACACATACACACCAACGCGCCCGCACACACACACAAAACACAAACACACATACGCACACACACACACACACACACACACACACACACACACACACAAACACACACACATGTACACACACACACGCACACAAACACGCTCACACACATACACACACACGCACAAACAAACAAACACACACGCACAAACACTCAAACACACACAACTCAAACACACACACACACAGACACGCAGACACACACACACACACACACACACACACACACACACACACCACACACACACACACACACAACGCCCATATTGTAACCACAAAAGGCGTGTTGATATTCACTGGTTTTTAGTACATAGAATGGTATTCCTAGTGCTATCTTTGTCAAACAAACAAAATCAATTTTTAGAGGATTATGAGAGCCTTTTTTGTCAGAATGAATACACTGACATTTCTATATGAATTAACTACATGTATGCATTTTTAACATTCAAGTGTGACACACAGATATGTCAATGGCAAAGATACATTAGATGATTTTGAGCAGGTAATAGAGGGTTTAAAAGATCTTCTTTCCCTTCAGGGAATGAAGACTGTCTAACTACTCAGCCGACGTTGACCTAGCGCAAATTGCCTAACTATGCACTCACATATTGTCAGGAGGTGTGTCACCTAAGAAAAGAAGATACAGATACAGACAGTGGCGTAACCCTGGGGTCGTAGGGGAGTGAGGTGGCAGAGACCTCAACTTTTCTCGTGACCAGCGTTATGAGGGCGCTGCTCATCTCGATTTATATTCATAAGAAAAGAAAGCAAATTACATACTAGCATGTTTTACCAACTGTTGTGATCAATGTTGAAACTTCACCAAACGTAGAAATCATTTTCACATAAATTTGTGGCACATATGATTTCATATATTTCTCGACAGTTTCAGATTCAGTTTTCTGAAAGTATTTTTCTGCGTTCAATAGGTTTCATATGTGCCAACATTACAGCTATCATGTTATAATAATAATAATAATAACGAAGATTTGTTGAGCGCCTTTTCTCGACTGAGCTCTAAGCGCTTTACATCGATACAAATTATGATAATGACTAGAGCAAATCAAACAATCACTAAATCAAACAAGCAAATGAATCAACAAATGAATAAAACTCAAAAAGACATGCTCGCAATGCCCCCTCCCCCCCTCCCCCGCACACACACACACCCCACCCCACCTGCACATACTGGCGTGCCGCACGCGCGCACGCGCATGCATGCACACACACACACCCACACACACACACACACACACACACACACACACACACACACACACACACACACACACACACACACACACACACACACACCGCTCCAAAGACACATGGAAAATATAAACACTAGAGGTAAAGTGGATTGGGGGCAGCGGAAGGGGGGGGGGGGGGCACTGAGGGGATTCCAGAGGAGGGTGGGAGCCGGCGTAAGATAGAACCGGGATCAGTGTTGCTTAAATAAACAGGAGAGATGCAGTGGATTGGGGGCAGCGGGAGGGGGGGCGGGGCGCTGAGGGGATTCTAGGGGGGGGGGGGGAGGGAGGCGGCGTAAGATAGGGCCGGGTCAGTATTGCTTAAACAGATAGGTCTTCAGAGAGGACTTGAAAGAGGCTGTAGAAGTAGAATGTTTATTGGTGAGGGGGAGGGTATTCCAGATGGTTGGACCCTGATAGGAGAAACAACGCTGACCAAAGGATTTTGTTCTAACAGTAGGGAGACAGAGAATGCGATCATCAGATGAGGAACGGAGATTTCGAGAAGGGACGTAGAGGCGAAGAATGTCAGACAGATAATCAGGGCCTGTGCCAGAGACAGATGAGAAACAGATTGAAGAAAGTTTATATGAGATTCTAGATTGTACAGGTAGCCAGTGCAAGGATTTCAGAAGAGGTGTGATATGTTCATGTTTGGGTGACTTGAGAATCAGCCTTGCAGCATTGTTTTGTACTTTTTGGAGCTTTTGAAGCAGATACTTTGGCACGCCTGCAAGAAGAGCATTACCATAATCAAGCCTGGATAAAACAAAGGAACAAACCAGAGTTATGGAAAATATTCGAAAGTAGTCATGACAAATGGCACAAGCCTGTGCATAGACCCTCTGCACTGGCAAGGTCTTGAGGTTCTGACAAACTTTAGTATTCGGTATAGTGTCGTCTATCTTTGAATACGTATGATAATGCTCGAAGCAAGCAACCAAAACACATACAGAATTAGATGAATAACTCGATGAATACATTTTGAACGAATCCTTAACAGTAACAATGACGTTAAATGTACCTGACAAACTGTATTTGGCATAGTTAAGACACTAAAAGTATGTTATTTTGTGAGTGAGTCCAAGTATTTAACTAACTAAATGAATAAAACATGTAAAGAACAATACACAGAAAGAAAGCGAGTAAAGCTGATGAGACACACAGAAGACGTGTAAATCACTGTCTATATTGTGACGCGTAATCACAAATCTTAAAAGGCCTGTGTGTGTGTAATTAATGTATGGATCACACACACACACACACACACACACACACACACACACACACACACACACACACACACACACACCCCACAACACACAAACACACACACACACACACACACACACACACCACACAAACACACACAAAAACACACACACAACACACACACAACACACAAAAACACACACACAAACACATACACAACACACACACACACACACACACACAACACAACACACACACACACACACGCACAGAATCGAATCAATTCTTTTCAAAATTCCCTGAAGTATGGATAAAAAGGTGGCGTTCCAAATGAACAGATGATAACAAATTCAAAGAGCATGTGACACTGTTTTTGGCAACTCTGTAATGCATTATCAGCTGATTGTTGCTGGATTGATACAGATCATTCAAATCAATGTTGAACCCAGAAAATATCTAACTGTTTACAATATCTAAGTTTTGAGAAAAGCTTGTTAAGACTTCAGCCAGCAAGAGATAAACAAGATAGTTAAGGTTTTGTGGGAAGGAATTTATTAACTTCTTGGCACACATATAAAAATGCCAATACCTTCGACATAATTCAAGGTGAATAAATGACATTTTATATTTGAAGTAGTTATTTGATTTAGCAAACTGAATATGGTTGAAACCTGTTAGAAAATGCAATCGTAGTAACATAACACTTGTATTTCACCAATTATGTTATTGTGACAGAAAACAAGCCAAGGCCATTCACGCTTTGGCATTTTGGATTCCAAATTAAGGTACCACCACTACTACTACTAATGTCAAAAGACAGGTCAGAAGATGTGCAAGTTGGTCAGAGGTTGTCCTGTGCAACTGGTAATCACTTTTCCACATGTGGGCAATTAACTCAACAAAATATCCAGTCTGGAGATGTATGGGCTCTACCAGGTTCCGTTTGCTCAATACATCTCGCATGGCAAAAATAAAACAAAACAAAACAAAACAAACAAACAAAACAAAACAAACAAAAACAAAACAAACGAACAAACAAAAACAATAGAGAGACCATACCGGATCCATTGCCACATGAGTCGACAATGACGGCGACATCTGTCAGAACTCTATCAGAGCACACTTGAAAAAAAAAGTGCTAAATGGGGAAAACCGCAAAACATCAGTAAATGAACATCATCGTTCCACCTCTTGGAACGTAAGAACACTCAGGCAGGTTAGAAACCTGAAAGAACTGATCTATGAGATGGACAAATATTCCAGCACATTCTCGGCCTTTGCGATGTTAGATGGAAGAACAATGGAAAAGTACGGACAGAAGAATGACGTGTCCTGTACTTGCAGACAAGACGACAAATAGGAAAACTGAATGAAAATTCTGGTCGTGAAAAACATCAGGAACGCTGTACTGGGATGCTATCCCGTTTCCAGCAGGATCATAACAATGTACCTGCGAATGAAACCATTCATCATCATCACATTTATGCTCCCACATCCGACCATCACAATGACCAGATTGAAGAATTTTACACCCAGTTTCAGACCGTCATCAACAAAGTTGACAAAACAGACATCATCATCGTCCAGAACAACTGTAATGCCACGGTTGGTGTAGATGCCCATTACGACTGGAGAAATTTCTGTGGACTCCACTGTAACGAAGGTACCACTGTTAGGGTACTGCACTTGCTAGAATTCACCTGTGATGAAGGCTTGGTTCTTGCTAACACTCTTGTTTAACGTAAAGTATTTCCGCAATGGACATGGCTTTCCCCAGACTGACAGTACCACAGCCAGGTAGATTATATTCTTGAGAATAGCTGCTACAGGTTAGGCATCGTTAGGACTAAAACAAGGACTAAAACAAGGAGTAGACCTTGGAAGTGATATGACTTAGTCATTATGAACTTTAAATAATCCAAATAATTAAAACCAACCATCTCAAATTAAATCTTGACAAACTGAAAGGCCCTGAACAATTCCAAGCAATCAAAGGAGGAAGGTTTGCTTCACAACCACCGCCTGAAGAAGACCATACAAACAATTTTAACAACGTAATGACTGCAACACAACAGACGTCTTTGGCATAATCCCACGAAAATCCAATCCATGAATCACGAGTGATATCTTGGGGATGTTCATAAGGAGCTAAAAAAACACAACAACAAAAATTGAGAAAGGAAAGGAAAAATACAGCGCTATAAACCAGAAATGAAGAATACAAGGAAAAATTGGACCGAACAACAAAGTGAGGATTTTAAGGAAAACTGATATTAAAGACACAAAACACTTTTAGTATTGTCTGAAAGCTTGACCAAACAAAAGCAAAGTGAACTTACCGCCATTCACGACAAAGACAGCAACTATCTCAAACAGTAAAAACATCATAAAAAGGTGGACAGAATATTGCTCTGAACTGTACAACAAACAAGTCAAACAGACCCGAATGTGCTGACAGTACAAGAAAGGAAAAAAAGCTTTCTGCGTGTCCCTGTAAATATTTCAGTAGCGCCGGGCAAAGGAAGAAGCAGATCGCAGGTTTGCTGTTGTCTCTCTGATCTGTTCCCTGAGCTGATTGAACACTGTAATCTGTTCTAGTCTGTCTGTTAAGTACTTGTGTGTCATCCATCATGATCGAAGGAGTGTATCAGTGGGCTCAAGCCAAAGAACAAGTTTTAGCTTTTTGCTGCTGATGGCGGTGCGGAATGGGGCCAAAAACATGTAGAAGACGACATTTGCACAGCTATTTAGAAGAGAAGTAGCGAGACAAATGGAATATGAACTATTGTCTCGGTTGGCAGGAATATTGGTCATTACGATCCAAACAATTCCACACACTGGATAAGCGATGAATTTGGTGAAACATATGGCAAACACAATGTACACTGTGCGAGCATTTAGCTGTGTCCAACTTTGACATCGACTGACGGTATTGGAATCTTGCTCAAGGGACACTGTTTTCTGCACACGCTTATGTGGTGTCTGATATTCTGTCTTAGGTACCACCTCTTGTACAACTGTATGCAGGTTCTGGGGTTCTGTTTCCTGTCGTTGTGTCGTTTCTTTTTCTCTGACCCTACTGGGCTGTGGTGTTCTGGCTCAGATTCGTTTTCCTGGGACTCGTGAAATCTTCCAAGAAAAGTACTCTTTGAATATGTCTGTGGGGGGCTTCGACTTAGTCTGGGTGCAACTGTCTTCTTGAACATCCAGATTTTCAGTACAACGACAAGCATGAGTATGTTCTGGGCTATAGCTGGTAAAAAGGGCCCAAAGCCAATCAATAGTATGTACACAAAGTGATTTATGTACTTAAATGGCACCATTATTTGTGGAGTAGCATTAATTATTGTTAATGCTACACAGTACGTTATAAGGAAACGCACAATCAGTCGTATGCGAAAAATCGGCAACAGCTGCTTACTCGGACAGGAAAGAACACTGATGAAGCGAACAAGTGCCAGCAATAAGGTTATGTGAACACCTAATCTTCGGTTGCCCGTAGCATAAGACAAAGAAGAATGCCTTCCCGTAATAGCTGACCTTTCCAAATATGCCAAAATGAGTAGGGTAGAATGCGAGGATATGAAGCAGGTCTGTTGTTGCCAGTGCTTTGAACAGATACACTGTGATTTGAAATGGAAACTTCACAGATGTCCAGATCCACAGAATAAAAAATTCACTAAAATACCTGTGATGATTAAAGGAAGACATAGATAGATGTTCAAAGTGTGGACTTGTGTTCTTTCAAGTTTCTGGGTTAATATCCGCACTCGTCTGAGGTGAAGGTAGGTCTGCATAGTCCCATATGGCCTTATGTTCACTTTACCTGAAAAGATATAACATACAATGACAAGGTACCATGACACGCTACCATGATGAACTATGCAAAATAATTGGCGAAAACGATCTGAGCTTGGAGCAGACACTTTGAACACTTCAGTTGCTGTTTTTTGTTTGTTTGTTTGTTTGTTTTTGTCATAAGATCAGGTTTGAAAAGAGGACATCTTTTAGAATTGATATCAATACGTTAGTGACATTTACGAAGGTTCTTTCTAGAACTGAAAGACTTTTAAACACAATCCGTCAACTTCGTTAACCTGATGATTATGTAATTAGGAGGAAGAAGAGAAAATGACAAGTGGGGGAGAATATAGCTTTCTATCTTTATTATCTTGAATTTAAGATTATATTATCAACATCATTGTTAAGGCTGTTATTATTGTTATCATTACGAATGTTATTACTGGCATCATTATTATTCATTAACATTTGTGCATTCATGTTTAATAACAGAATAACACTGTAACGAAAATTATAAGAGTTTATTAACATACATCTTTCAATAACAGCTAAAGCGTGGAATTCTGTAGCCGACTGTCCTTTATTGAGTGTTACAAGGAAAAATTGTGCTGGACTGAGATACCTGAAACATCAGAAAGCAAAAGTAACCACTGGTGATACATGGAAAAATTGTCCTGGCCTGAAATAACTGAAACCTATGAGAACTAAAGTAACCACTAGTGATACATGGAAAAAATTGTCCTGGATGAGATAACTGAGACCTCAGAGAGCTAAAGTAATCTATGATATAATCAATTTAAAAGATGTCCCATAACGCAGAGGGCATAAGACAATGAGACCTCGTTTTCTCTCTGAGACATTGTTATGTGGGTTGAATCCATCATCTCTCATTTGCTACTTTGCTTTCCACAACACTGTACAGTCACTTATCCACTCAGAGCTGGGTGGACAGTGGGATACACATATATCTTCCTCAACCAGATTTGAAACTTAACAGAATGGGAGCTTACTTCTACGTCAACCAGAGATTATGTATTTCATAGTTAAATTATGAGAAATTAACTGCTGTTGTATTATAATAAAATTAGCTGTCAATTTGTCAGTTCTGCTTTGTAATCTTGGCAGTTTCTGCTTTGTAATCCTTTATCTTGGCAGTATCTGCTTTGTAATCTTTTATCTTGGCAGTATCTGCTTTGTAATCTTTTATCTTGGCAGCATCTGCTTGTAATGTTTTATCTTGGCAGTATCTGCTTTGTAATGTTTTATCTGGCGAAATCTTCTTTGTAATGTTTTATCTTGGCAGTATCTACTTTGTAATCTTTTATCTTGGCAGAATCTGCTTTGTAATGTTTTATCTTGGCATGAGTTATCTGCTCTTTGTAATTGTTCTATCTATCTTGGCAGAATCTGCTTTGTAATGTTTTATCTTGGCAGTATCTGCTTTGTAATGTTTTTATCTTGGCAGTATCCAGAACACCCTTTAAGAACCCACACACACACAGACACACACACAGACACACACGTGCGCGCGCCACACACACACACACACACACACACACACACACACACACACACACACAACACACACACACACACACACACCACACCATGATTTTAACGACAAAAGCGCATTAATTTTCATTGGTTTTAGTACATACAATGGTGTTCCTAGTACTATTTTTGTCAAACAAACAAAATCGATTTTTAGAGTATTATGAGAGCCTTTTTTGTCAAAATAAATACACTGGCTCTATTCCTGATATTTCTATGTGAATTAACTATGCATTTCTATCATTTAAGTGTGTCAACAAATATGTCAATGGCAAAGATACATCAGATGATTTTCAGCAGGTAAAAGAGTTTTAAAGACCTTTCCCTTCAGGGAATGATGACTGTCTAACTACTGACCGACGCTGACACTGCGCAAATTGCTTAACTGTGCACTCACATATTGTCAGGAGGTGTGTCACCTAAGAAAAGAAGATACAGATAGTCCCGTAACCCTGGGGTCGTAGGGGAGTGAGGTGGTAGACACCTCAACTTTTCTCGGTTTCAGCGTTATGAGGGCGCTGCTCATCTCTTCTCCCTCGATTCATATTCATACGAAAAGAAAGCAAATTATGTAACAGCATGTTTGGCCAACAGCTGTCATCAATGATTAAACTTCACCAAGCGAGCAATCATTTTCAGTCATTTTCATATAAACTTATTGGACATATGATTTTATATATTTCTCGACAGTTTCATTCAGTTTTCCTGAAGGTATATTTTCTGCGCTCAATAGGTTTCATATCTTCCAACATTACAGTCATCATTTATAGAAAATATTCGAAACTAGTCATGACAAATGGCACAAGTCTGTGCATAGACCCTCTGCACTGGCGAGGTCTTGGGGTTCTGACAACTGTGAGGATTCAGTGTAGTGTCGTTTATCTTTAAAAATGCATTATCATATTCGAAGCAAGCAAACAAAACAAATGTATAATTAAATGATTAACTTGATGAGTAATTTTTGAAAGAATACCTTAATGGTGACAATGATATTAAATGTAATTGACAAAACTGTATTTGGCGTGGTTAAGATATTATAAATATGTTATTTTGTGAGTCCAAGTATTTAAATAACTAAATAAAAATAACATGCAAAGAACGATAAACAGAAAGAAAGCGAATCAAGCTGACGAGACACACAGAAGACGTACACATCACTGTCTACATTATGACGCATAATCACTAATCTTAAAAGGCCTGTGTGTGTAATAAATGTAGGGATCGGTGTTCCATCTATTTACAATGTTTACAAAGAAAATGAATCTTGTGGAAGTAAAAAGAAAAAAAATGGAGACAAACATATACCGGTAACCACAATATCCTTGTGCCATGAGTTGGATGCAGTCCTTTCCCATCAGAGTATAAAGAGTTTATGGCTGAAACACTCGATTGAAGGAGGTTTCTCCTGTGAGGATCTTCTACTTGCCAGCTCTCCCTAGAAGTTCCTAGCTACTGTCTCAAATATATTCTTAAACACGAACGTAATAATTTTTTCATTAAGGATTTTGTGTGCATGTATGTATGTGCGTGTGTGTGTATGTATGAATGAATGTATGTATGTATGTGTGTATATATATATATATGTATGTATATACGTACGTACGTACCTTTGTATGAGTGAGAGTGCGTATGTATGTATGTATGTGTGTGTGTGTGTGTATGTATGTATGTATGCATGCATGTGTATGTATGTCTGTATGTATGTGTGTATATATGAATGCATGAGTGTGTATATATGTATGTATGTATGTATATCTGTATATATGTATGTATATATGTATGTATATATGTGTGTGTGTGTACGTATGTGTGTGTGCGTTTGTGGTGGTGTTGTGTGTGTGTGTGTGTGCGCGGTGTGAATGCATGTGATGTGTGTGTGTGCGCGTGCGTGTGTGTGTGTGTGGTGTATGCCTGTGTGTGAAATCAATCTTTGAGGAGGGAGGTCTAAGATCATTGACGTCGATTAGAACAAGGCAGAAGAGGACATTATCATGTAGAGAAGATGGAGCAGGAAATCGAGACTTTTTATCAATATCTAATCATCATTACCAATACCATATATTATATATTGTTACTAGAATTTATGGACGCACGCTCAGTATAACTAAGGATGTAGAAAATTGAACAATATACAACCACACATCTTTATGACAAGGACACTTCACAATTCTACAAACAGTTATATTGAATAAACACAGAAAATCAGGCCCTGTACTTTTTTGCAGGATATAGCTCAGATCTGCATAATTCTTAATACAGAATGTACGTTTAGGTCAAAAAGCATACAAGTTTAATCATAAGTGGGATAAGTTTCACATGCATAGTATCTGAGACTTATTGATATTATATGCTGTATGATATACGACATATGTTTTATAAGATATGATATGAATGATATGATATGATATGATATGATATATGATGTGATATGATATATGATATATATGATATGATATGATATGATATGATATGTATGATATATGATATGATATGATATGATGTGATGTGATATATGATATGATATGATACGATACGATACGATACGATACGATACGATACGATATGATAACGATACGATTTGATATGATATAATATGGTATGATATGATATGAAATGATGTGATCTCATATGATATATGATCTGATCTCATAAGATATGATATAATATGATATGATATTATATATGATATGACATGACATGACATGATATATGATATGATATGATATATGATATGATATGATATGATATGATATGGTGATATGATATGATATGGTGATATGATATAATGATATGGTATGATATGATTGATATGATATGATATAATATGATGATATGATATGATGATATGGTATGATATGATATGATGATATGATATGATATGATATAAATGATATGATATGATATGATATGATATTGATTGATATGATATGGTATGGTATGATTTGATTTGATTTGATTTGATTTGATTTGATTTGATTTGATTTGATATGAAGTGAGAGGCAAACAAATTGAGGTATTCACCACTCAAATACAGCTTGTTGGAATACCTCTGATACCGAAGTGCCTCCCCAAAAAACAAAAACAAAAAAAATAGAAAAAAAAGAAAAAAGAGAGAGAGAGAGGGAGAGAGAGAGAAAGAAAGAAAGAAAGAGAGAGAGGGGGGGGGGAGAGAGGGAGAGAGAGAGAGAAGAAAGAAAGAGAGAGAGAGAGGGAGAGAACCTACCCTTATCTATTCCCTGCATGAAATACTGATGATAAAAGAAATACAAGCGTAAAGCATGTTACTACAAATAATATTAAGCATTACATTTCACAGTATGTTGATATACAGTAATTGGAAATAAACAATCCTCTCAAATGCATGCACATACGAGTATTTGTGTGTTCATACATACACACATACATACATACATATCAATACGTATCATCAAGAATCTCTGAGGAGAGCTGTTACATCAAATGATTTTCAAAGAAGCAAACTACTTACACACCAAGGAGCCAAGCTATTTCCAAGTCATAACTCCTAAATGGCTGAAGCCACTGCGCTGTCGCTTTTTTTTCTTTTCTAGAAATAAGTTCTCTACCTGGGTTAGAATCTGTGTATCAAAGATGGGTAGACGTCTAAAGGCCATGCCACTCTTCTGATGGATGTCTTAACCACTTAGCTATCATGCACCTGCTCTACATAGGGAAGTTTTAAGCTTTACGAAGTTCACGTTTCTTCCTTTTCAACCAAATCCAGCTGGAACTCTTTTGGCCTGCTTCTGCCGTTGCATTGTCTTTAGGGCTCTAGCCCTTTTCCTCCCAATCATAGAGAGCTGTTTCATACGGACATCAGCAGAAGTGCCCATCAATCCTCTTTCTCCAAACTCTGTAGCAAGGACTTCTGCTGGCAACCATGATTTTCTCAGGCTGCTTGCTTGACAGGTGTACTTTCCAGTCTCGTAAAAAATGGGCTTTCTCAGTTTAATGTTTATACAACAGAATGACTTCGATCAGAACATCTCATTTGATGAATGGAAGTTTCGTGCTAGATCTGATTTCATGCTGTTCTTGGTGATGATTTCTGGGTATTTTCTCCTTTTTAGAAAATCTGTTGTGCACTCCCAGTCAACCGCTCCACGTACTAGGCCTCGTTTCCATGTTCTGCTTAGTTTTTTTCAGCCCACAGTTTGCTGCATTCTGCCAGAGAAAGAGAGAGAGAGATAGAGAAAAGGGGGAGGAAGAGAAAGACAGTGATGGGGAGAGAGAGAGAAAGGGAGGTGGAAGAGAGAGGGAGAGAGAGAGAGGAGAGAGAGTGGGAGAGAGAGAGAGCGAGAGAGAGAGAGGGCAAGAGAGAAAGGGAGGAGGGAGAGAGAAAGAGAGGGAGAGAGAGAGAAATAGAGGAGGAAGAGAGAGAGAGAAAGGGAGGAGGACGAGAGAGAGACAGAGAAAGGGAGGAGGACGAGAGAGAGAGAAATAGATGAGGAAGAGAGTGAGAGACAGAGAGAGAAAGGGAGGAGGACGAGAGAGAGGGAGAGAAAGGGAGGAGAAAGAATGAGACAGGGAGAGAGAGAGAGAGAAATAGACAGAGAGAGAAAGGTAGGAGGCAGAGAGAGAAAAGGGAGAGAAGATGAGAGAGAGAGAACGAGAGAGAGAGAGGAAGAGAGATAGAAAGGGAGGAGGAAGAAAGAGAGAGATAGAAATGGAGGGGGAAGAGAGAGAAAGAGGAGGAAGAGGGAGAGAGAGAGGGAGAGAGAGAGAAAGAAAAGGAGGAGGAAGAGAGAGAGAGAGAGAATGCGAAATGTGAGGGTAGGGCTTTGCGACATGGAAACCAGATCACAGCATAACAATACATACATGTACTATTCATGTACATTATTGTTGTCTTGTGAGTGTGTGTGTGGTGTGTGTGTGTGTGTTTACGGTCCATCACACATGATAGAAATATTTCATGGCAGGAACGATGAATTTTCTCAACTGTAATGTCATTGGAATATCAGTGAATGTGACTTGAAAAAAGGTTAATGTAGAACAAGACCTGACATTTATCGAAGATAGTGGTAGACTTTCACAACAGTGAAAACAATCTGGGATCTTTTCAGATGGTCCCGAGAAACACACCTTTACCAGAAAGCCATAAGTTCAGACATTGTTTGTTCTGCGTGACCTTGGTCTGAAACCTGGTATGCAAAGCTTATGCACTTGTGACTCCTCACAATTTGGTAGAGATGCATCCATAAAGAGCTGAGAAAATATTGCAAACACCTTTCGGTAACAGAAAGCGAGACAGACAGACAGACACACACACACACTCACACACAAACACACACACATACACTCACACACACACATACACTCACACACACATACACACTCACACACAAACACACACACATACACTCACACACACACACACACACAGACATTTATACATACATACATACATATATATATATATATATACTGTCAGGTCGGATAGATGTATCCGCTACTGGTAACCTGGAACCCAGTACTACCTGTCACAGGGTCGAATTGCTGGCGACTGAACCAGCAACCCCACCAGTCCTCTCAGGAGGATGGTGAGGAGGGGGGCTAGAAACCCTGGTGGAAATAAATTAGATCCATCAAAGGGCGCCAGCTCTGGAGAGCTACCCGCGGCCATCTAGCTAAGGGAGTAAACCCTGACAGTAAATCCGGTGTGGAGCCCCTAAGGCGGTTGGATGGCAAACTTTGTCACTTTCCGGCAGCTCCTGCGGCCGCGTTGGCACCAAAACGTAACAGCCCTGCTGTTCCTTTGGATCTGTCAGCAAGGTGGAGAGGGGGGACAAGTTGCATGGGCAACAGCCTGTCTTCCATATTACACTGCCCAGGCTTACATCCGTCCATTCATCCACAAACACTCTGCACCTACGACCTGGAGAGGACACTCCAGCCTCGCTACTAACACTAGTGTCGGCACAACACGGGAAGCAACAGATACCGGTGATAAGTCATTACTCAACTGGCGTAGAGCTGACGCCAGGGGTTGCTTTTGACGGTGGGAGAGACCTTCGTGTCTTACTGGACAGCTACCGCCCGCCTAAGCTGGGCAGCCCCCAGCCAGTTAGGTGCTGTCCCGCCACGACCTGCCTTCTTCATTGGGTGCATGAAGATTAGGAGAAAATCTGACAAGCAGGTCGTTAATTACCGCACCAAAAACAAAAAGAAAAATTCAAATTCAAGAAACGGATCAGGAAAAGGATCAGCAGTGAAACTGGGCTGTTGGAATGTCCGAACAATGATGCCTGGGCTCTCCCAAGATATGCAAGACATCAGCGACGCCAGAAAAACCGCCGTCATAAACAGCGAACTAAAGAGGCTCAATGTGGACATTGCCACTCTGCAGGAAACACGGCTGGCTGACTCAGGAACACTAAAGGAAAGGGACTACACCTTCTTCTGGCAAGGAAATTGTTCTGATGCCCCAAGAGAGCACGGAGTAGGCTTTGCAGTAAGGAATAGCCTGCTGAACATGATTGAACCAGGCAGCGGCGGTTCAGAACGACTCTTGACTCTCCGCCTCAACGCCACCGAAGGCTATGTCACTCTCATCAGCGTTTATGCCCCAACTCTGTCCGCCTCTCCAGACACCAAGGATAAGTTCTACGAAAATCTTGCATCAACCATAAGGAACATCCCCAGGACAGAACAACTTGTTCTCCTGGGCGACGTCAACGCCAGAGTGGGTGCAGACAATGACTCATGGCCCTTCTGCCTCGGTTGCTTTGGAGTGGGGAAAATGAATGAGAATGGACAGCGACTGCTTGAGTTTTGCGCCTGCCATGAACTGTGCATCGCCAACTCCTTCTTCAAGACGAAGCCTCAGCACAAAGTCTCCTGGAGGCATCCCCGCTCAAAACATTGGCACCAACTGGATTTGATCCTAGTAAGACGTGCCACTATCAAAAACGTTCTCCACACTCGCTCTTATCACAGCACAGACTGCGACGCAGACCACTCTCTGGTATGTTGCAAGATCAGGCTACAACCAAAGAAGTTCAACTGCTCAAAGAAACAAGGGAACCCTCGCATTGACGTCAGCATGATGTCTCAGCCAGATCTTGTAGAACAGTTCGCAGAGGCCTTTCAGAGAGAATACGATGCATTGCAGCCCAGAGACTCTGCCACTGAGAGATGGGAAACGCTACGAGACACCATGCACCGCATTGCTATGGCCACCTTTGGGAAGAAAACTCTGAAGTCCCACGACTGGTTTGAGGCCAAATCATCAGAGATGACTCCCATTGTTGAGGCCAAGCGTGCCGCACTCACCAAGTATAAGCGGTCACCCAGTGAGGAGAACCTGCAAATCCTCAGGGCTGCCAGAAGTAAGGTTCAGCTTAACGCCAGGCGCTGCGCAAACGAGTTCTGGACAGAGCTCAGCGAAGAGATACAGAGTGCTGCTGAAAGAGGCAACATCCGAGGAATGTATGATGGCATCAGGAAGGCACTGGGACCAACACAGAGCAAGATCGCCCCCTCAAATCCTCCACTGGGGAAGTAATCAGCAATCTTAGCCAACAGATGGAAAGATGGGCGGAACACTACTCCGACCTCTACTCCACACAGAACATGGTGACCCTTAGCCCTCGATGCCATCAAGTGCATGCCGGTAATGGAAGAACTTGACGCAGAGCCAACTGCGGACGAACTCAAGGCCATTGATAGCCTGGCATCAGGGAAGGCACCTGGCAACGACGGAATTCCCGCAGACTCATCAAGCACTGCAAGACTTCTCTTCTGCACCCTTTGCACGCAGTTCTCTGTCAGTGTTGGAATGAGGGAGCTGTACCACAGGACATGAGGGACGTCAAGATCGTCATCCTGTACAAAAACAAGGCGAAAGGAGCGACTGCAACAACTACAGAGGTATCTCGCTCCTCAGCATTGTTGGCAAAGTCTATGCTCGGGTCCTCCTAAACTGGCTGAATGCGTCTACCCGGAATCACAGTGTGGTTTTCGAGCAGAGAGATCCACGGTAGACATGGTCTTCTCCCTTCGCCAAATCCAGGAGAAGTAGCAGAGAGCAGCGGATGCCCCTGTATGTGGCATTCATTGACCTCACCAAGGCCTTTGACCTAGTCAGCAGAGATGGCCTTTTCAGGGCTCTCCGAAAAATCGGCTACCCCCCAAACTGCACAGCTTAATTGAGTCCTTCCACTCAAATATGAAAGGGATGGTGCAGTTCAACGGAAACCTCTCCAAGCCCTTCGACGTACGCAGCGGTGTGAAAAAAGGCTGCGTCCTGGCCCCAACCCTCTTTGGAATCTTCTTCGCTCTCCTCCTGAGGCATGCGTTCAGCACAGCGCAAGAAGGGATCACCTGCGGACCAGATCAGATGGCAGGCTCTTCAACCTCGCCCGCCTCAGAGCAAGGACAAAGATCCGTGAAGCCCTCATCAGAGACATGCTATTTGCCGACGATGCCGCAGTTGTGACCCATACTCAGCAGGACTTGCAGTCACTAATGGACCGCTTCTCCCAGGCCTGCAAAGATTTTGGTCTGACCATCAGTCTTAAGAAGACAAACGTCCTGGGCCATGACACGCCATCTCCACCAGCCATCACCATTGATGACTACGAGCTTGAAGCTATCCATCAATTCACATATCTTGGGTCCACCATCACCGATAACCTCTCCCTTGACACAGAGGTCGACAAGAGGATCGGGAAGGCAGCCACAACACTAGCCCGCCTCACACAAAGGGTGTGGACAAATCCCAAGCTGACCACAAAGACAAAGATGGCTGTATACAACGCCTGTGTCCTCAGCACCTTGCTATATGGCAGCGAGGCGTGGACCACGCATGCTCATCAGGAGAAAAGGCTCAATACCCTCCACCTGAGAAGCCTACGGCGCATACTTGGCATTTCCTGGCAAGACAAGGTGACCAATACCGAAGTCCTAACCTGCGCTGGCCTCCCAACCATGCATACCATGCTGAGACAGCGTCGGCTGCGCTGGTTGGGCCACGTTCGCCGCATGGAAGATGGCCGCATCCCAAAAGACATCATTTATGGTGAGCTTGCCACAGGGCAGAGAAACATTGGCCGCCCACAGCTGAGATACAAAGACGTTTGCAAGCGTGACATGAAGGCGCTTGAGATCAACACTGAGTCCTGGGAGGACCTCGCAGACGACCGCAACAGCTGGAGAACTACTCTCAAGAAACAGCTGCGGATTGGTGAGGACAAACTGTCAGCTGCTGCAGCAGAAAAGCAAGTTCGCAGAAAAGGGATGACAGCCAACAGACCAGCATCAGCATACACATGCGACCGCTGCGACAGAGACTGCCTCTCTCGCATTGGTCTCTACAGTCACAGGCGACACTGCTTGGACCAAGCAGACAGCCCATCTAGACATTAGAACGGATGTACTTTGTCCATGGTCAGTCATGACCGAAGGAGGCCTACTATATATATATATAATATATATATATATATATATATATATATATATATATATATAATATATACATATAGAGGCAGCCGAATTGTGGTTTCTAAGAAGAATGTTGATAGTTCCATGGACAGCAAAGAAAACAAACGAGACAGTCTTGATGGAGGCAGACACAAGTAGATCACTCACAAGGAAGATTAGGAAAAGTCAGGCAACATTTATAGGCCATTTTATGAGGAAGGGGGTTTGAAGCACCTGGTCACAATGGGAAAGCTGGAGGGAAAGGAGCACCAGGTAGACCCAGGGAGAAGATACTAGACGGACTTGCAGAGTGGCTGGGGACAAGGAGGGTGGAAGAGATGCTTAGGGCAACAAGAGATAGTCCATGATCGCCAAAGCCATGCGGCAGGGCACCTGATAATTATGATATATATATATATATATATACACGCACACGCGCGTGCACACACACACGCACACACACACACACACACACACACACATACATACACACAAACAAACAAACAAAACATACACACAACTTCAAATTTTAAACTTCAAACCCTGAAACACTTTATTACTCAATGGATAGTCGTATAAGATCTCTGTGGATCTATGTCTTACCGCTAGTCTTTGTTATTGTACAGAAGTAGCAGAAGCATATCAAGAAACAGAAAAGCGGAATACATTAATCAAGACTAAATAAAGAAAATGAAAGAAAAGTGTAGAGAGAAAAAGATCCACTTAAGTTACAGACATAGAATCAAAGGAAAGAAGAGAATAAAAGAAGGATTAAAAACATTTAAACAATCAAAGGATGGTACATCAGGTTCTAACGCTATGACGAAAACCAGATGAACAATAGCTCATACATAGTCAAAGAAGTTATAAAATGTCAAATGAATTGTAATAAATGACTTCTGTAGGTCAGTAGATCAAGCACTTTGCAAAACAAGTCAGACAAAGGCAGACACATGTAAAGCAATATATATATATATATATATATATATATATATATATATATATATATATATATATATATATACATGTATATATATATCAACCCCTAACAACAGCAATATAATAAAACCAACAATGACATAAAAATAACAGTAATTGAAGCAAATATTTTGAATTATAATAATTCCAACTAATATAGAAGAAAAACGAAACGTAAATTGCAAACGTATTATCAAAAACAAAACAAAAAAAAGAAGAGAGGAAAATGAAGGAAGCATTAAAAAACGAAAAAGAAAAGAAAAGGAAAAAAAACAAGAAAGATAGAAAGAAGGAAAGTAAGAAAGAAGGAAAGATAGAAAGAAAGAAAGAAAAAAAGAAAAATGAAAGAAAAGAAAGAAAAAAGGAGGGGGAAATCATGTCAAGAAAGAAGGAAAGAAAAAAAAAAAACATGTCAAGTCTAATGCCATGATGAAATCAGATGAATCATTATACCTACAAAATTGAAAAAGTTCCGAAAATGAGTTATAATGAAGTCAGCTGCCATATGTCAATTGGCCAAGTTCTTTTTAAAAACAAGAGAAACAAAAAGGTAAACACATGTAAAGCAAGTACTGTAACGTCCTTGCAACAACAACAACAACACTTACAATATAACAATAGTAGTAGTAATAGTAGTAGTAGTAGTAGTAATAGTACCGATATATAATTTTTTTTCTGAACATAACGTATGATAACAATTACAATAACACATACACATACAAACACCACTAGAGGGCAGGGGAGATGGAAGTTGTGATATTTCTTTTACGTATTTCTGTCAAAGGCCCACTTCACTGCAGAAGCATACTTGTTTTAGTAAGAGTATACCACAACCACAGCCTTGATGTTGCACTGATAATTCAGCAATTGATATTTGACAGTAGCATGTTCTAGCAGCATAGTGGTCTTTGTAAGAGTATACTAGCTTGGTGTTGCTCTGGTAAGTCTACGTATGAAACATAAGTTGATATAAAACGCAACGTATTGAACATAACAGTCGTAGTTTTATTAATATTTCCGCATAACAATTATAGTTCTATGAATGTATAACCCAACGTATGAAACATAACAATAATAGTTTAAAATGTAATTCAACGTATGAAACATAACAGTCGTAGTTCTACTAATGTTTAACTCAACGTATGAACCATAACTATTAATATTTAACTCAACGTATGAACCGTAACTATTAATATTAAACTCAGGGTATGAACCATAACTATTAATATCTAACTCTACGTATGAACCATAACTATTAATATTTAACTCAACGTATGAACCATAACTATAATATTTAACTCAACGTACGAACCATAACTATAATATTTAACTCAACGTATGAACCATAACTATAATATCTAACTCAACGTACGAACCATAACTATATTTAACTCAACGTATGAACCATAACTATAATATTTAACTCAACGTACGAACCATAACTATAATATTTAACTCAACGTATGAACCATAACTATAATATTTAACTCAACGTACGAACCATAACTATAATATTTAACTCAACGTATGAACCATAACTATAATATTTAACTCAACGTACGAACCATAACTATAATATTTAACTCAACGTATGAACCATAACCATGGACAGCAAAGAAAACACACGAGACAGTCTTGATGGAGGCAGACACAAGTAGATCACTCATAAGGAAGATTAGGAAAAGACAGGCAACATTTATAGGCCATTTTATGAGGAAGGGGGATTTGGAGCACCTGGTCACAATGGGAAAGCTGGAGGAAAAGAGAACACCAGGTAGACCCAGGGAGAAAATGCTAGACGGACTTGGGGAGTGGCTGAAGACGAGGAGGGTGGAAGAGATGCTTAGGGCAACAAGAGATTAAGGACAGATGGAAGTCCATGATCGCCAACGTATGAAACATAACAATCATAGTTGTATTGGTATATAAGTCAACGTATGAAACATAACAGTCGTAGTTCTATTAACATATAACTCAACGTATGAAACTTAACACTCATAATTCTATTAATATGTAACGCAACATATAAAACATAACAATCATAGTTCTATTAACATATAACTCAACGTATGAAACAAAACAGTCATAGTCCTTAACATATAACTCAACGTATGAAACAAAACAGTCGTAGTTCTGTTAATACATCACTCAACGTATATAACCATAACACTCATAATTCTGTAAATATATAAAGCAACGCATGAAACATAACAATCAATTGTTCTGTTAACATAGAACTCAACGTATGAAACAAAACAGCCAGTGTTCTATTAATACATAACCCAACGTGTGAAACGTAACAGCCATAGTTCTATTAATACATAACCCAACGTGTGAAACGTAACAGCCATAGTTCTATTAATACATAACCCAACGTGTGAAACGTAACAGCCAGTGTTCTATTAATACTAACCAACGTGTGAAACGTAACAGCCAGTGTTCTATTAATACATAACCCAACGTGTGAAACGTAACAGCCATAGTTCTATTAATACTAATCCAACGTGTGAAACGTAACAGCCATAGTTCTATTAATACTAACCCAACGTGTGAAACGTAACAGCCATAGTTCTATTAATACATAACCCAACGTGTGAAACGTAACAGCCATAGTTCTATTAATATTACCCAACGTGTGAAACGTAACAGCCAGTGTTCTATTAATACATAACCCAACGTGTGAAACGTAACAGCCAGTGTTCTATCAATACATAACCCAACGTGTGAAACGTAACAGCCAGTGTTCTATTAATACATAACCCAACGTGTGAAACGTAACAGTCATAGTTCTATTAATACATAACCCAACGTGTGAAACGTAACAGCCATAGTTCTATTAATACATAACCCAACGTGTGAAACGTAACAGCCAGTGTTCTATTAATACATAACCCAACGTGTGAAACGTAACAGCCAGTGTTCTATTAATACTAACCCAACGTGTGAAACGTAACAGCCAGTGTTCTATCAATACATAACCCAACGTGTGAAACGTAACAGCCAGTGTTCTATCAATACATAACCCAACGTGTGAAACGTAACAGCCATAGTTCTATCAATACATAACCAACGTGTGAAACGTAACAGCCAGTGTTCTATTAATACATAACCCAACGTGTGAAACGTAACAGTCATAGTTCTATTAATACATAACCCAACGTGTGAAACGTAACAGCCATAGTTCTATTAATACATAACCCAACGTGTGAAACGTAACAGCCAGTGTTCTATTAATACATAACCCAACGTGTGAAACGTAACAGCCAGTGTTCTATTAATACTAACCCAACGTGTGAAACGTAACAGCCAGTGTTCTATCAATACATAACCCAACGTGTGAAACGTAACAGCCAGTGTTCTATCAATACATAACCCAACGTGTGAAACGTAACAGCCATAGTTCTATCAATACATAACCCAACGTGTGAAACGTAACAGCCAGTGTTCTATTAATACATAACCCAACGTGTGAAACGTAACAGCCAGTGTTCTATCAATACATAACCCAACGTGTGAAACGTAACAGCCATAGTTCTATTAATACATAACCCAACGTGTGAAACGTAACAGTCGTAGTTTTATCAACATCTAAAGCAACGTACGAAACATAACAATCCATAATTCAACGCATGAAACATTCTGTTAACATATAAAGCAACGTATGAAACATAACAGTCAAAAGTTGTATTGATATATAACACAACGTACGAAACATAACAGTCATAGATCTATTAACATTTAACCCAACGTATGAAACATAACAGTCAAAAGTTGTATTGATATATAACGCAACGTACGAAACATAACAGTCATAGATCTATTAACATTTAACCCAACGTATGAAACATAACAGTCAAAAGTTGTATTGATATATAACGCAACGTACGAAACATAACAGTCATAGATCTATTAACATTTAACCCAACATATGAAACATAACAATCATAGATCTATTAACATTTAACCCAACGTATGAAGCATAACATAGTTTCATTAACATATAATTCAATGAATAAATCATAGCATAGTTCTATTAACATATGATGCAACATATGAAGCATAACAGTCATAGTTGCATTATATCAAGAAATTTCTCTAGTGAGAGTGCACCACTGTCACCACCTTCAGGTTGTACTGGTATACTTTCTTGGTGAGAATATCTCAGTGCGACTACCTTGATGTTACACCGGTAACTCAAAGTTTGCTATTTAACAGTTGTAAGCTCCCGAGATACATCGTACATAATGAGAGGATATCAGTACCACTACTTTGGTTTTACATCAGCAACTCAATGTTTATCATCATAAGCTCCTGTGATATAGTGTCTCTTGTGAGAGTATACTAGTGCCCCTATCTTGACGTTGTACTACACATGGGGTTCTTGAGAAAGTTATTAAACAGACAAAAACTCACGAGCTGTATATTTCCGCTGTAAGAGTGTAGTAGTTTCACATTTTATTGTTACCCAGATACAATATTATGAGGAAGTTTACCCTGCAACTGGGATTCTAATATTTGGCCTTATGATTGTGTGAATGCTAGTTAGCTGAATGCGTCCTGAGCGTCATATTAAACTTTTTATCTTACATACATGTGAATTTGGGAAGGACAGCCGGGAAACAAACAGTCCTGTATTGTTTTGTCAACTGTCGTCTCATGTGTAGACTTGGCGTTTTCTTTGTTGTGCCACAGCTGGGATGAACTGCGATTAGTGCCAGGGAGGGTGTGACTTTTTCTTTTTTGTTTATGGTGTGTATGACAAATAAGTAAATCATAAATGGACAAGAACGATAAGATCAGATCAGAAGGAAGTGGGTAAACGGAGTGGAAACAGATATAATATTGTGATACAGAAAGAAATTAAGTTATAGCCGGGGTTAAAATGGGCACAAGTGTAGTAATAAGACTGGCTAAAGCTTTAATTAACAGTAGAAGAATATTAGTGCGACGCCACACCACTACACACACACACACACACACACAACACACACACCACAAACACACACACACAACACACACACACACACACACACACACACACACACACAACACACACACACACACACACACACACACTCGCATACACACACACACACACTCACACACACACAACACAAAACACCACACACACACACACCCCACATACACACACACACACACACACAACACACACACTCACACACACATACAAACACACACACACACACGCTTACGGAAAGAATGGGAGGTGGGTGGATGGGTGGAAACCTGCATAATCAGGATCTAAATCCCAGCCACTACACAACCTGACTATTTTGTTCCACATCCACCATCAACGCCCACCAGAATGGTAGAAACATTCGTCCCCACCTGTTACACAGACATTGAAAATCATACCATACAGTCAGCCTCTTCTTCCGTCAGTCCCAGCTCATTGCTTCCTTTCCTCTCACATTGCTCTTTTCAGTTCTCTTATAGCTATCTCTGCCTTCAGCTTTTTCCTGTATTCTATGTTCTCCTCAGTTTCAAAGTCATTATGACACTCACTCATTTACTCACTCACTCACTCAATTAATCAGTCCATCGATCTACTGATCGATCAGTCAAGAAATCGATCAATTAATCAATATTGATTAATAAAAAAAAATCATCCAGCTATCAATCAATCATCAGTCAGATAGGAAATGTTGGATTTAATTGGTTCATTGTTTCTACGTTTCTTCCATAGGTTCAATGGAGACAAAAAAAATTGAATGTCTCTTTGCGTCTGTTTCAGTAAAAAAATGAATGAAGAAGTTGGTCGCTAATCTGCTGCTGTCTCTTCGATCTGTTATTGCAACTTGACTGATCACTGAAATCTGTCTGTTCCCTGAGTTAAGTACATCTATGTCATGCTTCGTGGTTGATGAAGCGAATACATCAGTAGGTTGTAGCCAAAGACATAAAGTTCATCTTTTTGCTGGCGATGGTGGCACGGAATGGGGCCAGAAACATGTAGAATATAACATTCACCATGCTGTTTAGGAGAGAAGTAGCAAGGCAAATGGGATGTGAAATTTTGTTTCGGGTGGAGTGAAATTCAAACGTAAGGAACCAAATAATGCCACAGATTGGGTAAGCAACGAGGGTGGTGAAACACATGGCAGCCACAATGTACACCATTCTGACATCTGGATCTGGCCTGCCGTGATTTTGACTCGAGGTGGCAGGAAATTGCACAGACCCCTCCATTATCTGCACACACTCCTGTGGTTTCTGACGCTTTGTCTCCGGTACCGCCTCTTGTCCAGCTGTGTGTGAGGTCTCTGGGTCAGATTCTTGTTGTGTCGTGTCTCTTTCGTCGGACTCTGATGGGCTGTTGCGGTCTGGCTCAGGTCCGTTTTTTTTTTGGGTTTTCAAATCTTCCAAGAACGGTGATCTTTGTTCTTGAAAGTGTCTGTGGCGTGTCGGGTCCAAGCTCAGGTACAATGGTTTTTTTGAACATCCAGATTTTCAATACAACGACAAACATAAGTACGTTCTGAGCTATGGCTGGTATGAAGTGCCCAAAGCCAAGTGATAGTGCGTACACAACATATTTCAGGTACTTCAGTGGCAACGTTACTTGGGTACAAGTATTAATAACTGTGATCACGATACAGTACGCTGCAAACAGACGCACAGTCAGCCTTATACAAAAGGCCGAGAACAGCCGCTGAACTCTGAGAGGAAAGAATACTTTGGTGAATCGAACAATTGCCAGCAACATGGTTATATATACTCCTAGTCTTCGATTCCCATAGCATAAGACGACGAAGAATGCATTCATATAGAAGTGGTACTTTCCGAATCTGTAAAAATGAGTAGGGTAGATCGTGAGGAGATAAAGCAGGTCTGCTACTGCCAGTGCTTTGAACAGGTACACTGTGCTTAAAAATGAAGACTTCACAGATATCCAGATCCACAGAGTGAACACATTAACTAGAACACCTATGACGATTAAGGGAACACATACATAGAAATTTAAAGAGATGACATGTCCCATTTCAAACCCTGGTTTTATATCTGCTTTCGTCTGAAGTGAAGCGTAGTCTGGATCATCCCCAACCAGCATTATGTTCTCTTTACCTGAAAAGACATAATATACGTTGACAAGGTACCACTGGGCCCGTCTCACAACTAGTCCTCGACAATACTGTTTGTCCCCATTCATGATTTTTAAGATTTCGCTTTCCTATCCCCCAGTGATATGTGTGCACTTTATATAGACATGCTATTCACCTTCAAATTTATGTTTTTGCTTTTCTTGCGTTCACATGCACACACAAACACATGCACGAACACACAAACACATACACACACACATACACACATACACACACACACACACACACACACACACACACACACACACACACACACACACACACGCAGCATTCAAGCACACACACACACTTACACACACACACACACACACACACACACAACCACACACACACACAACACACACACACACCACACAACACCAGATTCTGTAGCTGACTATCTTCTATTCAGTAATACATGTACAGATTGCAAAATAATCCTGGACTGACACAACAGATACCTAGAAGAGCTGATAAGCAATGCCCAGGTATATAAAACGATGACTGTGAAAGTTGTCCTAATATGGGACGGTGCGACCTTATTTTCTCTCTGAGACATTGCTGTGGGTTTTGTCCATTATCTCTGCCCTTACTGCTTTGCCTTCTACAACCTTATACCGTCACTTTTCCACTCACAGCTGGGTGGTCTGTGGGTTGCACATATATCTTTATCAACCAGATTTGAGCCTTAGCAGTCCAGTTGGAAGATGGGAGCTTGCCTTTTCGTCAACCAGAGCTTATATTATATGTTGCATAGTTATCAGAAATTAGTTGTCAGTCTGTCAACTTTACTTTGTACTCTTGTGTTTTGGCAATGCTCCCGCGCGCGACACACACAACACACAACACACACAACACACACACACACACACACACACACACACATACACACACCATACACATACACCACCACACATACACACAGCATACACACACACACGCATACAGATAGACAGACATACAGACAGACGACGCACACACACACACACACACATACACACACACACACACACACACACACACACACACACACACACACACACACACACACACACACACACACACACACACACACACACATACAACATCCAGATTCTTACTACAAGAAGTGCATGACTTTATATTTTTCTCTGTAGATATACTGGTATTCCTAATACTGTTGTTATCGACAACAACAACAACAACAACAACAAAACCCACAACTTTTTTTCAGTATTATGAGTGCCTGTTTTGTTACAATGAACGCATTGGTTGTATTCCTAATATTTCTTTTACATAAATTAACAGCGTGGCTTTATCAACCAAGTGTACTGCACGAGTGCTAGAGGGCAAATTAGATTTCAATGGATTTCTAATAGGCAACAGAGGACTTAAAGACCTTCTTTTCCTTCAGGCAATATTAACTGTGCAGTTACTCAGCCGACGTTGACACTGCGCAATGTGCCCGATTGTGCATCTATCTATTGTCAGAAGGTATGTCAGCTAAGAAATGAAAGCAAGTTACAAAACAGCTGATGTATGATGAAAGTCACATTTTGTTCAACAGTCACGACAAAAGATGAAACCACCACGATGTAACATTGATTTTCAGTGACTTTCACAATAGATTATTATTGCACATATGATTTCACATCTTACTCGACAGTATCAGATTCGGTTTTCTGAAGGCAATATTTCTGTGTTCAGTAGATCAAATATGCACTAACTCCACAGGTGTCATGTGATGGCACATAATCGAAAGTAATCATGGCAAATGCCACAAGCCTGTGTGTAAACCCTATGCATTGGCAGGATCTTCAAGTTCTTTCAAACAAGAATCCGTAAGTATTATCTATTGTGCATAAGCATAATATTCAAGGTAAAAAAGTAAAAACAAACAAAGAAAACAAAAGCAAAAACAAAAACAACGACAACAGAAAAACAGATGACCAAATGAACAAATTGAAGAATAGATGATGAAGGAATAAACTGACAACAACTTTGACATTAATTAATGTGTACCTGAAAATACTGTCTTTGGCATCGTTAAACTACTCAAATCACGTTTCTTTATGAATAGAATTAAATAAGTTATTAATCAGAAATAAAAGCAAGAACACAAAAGGAAAAGGAAAGAAAGGAGTAAAGTTTGTGAAAGAGGCCATTAAAACCAACCAACCAACTAACCAACCAACCAACAAAAATGTACACAATTGTCTACATTATGATACATAAATATAAATCTAAACAGTGTGTCGGTGTGTGTGTGTACGCATTTGATGTATGGACAATTGCTTCATCCATGTAATATGATTATGAAAAAGGGAAAAACGTCACAACTACATTCTTTAACATGAATAATCAATTCAAAGTGTGTGTGTGTGTGTGTGTGTGTGTTGGTGTTGTGTGTGTGTGTGTGTTGTGTGTGTGTGTGTGTGGTGTGTGTGTGTGTGTGTGCGGTGTGTGTTTTGTGTGTGTGTATCTGTCTGTTGTGTGTGCATGTGCATGTGCATGTGTGTGTGTGTGTGTTGTGTGTGTGTGTGTGTGTGTGTGTGTGGTGTGTGTGTGTGTGTGTGTGTGTGTGCACATATGTGTGTGTATGTGGGTGTGAAAATAAACCTACAATAGGAAGGTCTGAGGTCGGTATCTGAGTGAGTGTGCCTTTGTACATCTCCTGGTCTGAACTACTTACACTGGTTACACCCATGTTCTTTTAGATGAAAAGAAATTTTTCTCTTGTGATATTCTTTTTTCAGGACACTTCGTTATAAATGCAGATATCTAAGAACATCACATAATGAACTCAAAAACACCCATTTTATATTCCAGTAGAATCCTGTTAAGAATTTTTTTCTTTTAGAATGCACGTCATGCTTTGTGTTCAAAATAGTCGTGTCATCAAAAATTAATTTTCAAAATAGAAAACTAAATTCAGTACAGCAACGTCTAATCTAATGTCACACGCCTGTTGTTGAACTTAAAACAACATGAATTGATATATGACGTGGTACGATATGGTTTGTGATATATGATATGACCTGATCTGATCTGGTCTGATATGATATGAGATGGCAAATGGTATGATATGATATATGATATGATATGACATGATATGATATGATATGATGTGATGTGATATGATATGATATGGTATGATATATGATATGATATGATATGATATGATATATGATATGATATGGTATGATATAAGATTATATGATATGACAGTAGATGAGATGATATGATATGACAGTAGATGATATATGATATGACATGATATGATATGATATGATATGATATGATATGATATGATATGATATGATATGATATGATATGATATGATATATGATATGATATGATATAATATGAAATGACATGATATGATACGATGTGATATGATATAAGATATGATATGATATGACTGGATATGATATGACTGGATATGATATGATGTGATGCAATATGATATATGATATGATATGCTATGCTATGATAATGATAACAATGATAGTAATAACAACAACAACAACAACAACAGCAATATACTACTACTACTACTACTACTATTTCTCCTACTTCTACTCCTACTGCTACTACTACTAAATCCATTTATATAGCGCAAAGATACATGTCAGAGAATGCTCGTTGCACGTTACAAACAGCTTAACCGTTGCGATGCTAATACAGCAATGCGGTACAGCAACAGGATATACACACAGAGTTAGAGCAGCACTGAAAAAGATGAAACCAGGAAACGCTTCAGGACCAGACAACATTACTACAGAGATGATCGAAGCCCTGGAGGAATTTAGTACTGAAAAAATAACAGTCCTCCTAAATGAAATTCATGACACTGGAAAAATCCCCAAATCACGTCTAAATCAGGTTTTATTGCACTTCCAAAGAAGACAGGGGTTATAGAATGCGAATTCCATCGCACAATCAGTTTGATGAGTCATGTAAGAAAAATTCTATTAAGAATAATCATGATGAGGACATGGAATAAAATCAAAAGAGAAATAGCAGATGAACAGTGTGGATTTGTGGAAGGGAAAGGAACTATAAATGCCATATACATCCTAAGAACTATCATAGAGAGGTCAATCGAGATGAATAAGGATTTGTATTTATGCTTTGTAGATTATACTAAGGCTTTCGATTGGTAAGACATGAAGAATTGATCAACAGACTAGAAAGACCCAATATTGATGGAAAAGATCTACGAATAATCAGAAATATGTACTGGGAACAAACAGCGGCAATGAGAATAGAAAACGATATAAGCTCTTTCCAAAACATCAAAAGAGAGTCAGACAAGGTTGTGTTTTGTCACCAGATCTGTTTTCACTTTACAGCGAAAACATCATGAGAAATCTAGAGGAAGACCCTGGATTAACGGTTGGAGGAAAAATGATAAACAACATTCGATACGCAGATGACACCGTGCTAATTGCAGAAAATGAAAGGGACCTACAAAACCTTGTGAATATAATACAAATAGAAAGCAAAGGTAAGACAGGAAGACTGAAGTCATGGTGATCAGTAGAAAACATGTAATCCCCTAATGCAAAATAACAGCAAACGGCACAATCTTGAGACAGGTTGATAAGTTTAAACACCTGGAAACGATCATTTCACCAGATGGCAGATGTACATCAGAAATAGCCAGCAGAATGAGCTTAGCCAAAACAGCATTCAAGAAGATGAAAAGCATTCTTACCAACAAATGCCTATACATTAACATCAGGCAGAGAGTTTTTGAATGTTATATAGAACCAATACTATTATACGATTGTTAGGCGTGGCCAGTCAACAAGCAAAGCCAGAACAAGATTGAGGCAGCCGAGATGTGGTTTCTAAGAAGAATGTTGAGAGTTCCATGGACAGCAAAGAAAACATACGAGACAGTCTTGATGGAGGCAGACACAAGAAGATCATTGATGAAGAAGATTAGGAAAAGTCAGAAAAAAATTTATAGGCCATTTTATGAGGAAAGGGGACTTGGAGCACCTGGTCACAACGGGAAAGTCGGAGGGAAAGAGAGCACCAGGTAGACCCAGGGAGATGATATTGGACGGACGTGTAGAGTGGCTGAAAACAAAGAGGGTGGAAGAGGTGCTTAGGGCAACAAGAGTTAGAAACAGATGGAAAGCCATGATCGCCAACGCCATGTTGCAATGCACCTGATGATGATGATGATGATGATGATAAGTTTAAATAATCCAGTCGTTCCATGAATCTTCCTTTTTCTTGAAAAAAGAAATAAAAATATCTAATTACTTCATTATAAAGGGGTGTATGTGAATGTGTGTGAGTGTGAGCGAGTGAGAGAGAGAGAGAAAGAGTGAGAGAGAGAGAGGGAGAGAGGAGAGAGAGAGAGAGAGAGAGAGAGAGAGAGAGAAAGGAGAGAAAGAGAAAGAGAGAGTGTGAGTCTGAATGAATGAGTGTGTGTGTGTGTGTGTGTGTGTGTGTGTGTGTGTGTCTGTGTCTGTGTGTGTGTGTGTGTGTGCCTGTCTGTATGTGTGCGTGTGTCTTTGTGTGTGTGCAAATTTATCTTTGTACATGTGTGCTGGCATGTAAGATAAGCAAAGGAACCGCGTTCATGTTCACAAGTTTTTCTTTCCTCTTTTTTCCATTTTCTGATGACGAATGACAATATTAATACAAGCTGACCACCTTTTGAGTCTGCTCGGTCTGTGTTATAGAAAGTCTGATGCACAAAAAGTACACTATATGTTTGTGTGTACATTCATGCCCCACGTGATTTTATGCCATATTTTAAAGGAAGTGAGATGAATTCTCTAATGTAGATGAGATCATACGATTTTATTGTCATTTTACCCTGAGGAAGGCCAAGGGCCGAAATATAGGAGAAAATACTCAATGCCTTTGTTGTTTGTCTTGTAAATTTGAAGTGTATATTATTGAATTACTTTGCGAAGACAACAAGAATCAAAGTTGATCCAAGGGCATCCTCATCTCTGTTTTTACTAAAAGAGCCTCACAGTGTTCACCATTTTTAAACCAAACTGATCTCCATGGCATCCTGCACAGGATCCACTGTGGTGGCGTCGGATCTCACTGATCTTCGACTGAAAATCATGAGAACAACAGAAAAATTGACAAGGTATGAATCTCATTTCTACTTCCTAGATAATTGCATACAAAAGGATATCACACCAAATGGCATGAAAGTGAGGTTTGGCAAGGACGCATTACCAAAGTCTGACTACCTATTGAAGGTGGTGAAAGACACGACAGACAAGGCTAGTCAACAAATTGTTACAACCTGCAGGGATACCTACCGCATCCTAGTTGATGAACAGAAGGCACTTATCCATAGACTTATATATGCTGCATATCAAACAGCTACGTTTGATGACTTTGAAGATCTCTATAGAAGACAAAGGAGCAAGTACTCAAAGTGCAAGCAACTCCTATCTACGAAAAAGAAAAAGAAACTGCGAAGCTATGTAGAGATGTTGACAGTTCTGAACTCCTCCCCACACAGAAGAAAAGAAATAGAAATAGAAGATTTAAACGCGCGGCGCCTGCTGCACTGCTACCCACCAAAACTAATCCTACGTCAACCAAGGTCACTAGAACAGTGGTTAACCTCTCACAGGTTATACTCACAGAAGACCATGTACAGGTTTTGTCATACGGCTCTAAATTCTGTCCGATCCCCAAGTCAGTCAACACAGACCAACTGTGCAGAGACGTGGCAGAAGGCTGCAGAAAGCTACGTCTAAAAGAATTACACTTTAACCTGATCAAGAGAAATAGGCAGCACCAAAATTCTACAAAGCCACTGGATACCAGCCATCCAAGGATAGAGACAAGGGACTGGACATATACTGTAATATTCTTCAAAATCTGACAGAAAATTACACTTGTCACAAGAAACCAAAATACAACATGAAACCAGCGGAAAGGAAGGCCCTAAAATAACTTCGTGACTTAGTCCTATCTAGAACTGTAAGAATCTGCACTGCTGATAAAGGTGGGGCAATTGTAGTGCAAGATATGACTGATTACATCAAAGAAGCTGAACGTCAGCTGAACAACATAGCACACTACAAGAAGTTACAGAAAGACCCTACCACTAGTATCGCCAAAACATCTAATAAGCTGGTGGAAAAACTACACAGACAGGACAACATTGATGAAAACACTTGCAAATGGGCTCTTACAGATCTAACAGAATTGAGAACCTCCATCTTTTACCATCTCCCGAAAATACACAAACAGCTGAAGGAACCACCAGGAAGACCTATAGTGTCTGGTGTCAGAGGACCTACAGAAAAACTATCCCAGCTGGTTGACAGCTGGCTCCAAAACCTGATACCACAACTCCCCAGCCACGTGAAGGATACAACACACATGCTCCAATTCCTGAAAGACTGGAACATCAAATATGGGCCCTTGAATGACGTCACACTGGTCACCATTGACATGACCAGTCTCTACACGAATATACCACAAAGAGAAATAACACAAGCCATCCAACACTTCATGAAAAAACATACAATCAACAGTGCACCTCCTGTAGAATCAGTAATCGAAGCAACTCAACATGTGCTATCCAACAACATATTCCAGTTTGAAGAACAATACTACAAACAAGTACAGGGCACAGCCATGGGAACGCCCATGGCACCAGTTGTTGCCAACCTGTTTATGGGTTGGTTAGAGGAGAAAATCCTTGCCAATAGCCCCATCAACATTCCTGACGATTTGTGGAGGCAATTCTTGGATGATGTCTTTCTCTTGTGGAGAGGATCAGAGGAGGAACTGGACAGATTCCTGATATACCTCAACTCGGTCCATCACACAATCAAGTTCACAATGTGTTCTTCCAAAGATGAGCTCCCATTTCTAGTCATCCTAATCAAACTTAGGGATGGAATACTACAGACAGACCTATATACCAAACCCACAGATGCACACAACTATTTACACTTCAAATCAGCCCACCCAACACATTGCAAAACAAATATTCCTTTCAGTCAGTTTTTGAGACTAAAACGACTGTGCTCCAATGAACAGAATTTCACAGACCGCTCCAAAGAGATGATGTTACACCTTCAACAAAGGGGTTATCCCCAAAGCACTATCCTAAAGTTCATTGAAAGAGTAAGGCAGATCCCCCGCAGCCTAGCACTGCAATACAAACAGAAAGCCAGCACCCACTGCGTTCCGTTCATAGTCACACATAACCCCAACAATCCTCCATTTCAACACTGGTTCAGACAATACCTACCTCACTTACACACAAACAACAGACTACAGCAGGCCATTCCGGACCCACCTATCCTTGGACAAAGGAACAGCTGTTCCTTAAGGAAGCTACTGATGCCATCTGCCCTTCCCTCTCCCACAACTGATGGACAGCCAGGTTTTTTTAAATGCGACAGGGACCACTGCATAATTTGTGACAATCACGTTGTACAAACCACAACTTTCACAAGCTCAGTCACCTTGGAAACTTTTACCATCCGATCCAACATGTGCTGTGAAACTACCAACCTAGTATATCTCCTATTTTGTGTCAAGTGCGCCAAACCCCAATACATTGGTGAAACAAAAAACTCCCACAAACAAAGATTCTACCTCCATCGTTCTAATATCAACCGCAACACTGGTTCCCTGGTGACCCAACACTTTAATTCACCGGACCACTCCGTCTCTGATCTCCGATGTATCGCCATAGAAAAACAATATTCCAGTTCCCGCACTCAACGTCTAAACAGAGAACATTTTTGGATAACGAAGATGAAAACAGTCTCTCCAAATGGCTTTAATACCATCCATCCTAAATTCTAATGTGGTCGATGTGATTTTTGCGGCGTGGTTGATCTCTTTGTTGTCAGTTTGCCTGTACTTTGAAGCCGACTGTTTGTTGCCTTGTGTACATATATATGTGCATGTAAAGATGTGGGGTGGGGGTGGGGGTGGGGTGAGAAGTAAATGTAGTATATATCTTTTTCTGAATGTACAGATGCCTACACAGGTATACAGGGAGTGTAAATTACTGTACGGAATGAATGTATGGCACAGACTATTAATCTTAATTCTTACGTTTTTTTAAACTGATAATTTTGGGTCTTAATTCGATTGTTTTTACTCTATCATATCATTTTATTTGATTCATTGAGAGTTTTTTTTGGTTCTTTTTTATTACCCGGGCAGTTATACGTGCATTGATGTCATTATTCAGGAACCTGTGTGTGAGAATGTGTGTGTAATGGTATGAACGTGCGCGTGTGTGAGTGTGTACGTACAGGTATGCGTGTGTGTGTGTGTGTGAGTGTGTGCGCGAGTGTGTGTTTGTGTGTGTGTGTGTGTGTGTGTGTGTGTGAGTGTGCGAGCGTGTGTGTGTGTGTGTGTGTGTGTGTGTGTGTGTGTGTGTGTGTGTGTGTGTGTGTGTGTGTGTGTGTGTGTGGGGTGTGAATAGGGGCGACTATATGTTTGTGTGTACATTCATGCCCCACGTGATTTTATGCCATATTTTAAAGGAAGTGAGATGAATTCTCTAATGTAGATGAAATCATACGATTTTATTGTCATTTTACCCTGAGGAAGGCCAAGCCTGGCCGAAATATAGGAGAAAATACTCAATGCCTTTGTTGTTTGTCTTGTAAATTTAGCTGTATGTATATACATATACATATGTATACATATACATATAATTATGTCTTTTCATTCACACATCGTTGATATTATTACAGAACAATATCCCAAGATAAATCAGAGAATACGTTATTGTGTATGATGTTCTTGTTTTCGTGTGTTCCTGATTTTATTATCTGAACTGGGATTAAAGCTTCAAGGTAACATAGCCGTTACATTTGGTTATTTAGTGAGTTTAGGACATTGACAGTGATAAAACATCACTGTTTCTTAAAAGTCAGTCATGTACATTTGTAACAGTGTATTCATGATATTTGTGACAAATGCAGTGACAAGTTCAAACATTTAGATTTATCATTCAATGTATGTGCAAGAAAATGCGCTAGTGCGCGCACATACACAGACACCCCCCCCCGCCACACACACACACTCACAAACACCACCACACAAAGATACACACTCTCCTCTGTGTCTGTCACACACACACACACACACACACACACACACACACACACACACACACACACACACATACACACACGCCACACCACACCACACCACACCACACCACACCACACCACACCACACCAAACCACAACACAGAGCATGAGAAAGAGAGAGAAAGAGAGAGACAGAGACAGAGACAGAGAGACAGTGCCATAACCCTGAGGTCGTAGGGGAGCAAGATGACAGAGACCTCAACTTTTCCCGGGGCCAACACCACGAGGGTGGCGCCCATCCCTTCTCCCTTGCTTCAAATTCATAATCATATTCACATTTTTTTTTACCAATTTGGTCTTCAAGGGGTGGGACCTGGGAAATCAACCTATCTCTCCAATGCCTTATACCAAAGCAGTTGGGCAATGCCGTGCTCTTCACGATTTTCAACTGCCATGGGATCTTAAGCGTGCGTAGTCAGAAGGCACACGGGTCCAACTCGTTTTTCGTCCCCTCCCGAAGGACTAGACGTTCAATTCGATTTTCCAGTCAAACTGAGGAGAAAATCCGAGGCCTCTATGGGGGGAGCGAATCCTGGAACCTCGAATTTAGTTATTGGCAGGCGAACGTCTGAACTGTTTTGCCATTCTTCTTTTTTAAGAGTATCATCTAACAATGAATCATTATCATTATCGTAAATAGATAAAAAGTAGTTATCGCACTCAGGCGGTATGTATTATTCGAAGACAAAACGTCATCACCGTATTCAGCAGGTACCACTGCTTCTTCTGTTAGTGTTTTAGGCAAACAACAATCGCCATACACCGTGCATTATGCCGTAAAACGTCCAACAGCTGCCGAGCCCAGAAACAACAGAAAACTTAAATGCGAGTGCAAAGTGATGGTTTTGTGAGCTCCGAAGTGTTAGTTGGCATAGCATTCATCTATATCTATAGTATGCACACATGTGACAGTTGTATCAATAAAAGTTGTGACAAAAATATACAAACGCGCTATGAACCAGTGGCCGTGGTGTAGTGGTTAGCGTAACGGACTAAGGACTGCAAGGCTGGAGGTTCAACTCACTATCATCCCCTTCAAAAATCATTGGGATTTTTCAACTTTATCCGTCTCCTACCCAGAGTAGTGTATCTATGGGCTCATTCGGAAGACTGGAATCACACAATCGAGTCTCATCCACACTGAGGGTGTTGCTCATATTTTCTGACCTGCACCGCAGGTATCTGTCTCTCAGGCTTGGTTGACACCAGGATATATTATAACAGTAAGTGTAAAGTACAGCCCTGTCACGCAGTCTCAATCTTAAATGGAGCTCCACAACATCATGATTATCATCCTCAACGCCATCATCATCATCACATTGTAAAAGTGTGACAACTTCATTGGCTATTAAGGTGGTGTAGAAATGGGGGGAAAAGAGAAGAAAAAATGAGCACAATAGTAATCTCCCTAAGTGCAATGCACCTTAATTTAAAAAAAGCGTGCTACTGATAATTCTTTGAATAGGAACAATGGGACGAAATGGAAACTTCACATGCAGGCAAATTCATATCAGACACATCAGCAATGATACCAACTTCTCTACATATCGAGGTGATTATGACCTTGAAGAAGATGTAGTCAAAACAAAGCTATAAGAAAAACGAAGAATGTGAGACATCCTTACAACTGTTGCGACATAACAACTGCCTGAACGAAAAATAACGACGACAAAAACAAAACAAAACAAAAACAACAAACAAAACAAAACAAAAGCAATAAGAACACACACAAACACGCACAAAAAAAAAAGGAAAGAAAATGAAACAATGTAAGTACCGAGCAGAAAGATTAAGAAAGTTCTGTTCCCATAGCTCCCCGTACATACACACACACACACACACACACACACACACACACACACACACACACACACACACACACACACACACACACACACACACACACACACACACACACACACACACACAAGCAAAACAGTGAATTCATTTTCGCCCATGGCGTAATGTTCAAAACCTCAAAACTATCATTCAGGGTACCTTTGAACGAGGCCGTCACAAGGATTGATGAAGGAAAAGCTGGATAGCAAATGTCACAGACTAAACTTTTCTCAGTATATCTGAAAGGCTGGTTACAAATATTCATTTTCAGTCATGGCGTAATGTCCAAAATCATCAAAACTACCATTCAGGGTACCTTGGAACGAAGTGTCACAAGGGTTGATGAAGGAAAAGCTGGATGGCAAATGTCAAAGACTAAACCTTTCTCAGTATATCCGAACAGCGTGTTGCAACTGAAAAAAGATAGAGAATCCTGTCTACCGAATCCTCCCAAAACTCACACTGGTTATGAGATTAAAACAAGCAGAAAAAGAAGCAATGTAATGCTGGTGTCTTCCTTTACAAACTCAAGCAATTGTGGCTACTACATTTTCCACACTCATCATCATCATCATCACGTGCCCTGCCGCATGGCGTTGGCGATCATGGACTTCCCGCCGGTGCCGCCTTCACCTTCTGACCCGCCGGTGCCGCCTTCGTCTTCTGTCCCGCCGGCGCTGTCCTCGTCTTCTGTCCTGCCGATGCTGCCTTTGTCTTCTGTCCCGCCGGTGCCGCCTCCGTCTTGTGTCCTGCGGGTGCCGCCTTCGTCTTCTGTTCCGTCGTTGCTGCCTTCGTCTTCTGCCCCGCTGGTGTCGCCTTCGTCTTTTGTCCCGTCGGTGCCGCCTTCGTCTCCACCTCGGCCACCGCCATATGACTGTGATAAACTAAAACTATGCCTTTTTAACGCTCAGTCAACATGCAAGGATGGCAAAGCCGAAGTCATTGCTGACTTTATCGCAGATGAGCATGTTGACATTGTTTTTATCACCGAAACATGGCTTAACCCCCTTGGTCATGAACCTATACATGCTAGCATCACTCTGAGTGGTTACAGGCTCGCTTCTTTCCATCGCTCATCCCGAGGTGGCGGTATCGCCATCCTCTACAACGACTCACTCCATTCCCGCCTATCTTTCTCGCAGTCTCTGCCTTTCTCCCATCCATCTTTCGAGCACGTTGAAGTATCCTTCCAATCCACCCCTCACCCCATCACCTTCTCCTGTGTCTATCGACCTCCACCTAGCTCTGCCAACAAACTCACCACATCCACGTTTCTCTCTGACTTTGACCAACTGCTTGACCACTACTGCCTCTTACCTGGAAATCTCATCATTCTAGATGACATCAATGTCCACTATGACAACACTCACCGTTATGACACAAGACATATCATCAACTCTCTGTCCAATCACAATATGACTCAACACATTTCTGAACCAACCCATCAAAAAGGTCACATTCTTGACTGGATCATTTCTCGTGATCACCACAATTCAGCTACTGACAACTGCTTAGTTCTTTCTACCCGTCTAACTTCAGCCCTTCCATCTGACCACTCTGCAATTCTCTGTTCTCTTGACATTTCTCCTCCTTCCCGTACCACGTGCACGTGACTCGACGCAATCTCAAATCTATCGACCTCTCCACATTTTCATCTGATGCCTCCCGTCTCCTTTCTGAAAAGTCACATAACCTTGCCGATGAATTCTATACTACTCTCCACCATCTTCTGGACACTCATGCATCCAGCCACAACCCGTCTTTTACTGACCGCCCCCCTACCTCCTGGTAGATTGCCTGTGCAAAACGTGCCCGCCGCAGAGCAGAGCGCCGCTGGCGCAAATCCAAACTCACTGTACACAGGCAACTTTTCCAAGCCTTTAAAACAAAAGTATCCACCCTCATTGCATCTGCAAAAACAAGCTATTTCCAAACCAAAATCCTGAATGCCTCTTCTTCAAAAGAACTCTTTATAACCATGAATCATCTCCTTGGCACACGAAAAGATTTACCTCTCCCAACAAAACATACAAATGAAGAACTTCCATCTGTATTCTCCAAGTATTTCACCACCAAAATACAAACTCTTCGTGACAGGCTTGACAGGACACCCTGTCAACCATGCCCACCTGACCCTTCCTTCTCTGGCACACCTCTTACTACTTTTACCCCAGTCTCACAAGAAGAAATTTTCAACACAACCAGATCCATGTCGTTCAAAACCTGCGAACTGGATCCTCTTCCAGGTTCTTTCTACTCCGACTGTCTCCCTACTCTCCTCCCATTCATCACCGACATCATCAACACTTCTCTTCAAACTGGAACTGTCCCAGATTCTTTCAAGTCTGCTATTGTTCACCCTCTCCTCAAGAAACACAATTTAGAACCAAATGAACTGAAAAATTACCGGCCTATCTCTAATCTCTCTTTCTTGTCAAAACTCCTTGAAAAAGTCGTCCTCAACCAGCTGAACTCTCACCTGTCTGCCAACAATCTCCTCAATCCTTTCCAGTCAGCCTACCGCCAGTGCCATAGCACTGAAATTGCCCTACTACACATTCTCAACAATCTCCTCCTTGCAACTGATACTGGCAAAGTCTCTCTCCTCACACTCCTTGATCTGTCTGCAGCCTTTGATACCATTGACCATGGTATTCTCCTTTCTAGACTTCATCATACTTTTGGCATCTCTGACATTGCTCACGCCTGGTTCACTTCATATCTATCAAACAGAAAACAAACTGTTCTCATCAATGGCACTTACTCTCAACCTGCATACCTGACATGTGGTGTTCCACAAGAATCTGTCCTTGGCCCTGTTCTTTTCACTCTTTACACCTCCCCCCTGTCCACCATCATCAACTCCCACTCTATAAAACACCACTTCCATGCTGATGACACCCAACTTCAAGACAATGACTCACCTGATAATATACAGCGCCTGTTGACTCGCACCACTGAGTGTTACTCGGACATTAAAAACTGGATGACACACAATAAACTTCAGCTTAATGACGACAAGACAGAAGGTATCCTCATGGCACCCGTCAGAAACTTTCTCAGCTGCCTCCTCTTTCTCCTCCCATTATGTAACACATCAGTCCCAATTTCTGATTCAGTTAAAAACCTTGGTGTCTGCATTGACTCTACCCTCTCCATGAACAACTTTGTTTCTCAAACTGCCAGATCTTGCTACTATCACCTCCATCGTATAAGCCTGATCAGGAAGTATCTCTCTGTCGAAACAACTGCAAAACTCGTTCTCTCCTTCATAATGTCTCGCATTGACTATTGCAATTCACTCCTGTCTGGTCTTCCTGCCTCCACCATTCACATCCTACAGCGCATTCAAAACAATGCTGTACGCCTTGTACTCAAAAAGAAAAAAGCTGACCACATATCTCCTCTCCTGGCACAACTTCACTGGCTCCCTGTATCAAAGCGCATACAGTACAAGCTAGATACCATGTGCTACAAAAGCCTCAATAACGCAGCCCCCGATTACCTGTCAAGCCTACTTGAGATCTATGTTCCCTCACGTACCCTCCGCTCTGCCTCCGATCCTCTGACTTTTCGCTTTCCACGCACTAAGCTCAATATCTATGGTCCACGAGCCTTCTCTGTTTCTGGTCCACTCTCCTGGAACAAACTTCCTCTCTCAGTCCATCAGCAACCTACTTTTGTCTCCTTCAAGTCCGCTCTCAAAACTCACCTTTTCTCCTCTGCATAAAATCCTAACCTCACTCAACCCTCCCCTCTGCAGCTTGTCTCCGCTCGGAGGGGAATCACATTGTTATAATATATAATTGTATATGATATGCTCTCTATAATTTTCCATTGCTTTTATTCTTGCTTTCATTGCTTTTATTCTTTCTCCCCATTTATAGCCATGCGCGTGTGTGTGTGTGTGTGTGTGCGTGCGTGTGTGCGTGCGTGTGTGCGTGCGTGTGTGTGCGTGCGTGCGTGTGTGTCTGTTTCAGCGCTTAGATTTGATTTTATCAAGATTTTGCGCTATATAAATATTGTAACTATTATTAATTATTACTTCCATCTGTCTCTGTCTCTTGGTTGCCCCAAGCATCTCCTCCACCCTCCTCGTCTTCAGTCACTCCGGAAGTCCGACTAGCACTTTCTCCCTGGGTCTACCTGGTGCTCTCTTTCCCTCCAGCTTTCCCGCTGTGACCAGGTGCTCCAAATCTCCCTTCTTCATAAAATGGCCTATAAATGTTGCCCATCTTTTCCTAATCTTCCTTAAGAGTGATCTACTTGCGTCTGCCTCCATCAAGACTGTCTCGCCTGTTTTCTTTGCTCCCATGGAGCTCTCAACTCTTCTTAGAAACCACATCTCGGCTGCCTCAATCTTGCTCTGGCCTTGCTTGTCGACTGTCCACACCTCACATCCATACAACAGTATTGGTTCTATATAGCATTCAAGAACTCTCCTCCTGATGTCAATCGATAGGCACTGTTGGCAAGAACGCCTGTCATCCTCTCGAATGCCGTTTTGGCTTGGCTGACTCTGCTGGCCACATCTGATGTGCATCTGCCTTCTGATGAAATGACCGTTCCCAGGCATCTGAACCTGTCAACCCGTGTCAAGGCTCTGCCATTTGCTGCCACTTTGCATAAGGGGATTCCATGTCCTTTACCGATCACCATGACTTCAGTCTTCCTGCTGTTTAGTTCCACCCCTTACCTTTGCTTTCTATTTCTAGTATATTCACAAGGTTTTGTAGGTCCCTTTCATTTCCTGCAATTAGCACAGTGTCATCTGCATATCGAAAGTTGTTTACCATTTCCCTCCGACCTTTAATCCAGGGTCTTCTTCTAGGTTTCTCATGATATTTTCGATGTAAAGTGAAAACAGATCTGGTGACAAAACACAACCCTGTCTGATTCCTCTTTTAATGTTTTGGAAAAAGCTTATATTGTTTTCTATTCTCATTGCAGCTGTTTGTTCCCAGTACATATTTATGATTATTTGTAGATATTTTCCATCAACATTGAGTCTCTCCAGTTGGTTGATCAATTCTGCATGTCTCATCCGATCGAAAGCCTTGGTATAGTCAACAAAGCATAAATATAAATCCTTATTCATCTCAATTGACCTCTGTATGATAGTTCTTAGGATGTCATGGCATTAATAGTTCCTTTCCCTTCCACAAATCCACACTGTTCATCTGCTATTTCTCTTTTGATTCTATTTCTTGTCCTCATCATGATTATTCTTAATAGGATTTTTGTTACATGACTCACCAAACTGATTGTGTGATGGAGTTTGTATTCTATAGCCCTGTCTTCTTTGGAAGTGCAACGAAAATTGATTTTGACATATCTTTGGGGATTTTTAGAAAGTAAATTTCATTTAGGAGGACTGATATTTTTTCAATACCAAATTCCTCCAGGGCTTCAATCATCTCTATAGTAATGTTGTCTGGTCCTGGGGCTTTTCTTGGTTTCATTTTTTTCAGTGCTGCTCTAAGTTCATTTTTGATTATGTGTGGTCCTTCAAAGTTCTTTTTTATAATGTGTTATTCGTTTCTGTTATCTTCAAAAAGGTCTTTAATGTACTCTCCCCATCTGTCTAATATTTTGTTTGTTTTTTATGATAAGCGTGCCATCTTTCGATTTTAAGCAACCAGTTGATGTGCATGTATTTTTCCTGTGGCCAATTTCTTCAATTCGTCTGTACATACCCTGAGGATCCATTTTGTGTCGTTCTTCTATTTCTTTGCATTTTCTGTTCATCCAAGCTTCCTTAGCTTCATTGCACCTATTCCTGATTTCTTTGTTTATCTTCCTGTATATCTCCTCGTTTCTCTTTGCCCTGCTCCTTTCTCGATCAAGCCCAAAGTTTCATTAGTCATCCAGCTCTTTTTTGCTTTTCTATCTGCCTTAGGGATTTCTCACAAGCTTCATTTATCGAATTTCTCAACTTTGTCCATTGTTCCTCACTGTCACCAACGTCTTCCAGAGCACTGAATTTGTTTTGAACATGTACATTAATTTTTTTTACGTATCACTTCATCTGTCTTTAAGAGTCCAATGTTTAGTTTGATGTTGCTTTTTCCACACTCACGACCGGAAATTCAAGAGGTTGAATCCATGAACAGTTGAGAACATCTTGTTTACAATTTTTTCACTCACGGTAAATGTATGTTGCGAGAAAATAAAACAGTTACTTTTAGTATCATACACGTAGAAGTGCACACACAGACACACACACACATATACACACACATACATACACACACACACTAACATTCACACACACACTAACATTCACACACACACTAACATTCACACACACACACTCATACACACACACACACACACACACACACACACACACACACACACACACACACGCACACGCACACACATGCATGAATTGCCAGTCAGCGCAGGGATACACCAATTACAAACACATGCATACAACTGCAAGGCTGCTCACACAATTATCAAACTGAACTTGCACATCGATCAGACAGAAACCGAGTTTTAATATATTAGTTTATTTAGATTGTTTTCTTTCCAGCTCAAAATGTCTGTGGCTTTAAAAAAGCTTCCGTCAAAATAAGACTTGAAATTTGAAATCAATAGGAAAATGGTAGATTCGCACAATCAAGAAGCTGTAGGGTAAAAATAAAAAAGAAGTTAACTGTTGTCTAATCACTCTGAATTCATCAGGCAATGAAGTTATAGAAAATAACTTGTCTTGGGTTCAGCATTGTGAGGTTGGGGCTCCTCTCCCTTACCATACTACTTTACCTTCCTCTACCCTGAACAACGTCAGGTATTTATTTACAATTGAGTGGACTGAAGGCTGTGTGCATGAATATTTTCCTCAGTCAGAGACAAACTTGTGCGTCCAACTTCCATGGTGGAATTTCTCGTACCTCTTCATCGACTAAGCTTCTTAATACCGTGAAACAAAATATTTGAGGAAGTTTTGGGATAGTACTATTCACACACCCTCCCTGTCACCCCCACCTCACTCCAACCATTGCCAATTTTAGGCACTGGTTAGTATGACAATGAACTGGGGTCCCTCAGTCTAAACTGTTTATCTAAATCAGATTTGGTAAACAGGCAACCATGAACAGTTGAGAAATCTTGTCTCCACATTAAGCTCTCTCTCTTACTTGTTAACTTTATTTGCTTTTTAGACGCACGAATGAATGATGGTTTTCCAAATGAACCGACTTTTAAAGAATTTATATAACGAATAATAGTTTATATGGAGTAACTGAGTGAAAAGTGTTTAATTGGAATGAATCTGATATTTGATTGAATTGCGTGGTATGCATATTTTGAAGATTGCGAATGTAAATCATTATGTTATGTGATTATGATGTATGTATGTATTTGATTGTCATTTGATGATGTGTAAGTTGTTGTGTAGTCTTGTATTTACTGACTTCCTATTATATCCCCCATTCCCCAGCGCCTAGATCCAGTGGCTTAGTGCGCTTTATAAGTCCTAGGTATTATTATTATTATTATTATGACACTGATTTGTGCATGACTGGAATGCAAAAGTAACTGACAGTGGTCGATTGCTACAGATCATTCAAATCGATACTGAACCCATGAAAAATGTTATTTCAACAGCCTGCTTCCGTCGTGTTCTTGTCTCGGTCAGAAACGAAGATTTGAAAATAAACCAAAGGTGTGATTAAACATCAAAGAAGTGTCCATTTTGTGACGGGAAAAAGCAGCAAAATTGGAATTCATCACTTGTTTACATGCATAGGATATAGAGATCTCAAAGAAAAGTACGCATTAAAACATTACCGGGATATTCAACAACAAACCAATGTATACACATTAGAAATGAAAACACTGTGCACTGACATTGTCTAGTTATGTTATATTTCATGCACATAAAGCACGTAAAGATTGTACATAAAACTTGAAGCAATTCTGGAGATAAAGTGTATAACAAAAGGTAATGTTGTTTATACATGTTAGCAAAAATATTGTTTCCCATTCGTGATTAAAAACAAACGGTTTCGTTTACTTACGTCCCCTTGACACATGCCCCTTTTGTAGACAGACCAGTCACTTTACACAAACATGTGGGTGGACACAGGTGCAAACCAATCTATGTTATAAAGTCTCCACTGAGATGCAAGAATTGGGAAACATATCACAGCAGCACCAGATACTGAATTCACAACCACCAGCATTTCGTTCCTTTTGACACCTCATCCTCACATCCCATATCCACGCACAACAGAAGTATTCCCCACATCTACCGTTACCCAAACTACATTATTCCCAACACATTCCTCTTACATTTCATTTGTCAGTTCTACATACATATCCTTGTCTGTAGCTCTTTCTTGTCCTCACCTAGTGTTCTCTCTCCTAGTCTCTGGGATATAATGACAATCAGTCAATCAGTAGGTCAATCAGTTAATCCTTCAGTCCATCTAATCATGCATTCATTCATCAGTCAACTGATCAATCAACCATCAATTTGTTACTGAAACAATGAATCCAGAGATTTGCTTGTTTGATTGTGTTTTTGTTTCTTCTAGCTGTTTACTGTAGAGAAGTTTGTTTGAGTCCCCATGTCTGTCTCAGTAACACTTCAAAGGAAAGAGAAGGTCGCTAGTTTCCTGTTGTCTACTCCAATCTTATTAGTGCATCATGAGCTCAGTGAGTCCTGTAATCTGATCTGGCCGCTCTGTGAAACCTTTTTGTGATAGGTTTGATGATGGAAAGTGTACATGAGTAGGCCGGAGCCAGCAAATAAGCTTACTTGTTTTGTTCATGAAAGCGGTACGGAATGTGGCCAAAAACATGTAGAAAACAATGTTCACGCAACTGTTGACAAGAGCAGTGGCAAGGCAAATGGTATGTGAAATGCTGACTTGATCGGAGTAAGGTTTTAACCAAGCGATGTAAATAATTCCACAGACTGGGTGTGTGAGGAAGGTTGTGAAACACATGGCAAATATGATATACATCATTCGAACATCAACATCTGTCCGGCTAGGAAATCGGCTGGAGGTGCCAGCTATTACTGCAAATGACACAGTTTTCTTGACACGTCCAGATGTGTTTGAGTCCTTCCGCACTGCCTCCTGTGCATGTGTATGGCAAAAGTGTTCTGGCTCAGATGTAGTTTTGTGTGAGATGGGAAGCCCTGCATCCTCTGTTTCCAGAGTCAGTGGTCTGTCAAAGTTTGACACAGGCACAGTCTTTCTTTTGAACATCCAGATTTTCATCACAACGATGAGCATAAGTACACTCTGGATTACAGCTGGTCCAAGAGTCGCAAGGCCAACCGTTACTGTGTATAGTACGCATTTCCTGTGCTTAAGAGGTACCATTGTTTGTGTGAAGAGAGTGATCACCACTAACACTTCGGTATACGCTATAAACAGACCCATAATGCGTTTTATACAAACAATAGACTGCAGCTGATGAAATCGGAAAAGACAGAACACTCTGAAGAATCGAATAAGTGCCAACAACAACGTTATGTGAATGCCTAGTTGGCGATTCCCATAGCATATCACACCGAACAATACATACAAAAAGTATTGGTCCTTGCCGAATTTATAAAAATGATAAGGGTAGATCATGAGGACATAAAGCAAGTCTGCTATTGCCAATGCTTTGAATAGGTACACTGTGGACTGAAATGGAGACTTCACAGACATCCAAATCCATAGAATAAACACATTTGCGAAGACACCTATGATGATTAAGGGAACGCATACGTAGAAATTCAAATCGTAGACTTGGTAATTCTCAAATTCTGGTTGTATAACTGCTCTCGCCTGATGTGAAGATAGATCTGGACATCCCTCTTTGCCTGAAAATAGATAACACTCAATTACAAGGTACCAAGACAAGGAACCAATAAAATCATTGGCAAGTTGACTTGTCGACAGGAACTTGCAATACTTGGACTGCTAGGGTAGATTTCGTAAGATAAGAAACGCCACGTTTCAGTTGATCAAATTTTGTCTAACTATGGTTCACTAAATATACCTTTCAGCATACACAAACATTACATTTAACAGAGATTCTTTTATCTATTTTAGAGCTTTAAATGGAACTCTTGGTGAATGTAATGAGAATCTGGTAATTTCGATCACACAGTAAACAGAAATCAAGACAAGATACCAGATCAGCCACACAATGAACTAGACAAGTTGAAGCGTTTAACAAGACAATTATTATGGTAGCTTTAGCTGATGTTTGGTGAGCATTTCATGTAATATAATCATCATTATGTACCCTGACGCATGGAGTTGGCGATCAAGGCCCTCCATATGTATCTATCACTTGGTGCCACGAGCACATCTTCCACCTTCTCTGTCCTCAGCTACTCTGCAAGTCCGTCCAATGTTTTCTCCCTTGGTCTACCTCGTCGTCTCTTTCCCTCCAGCTTTCCTGTTGTGAACAGGTGCTCTAATTCCCCTTTCCTCATAAAATGGCCTGTAATATGTTGCTTGTCTTTTTCCTAATCTTTCTCATCAATGATCTTCTTATGTCTGCCTCCATCAAGACTGTCTCGTTTGTTTTCTTTGCTGTCCATGGAATTCTCAACATTCTTCTTAGAATATATATCTCAGCTGCCTCAATCTTGTTCTGGCTTTGCTTGTTGACTGGCCACGCCTAACAAACGTATAACATTATCCGTTCTATATAACAGTCAAAACCTCTCTTCCTGATGTTAATTGATAGGCATTTGTTGGTAAGAATGCTTTTCATCCTCTCGAATATTGTTTTGGCTTGGCCCATTCTGCTGACTATTTCTGATGTGCATCTGCAGTCTGGTGACATGATCGTTCCCAGATATTTAAACTTGTCAACGTGTCTTAAAGTTGTGCCGTTTGCTGTTATTTTGCATGAGGGGATTTCATGTTTTTTAGTGATTACCATGACTTCAGTCTTCTTGCTATTTAGCTCCAACCCTTTATTTTTTGCTTTCTATTTCTATTATATTCACAAGGTTTTGTAAGTCCCTTTCATTTTCTGCAATTCTCACGATGTCATCTGTGCAACGAAAGTTGTTATCATTTTTCGTCCAAACTTTGATCCAGGGCATTCTTCTAGGTTTCTCATGATGGTTTCACTGTAAAATGAAAACAGATCTAGTGACATGATTATCGTAGATCTTTTCCATCAGTATTGAGTCTTTCTAGTTGGTTGATCAATTGTTTATGTCTTACCTGATCGAATGCCTTGGTATAATTAACAAAGCATAAATATAAATCCTTATTGAACTCGATTGACCTCTCTATGATAGTTCTTAGGATGTATATGGCATTAATAGTTCCTTTCCCTTCGACAAATCCACACTGTTCTTTTGCTATTTCTCATTTGATTCTATCCCATGTCCTCATCATGAATATTCTTATACGATTTTGGTTATATGACCCATCAAGCTGATTGTGCGATGGAGTTCGCATTCTTTATTCCCTGTTTTCTTTGGAAGTGCAATGAAAATTGATTTTGACATATCTTTGGGAAAATTTTTCCAGTGTCATGAATTTCATTTAGGAGTACTGTTATCATCATTGCATGTATCATCCGATAAAAAAGAAAAACCTTTACATGGTGTGCATTTAACCATATTATTGCACAATGATTAGATTACTGTTTAGCCTCTGAACTTGTCCAACGTACATCTGTATCATGCGACACTTCGTTGTACCATTCTAATGATGGTGATTTTTCTCGTGGCCATGGATAATGGCGATATAATAACAGTTATTTGAAAAATTGTTTATTTGCCTAAATTGCCTAAATGAATGACATATTAGATTATTTTCTTTCAGAAAGTTGGCCGAACATTTTTCATTTGAACAAAAATATAAAAGATAAAACGGATGATTTTCTTTCCGAAAACAAGCCCTTAGCACAGTAGTTAAATGTGAGTGGTATAGTGTAAAACTTAAAAGCCTTTGTGTCGATTTTGACGAAGCTCTCTCATGTCAAAAATGAAACTAACATCTCATATCGAAATCACATAATAAAGGAATAAAAACGATTATTTCCCTCAAAGGAAAACGTTATCTCAAGTTACAAGAAAGTAAAACAAAACTTAGATAAAATGTAAAAATTGCAAAAATTAGAGGATTGCAAGTCAGAGCACGGATCAACTGAATAGAAGATGGAAAGGGAAAAGTACACACGAAATACCTCTGTAGTTTAGAAACATGTCGAACAAAGGAAAAATAATTACTACACTTTCAGGAATACAGGGAAGTTCTACAAGATGGGAATATTATCATTAGAACAAATTTCATTCTATAAATAACTCTATGAAACGTTGCAGCAGATAAAAGAGAAGTTATTGGCATATTTGTGGAAACTGATGATTTTACATACATAGAGAAAAACGAGGCTGTTATAAGCAAAGGAACTGTGACATTAGGAAAACAGATTCTGCTCATGGAAAAATGAGAAATTATCAGCTCCTGGGAGTGATGGTTTTAAGAACACAGTACTTATATATATATATATATATATATATATATATATATATATATATATATATATATATATATATATATATATTGTAAAATAGAAACTCTTGTAACTGATTCGTTTAATGAATCATTCAGTATCAAAGCTTACAAAGACAAGAATCGTCACTTTGCTTCATAAAGGAAAAGAATTAGAAAGAGAAAAGCTATGTACTGGAGATCCATCACTTTGATCATTTCTGGTTACAACAAGCTTGCAAAATCATACCAAAAAAGACATGCAAAACAATATAAAAGTAATCAACGGGTATGAGTTGGGATACATTAAATATTAAAAAGAAAATATAGCAACAGTTACAAGGCCTATGAATGACGCCATTTACTATCTTGGTAAAACTTGAAAGACTAGTTACGTTCTAGCAATAGATTACTGCAAAGCATTTGCTTTTACGCATAAAAACCCATCTTTTACACGCTTTTTGCGTGTTCGTATATAGGTCTTAATTTCAGAAATGAATATATATCCCGAATAGTAATACTCAGAGTTATGCCAGTCACGCTAGATGGTTACCAAAACTCCATGACATTAACTTTGGCATAAAAGAAGGATACCCTCCCCATTCCGTTAGCATTTATTATAGCATCAGAACTTTTGGCAATAAAAATCAGGAATATTCTATAGTGGGCGTAAAATACCAACCAATGAGGTGGCAGGGTAATTTGACGATACAGCAGATTGTTATTTCTCAAATACAAAGACGACATGCACATGTCCTTAAATAAGTTCAACTCTTTTGGAGACTTTTTAGTCGAGAATTAACAATAATAATCGTTTCATCTGTATAACGCAAACAGTCCATGTCAAAAGCATCCTTGTATCATTTAAATGCTCTATTTCATGGAGCCAAAGAGAACAAAAATCCACTCCCAACCGAAGTACAATCAAAGAAGCCTATTTTCACAATCTGTGTTCGAGATAGAGAAAAGAGGTTAAATCAAGACTACTGCAGAAGGGTCTCATACAATCTTATTCTTAGCCAGAAACTCTGGGAAAAATCAGAAGAAAGGAGCCCTGCTTGGTTCGGAGGACGTCCACCGCGCTACACCTTTGGCCTGATACCAGGGAAACTGAAAAGGCCGTTTTCAAGGTCAGGTGTTTCATCAAGGAAGAGAAATCCAGGGTTTCGTATATGGGGCCTTGGAGGGATAACAGGACAAGAAAAAGATCCCTGGATGGGACCCAGCATAAGGCCTGGCCTCTTTCAGGGCTGCACCTGCATAAGGTCTCACAGGAGAGGATCATCTGAAAACCACGGCCCCTTAACTGACAGACTGTAGTACATACTGCCGCTCTATGTAACCACACAGATGGAGATTGCTGAGCCAAGATACGTGAAAAGACAAACCAGAAAATTGCTTGAACAAGACAGGGTTTAACAGATTTCCACACATCATCTTAGCCATCTTGACGAATGGAGGAGAATACATACTGCGTGTCTGGCCTGAGACAGACCTTCGAGGCCTAGACCGCTTTGGGATGCACCTCATGAAGACAGAACATCATGCGCAAAAGCCAAGTATGAAAATTTACCATGGCTGGATTTCTGTAAGGAAGAGCAGCCCTTGGTCAGAGAGGAGATAGACCCTTGAGGCGTAGTCATTCATTCAATCTGTCAGTCATTCTTTCAGTGATGAATGAAAAAGTGGATGAATAACTGTATAGAACCGATTAAGTTTATTGTTTGACCTTGCTGGCTGATTTATTGATTGATCACTCGGTCAAATTGTTAATTAGTCAACTAATTGCTTTTTTTACCAATGTGAGTTGGTTTACCAGTAGACAGAATGGACGACTGAACGTTTGTTCTGAACTGATGACCGATCTGCCACTCATGACGACAGACACTGGCCACGCATGATTATCTGCAAGCAATTGCACTGTGATACCGGTATATTCGGACAACATCCTATTTTTTCAAAGTACACATTATGCATTCTAACATAACAGAACGCGTGCACCATATACCAGTTGACAATGTGCAGGCTTAAGGCTTGTGCCATGGTCATTTTGGATCTTCTCCATCACATGGCACCAGTGCTGTCAGTGCATATGGAATTCATTTTTAGCGTGGTGATTTCACCTTGAGAAACTGAAACTGAAACAATGAACGCAAACATGTCATGATGATTGTTGTATACAGATGGGACATATTTGTCATACACTAACGCGTGTAAAGCACACAAGCAAAACACATGCGAGCACGTGCGCACGCATAGCACACTCATCCGTATTCGCAAATATGGATAATTTGGATGCTTCCTTAATATGTACTGATTCTCATTTTCTGCCTTGCTGATTCATTTACCTGTATATTTTTCGTGAAACCTCAAATATTTCCTGTTTATTGGGATTGATAACTGGGCACATAACTAAATTGCAGTCTTAGCTCAAAGGAAATGTGAACTGCTTTATGGCGATTTTAGGTACAATAGGCCAGTTTTTATGTAATGTTTTTATGGATATGTGCATTTGGATTCACGTTTGTTAGGTTAATCCTTTTGGTGACAATTTTCTTGTCCAGCTTTTTTCTAGGATCATTGACATATCCAGATGAGATGGTTATAGCCCTGATATGGGTCTGAGCAGTTGGCTGTGTTTTTAAAACTACCACTAATACTCCCCTACGACTAATATTGATACTACTCCTACTATTTCTGCTACTAATGATGATGGCAATAATAATAATAATACCAATGATACAGTACAATAATAATAATAAGAAGAAGAATGATAATAATAAGAATAGTAGTAGTAGCTAGTAGTAGTAGTAGTAGTATAGTAGTAGTAGTAGTAGTAGTAGTAGTAGTAGTAGTAATAGTGAGAACAAGAAACAGAAGAAGAAGATGGGTAAAAGCCGCAAAATTGGAATTCATCACTTGTTTGTATCTGTACGATATATGGATCTCAAAGAAAAGTACGCATTGTAACATTTTCAAGATGTGCATCAACAAACCCAGGTATACACATCAGAAATGAAAACAATGTGCACTGAAATTATCTGGGTATGTTAAATGTCATGCACTGAAAGCAGGTTTGTGTATGAAATTTGAATCAATTCTGGAGACAAATTCTATAACAAAAGGTAGTGTTGTTAATACATGTCAGCGAAAATATTGTTTCTCATTCGTGATTAAAAACAAACGATTTCGTTTACTTACGTCCCCTTGACACATGTCCCTTTTGTAGACAGGCCAGTGACTTCACACAAACGTGCAGGTGCACACAGGTGCAAACCAATTCTATGTTAAAAAAAAAGTCCTCGCTGAGATGCAAGAATTCGGAAATAGATCACAGCAGCACCAGCACCAGATACTGAATTCCTACCCACTAGCATTTCGTTCCCCTTGACACCTATTCCTCACATCCCAAATCCCCGCACAACAGCAGTATTTCCCAGACCTATTATTACCCAAACTGCATTATTCCCAACACATCTTCCTACATTTCACTTGTCTGTTCTAACATACATATCCTTGTCTGTAGCTCTTTCTTGTCCTCATCTAGACTTCTCCCTCCTAGTCTCTGGGATATCAGGACAATCTGTCAATCAGTCGAGCAATCAGTTCATCCATCCATCCATCCATCTAATTATGCATCCACCCATTAATCATTCGATTAATCAACCGTCAATTGGTTACTGAAACAGTGAATCCAGACATTTGCTTGTTTGTTTGTATATATGTTTTTTCTAACTGTTCACTGTAGAGATGTTTATTGTATGTCCCTCGTGTCTGTCTCAGTAACACTTCGAAGGAAAGAGCAGGTCGCTAGTTTGCTGCTATCTACTCCAATCTTATTAGTGCATCCTGAGCTCGGTGTGTACTGTAATCTGATCCAGTCGCTCTGTGGAACCTTTCTGTGATATGCTTGATGATGGAAGGTGTGTATGAGTAGGCCGGAGCCAGCAAATAAGCTTATTTGTTTTGTACATGAAAGCGGTACGGAATGTGGCCAAAAACATGTAGAAAACAATGTTCACGCAACTGTTGACAAGAGCAGTGGCAAAGCAAATGGTATGTGAAATGCTGACTTGATCGGAGTAAGGTTTTAACCGAGCAACGTAAATAATTCCACAGACTGGGTAAGCGAGGAAGGTGGTGAAACACATGGCAAATATGATGTACACTGTTCGAACATCAACATCTGTCTGGCTAGGAAATCGGATGGAGATGTCAGTTATTATTTCTAATGGCACAGTTTTCTTGACGCATCCAGATGTGTTCGAGTCCTTCCGCTCTGCCTCCTGTGTATGTGCCATTTCTTTTCCTCCCAATTCTAGTGGGCAAAAGTGTTCTGGCTCAGATGTAGTTTTGTGTGAGATGTGAAGCCCTCCATCCTCAGTTTGCAGAGTCAGTGGTCTGTCAAAGCTCGACACAGGCACAGTCTTTCTTTTGAACTTCTGGATTTTCATCACAACGATGAGCATAAGTACACTCTGGGTTACAGCTGGTCCAACAGACGCAAGGCCGACCGTTACTGTGTATAGTACGTATTTCCTGTACTTAAGAGGTACCATTGTTTGTGTGAAGAGAGTGATCGCCACTAACACTTCAGTATACGCTAGAAACAGACCCACAATGCGTTTTATACAAACAATAGACTGCAGCTGATGAAATCGGAAAAGACAGAACACTCTGAAGAATCGAATAAGTGCCAACAACAACGTTATGTGAATGCCTAGTTGGCGATTACCATAGCATATCACACCGAACAATACATACAAAAAGTATTGGTCCTTGCTGAATTTATAAAAATGATAAGGGTAGATCATGAGGACATAAAGCAAGTCTGCTACTGCCAATGCTTTGAATAGGTACACTGTGGACTGAAATGGAGACTTCACAGACATCCAAATCCATAGAATAAACACATTTGCGAAGACACCTATGATGATTAAGGGAACGCATACGTAGAAATTCAAATCGTAGACTTGGTAATTCTCAAATTCTGGTTGTATAACTGCTCTCGGCTGATGTGAAGATAGGTCTGGATATCCTCCAAACTGCGTTGTGTTCTCTTTGCCTGAAGAGACATAACACTCACTTACAAGGTACCAAGACAACGTACCAATAAAATTATCGGTAAGCTGACTTGTCAACAGGAACTTGCAATGTTTAGACTGCTAGGGTAAATTTCGTAAGATAAGAAACGCCACGTTTCACTTGATCAAATTTTGTCTAACTACGGCTCACTAAATATATCTTTCTGTGTATGCTAACATTACTTTTAACATAGATTCTTCTATTTATTTTAGAGCTTTAAATGGAACTCTTGATGAATATAATGAGAATTTGGTAATTCGATCACAAAATAAAAAGAAATCAAGACATCATAACTGATCAGCCACACAAATGACAATTTGAAGCGTTTAACAAGGCAATTATTATGATAGCTTTAACTGATGTTTGGTGAGCATTTCATGTATCATCATCATCATCATTATGTACCCTGACGCAGGGCGTTGGCGATCATGGCCCTCCATATGTATCTATGACTTGTTGCCACGAGCACATCTTACATCAGCTCTGTCCTCAGCCAATCTGCAAGTCCGTCCAATATTTTCTCCCTGGGTGTACCTGGTGCCATCTTTCCCTCTAGCTTTCCTGTTGTGAACAGGTACTCTAATTCCCCTTTCTTCATAAAATGGCCTATATATGTTGCATGTCTTTTCCTAATCTTCCTAATCAATGATCTGCTTGTGTCTGCCTCCATCAAGACTGTCTCGTTTGTTTTCTTTGCTGTCCATGGAACTCACAACATTGTTCTTAGTAACCATATCTCAGCTGCCTTAATCTTGTTCTGGCTTTGCTTGTTGACTGTCCACACCTAACAACTGTGTAACATTATTCGTTCTATATAATAGTCAAAACCTCTTCCTGATGTTAATTGACATGCATTTGTTGGTAAGAATGCTTTTCATTTTCTTGAATGCTGTTTTGGCTTGGCCCATTCTGTTGGCTATTCCTTATGTGCATCTGCCGTCTGGTGAGATGATTGTTCCCAGATATTTATACTTATCAACCTGTCTTAAAGTTGTGCCGTTTGCTATTATTTTGCATGAGGGGATTTCATGGTTTTTACTGATTACCCTGACTTCAGTCTTCTTGCTATTTAGCTCCAACCCTTTATTTTTGCTTTCTATTTCTATTATATTCACAAGGTTTAGTAAATCCCTTTCATTTTCTGCAATTAGCACGGTGTCATCCGTGCAACGAATGTTGTTTATCATTTTTCGTCCAACCCCTAATCCAGGGCATTCTTCTAGGTTTTACATGATGGTTTCACTGTAAAGTACAGATCTGTTGACAGAACACAACCTTACCTGACTCCTCTTTTGATATATTGGAAAGAGGTTATATCGTTTTCTGTTCTCGTTGCAGCTGTTCGTTCCCAATACATATGTCTGATTATTCGTAGATCTTTTCCATCAACATTGAGTCTTTCTATTTGGTTGATCAATTCTTCATGTCTTACCTGATCGAAAGCTTTGGTATAATTAACGAAGCATAAATATAAATCCTTATTCAACTCGATTGACCTCTCTATGATAGTTCTTAGGATGTATATGGCATTAGTTGTTTCTTTCCTTTCCACAAATCTGCACTGTTCTTCTATTTCTCTTTTGATTCTATTCTGTGTCCTCATCATGATTATTCTTAATAGGATTTTTGTTACATGACTCATCAAGCTGATTGTGCGATGGAGTTCGCATTATTCAGCCCCTGTCTTCTTTGAAAGTGCAATGAAAATTGATTTAGACATATCTTTGGGGATTTTTCCGGTGTCATAAATTTCATTTAGGACTGTTATCATCATTTCATTACATGCAGTAAAAAACGAAAAGCCTTCACATGATGTGCGTTTTACCACATTATTGCACGATGATTAGATCACTGTTTAGCCTCTCAACTTGTCCAACGTACATGTGTATCATGTGACACTTCGTTGTACCAATATAATGATGGTGACTTTTCTGATGGCCAGGGCTAATGGAGATATAATAACAATTACTTGAAAAACTGTTTACTTGACTAAATTGCCTGAATGAACGATACATAAGATTATTTTCTTTCAGAAAGTTCGCTGAAATTTTTTCATTAACACAAAAAATGCACAAATAAATAAAAGATATGACAGATGATTTTCTTTCCGAAAACAAACCTTAGCACGGTAGTTAAATGTAAATGGTGTAAAGCAAAAATTAAAATCCTTTGTGTTGATTTTGGCTCTGACATGTCAAAAATGAAACGAAATTCTCAAACCGAAATCATATCTTAAAGAAAAAAAAAGAAAAACAAAAAATAAAACAGAAGATTATGTCCCTCAAAGGAAAGCGTTATTAGAAATTACAGCAAAGTAAAACAAAATCCAGGTAAAATGTAAAAATTGTTAAAATTAGAGGATTGCAAGTCAGAGCACAAATGAATTGAAAATAAGATGGAGATGGAAAAAATACACGACGAATACTTCTGTAGTTTAGAAACATGCCGAAGAGAGGAAAAATAATTACTACACTTCTAAGAATACAGGGATGTTCTACCAGATGAGAATAATATCATTAGAACAAATTTCATTCTATCAATAACTCTATAAAACGATGTAGCAGATAAAAGAGAAATTACTGGCATATTTGTGGAAACTGATGATTTTACATACTGTACATAGAGAAAAACGAGGCTGTTATAAGCAAAGGAACTGTGAAATTAGGAAAACCGGTTCTGCCCAAGGAAAAATGAGAAATGATCAGCTCCTGGGAATGATGGTTTTTAAGAACACGAAGTATTAGAGATGGCCATGGCCAAGTGTAAATCACAAGAAGTTACAGTAATAATGGGAGATTTTAATGCTAAAGTGGGACAGGATACGGTGGATATAGTTGGACCTCATGGCCTTGGTACACAAAATGAAAGAGGAGGGAAATTTGTAGAATGGGCACAGATGAATGAGTTCATAGTAGGAAACACCTGGTTTGAGCAGCCTAATAGAAGAAAATGGACTTGGATGAGTCCAGGAGATAATACCAAAAATCAGATTGACTACATCCTGATTAGTAAAAGATTTAGAAATTCTTTATTGTCAGCAAAAACACTACCAGGCGCAGACTGCAACAGTGACCACAACCCTGTAGTGGGAAGATTTAGGCTGAAAAAGGAAAACAGACCAAAAGCAACATCAAACTAAATCTTGGACTCTTGAAGACAGATGAAGTGATACGTAAAAAAAATTAATGTACATGCTCAAAACAAATTCAGTTCTCTGGAAGACGTTGGTAACAGTGAGGAACAATGGACAAAGTTGACAAATTCGATAAATGAAGCTTGTGAAGAAATCCCTGAAGTAGATAGAAAAGCAAAAAAGAACTTGATGACAAAAGAATTTGGGGGGGAACAGAGGAAGGCAAAGAGAAACGAGAAGATATACAGGAAGATAAACAAAGAAATCAGGAATAGGTGCAATGAAACTATGGAAGCTTGGGTGAAAACAAAATACAGAGAAATAGAAGACCAACACAAAACGCATCCTCAGAGTATGTACAGACGGATTGAAGAAATTGGCCACAGGAAAAATACATGCACATCAACTGGTTGCTTAAAATCGAAAGATGGCACGCTTATCATGGAAAAGACAAAATATTAGGCAGATGGGGAGAGTACATTAAAGACCTTTTTGAAGATGACAGAAATGAAGAACACATTATAAAAAAGAACTTTGAAGGACCACACATAATGAAAGATGAACTTAGAGCAGCACTGAAAAAGATGAAACCAGGAAAAGCCCCAGGACCAGACAACATTACTATAGAGATGATTGAAGCCCTGGAGGAATTTGATATTGAAAAAATATCAGACCTCCTAAATGAATTTTACGACACTGGAAAAATCCCCAAAGATATGTCAAAATCAATTTTCATTGTATTTCCAAAGAAGACAGGGCTATAGAATGCGAGATGAATAAGGATTTATATTTATGCTTTGTTGATTATACCAAGGCTCTCGATCAGGTAAGACATGAAGAATTGATGAACCCAATTAGAAAGACTCAATATTGTTGGAAAAAGATCTACAAATAATCATAAATATGTATTGGGAACAAACAGCGGCAATGAGAATAGAAAACGATATAAGCTCTTTCCAAAACATCAGAAGAGGAGTCAGACAGGGTTGTGTTTTGTCACCAAATCTGTTTTCACTTTACAGCGAAAACATCATGAGAAACCTAGAGGAAGATTCTGGATTAAGGGTTGGAAGAAAAATAATAAACAACATTCGCAGATGACACCGTGCTAATTGCAGAAAATGAAAGGGACTTACAAAACCGTGTGAATATACTAGAAATAGAATGCAAAGGTAAGGGATTGGAACCAAACAGCAGGAATACTGAAGTCATGGTGATCAGCAAAAAGCATGAAATCCCCTCATGCAAAACAATAGCAAACGGCACAACCTTGAGACAGGTTGATAAGTTTAAATACCTGGGAACGATCATTTCACCAGACGACAGATGCACATCAGAAATAGCCGGCAGAATGGGCCAAGCCAAAACAGCATTCAAGAAGATGAAAAGCATTCTTACCAATAAATGCCTATCAATTGACGTCAGGAAGAGAGTTCTTGAATGTTATGTAGAACCAATACTGTTGTACGGTTGTGAGGCGTGGACAGTCAACAAGCAAAGCCAGAACAAGATTGAGGCAGCCGAGATGTGGTTTCTAAGAAGAATGTTGAGAGTTCCATGGACAGCAAAGAAAGCAAACGAGACAGTCTTGATGGAGGCAGACACAAGTAGATCATTGATAAGTAAGATTAGGAAAAGACAGGGCAACATACATAGGCCATTTTATGAGGAAATGAAATTAGAGCACCTGGTCACAACAGAAGAGCTGGAGGGAAAGAGAGCACTAGGTAGACTCAGGGAGAAGATACTAGATGGACTTGCAGAGTGGCTGAAGACAAGGAGGGTGGAGGAGATGCTTGAGGCAACAAGAGATAGAGACAGATGGAAGTCCATGATCGGCAACGCCAGGAGGCAGGGCACCTGATGATGATGATGATGATGATGATGAGTACTTACATTCTTTTTAGGTCAAATAGGAAATCTTGTAACTGATACATTTAATGAATCTTTCAGTATAAATGCTTACATGTATACAAAGACAAGACATCGTTACTTTGCTTCAGAAAGGAAAAGAATCAGAAGGAGAAAATCTAAGTATTGAAGACCCATCTGCAAGCAATTGGACTGTGATACCGGTATGTTCGAACAACATCCTATTTTTCAAAGTACTTATTATGCATTCTAATGTAACAGAAGCCTGCACTATCTACCACTTGGCAATTTGAAGGCTTAAGGCTTGTGCCATGGTCATTTTGGATCTTCTCCATCACATAGCACCAGTGCCGTCAGTGCATATGGAATTCATTTTAGCGCGGAGATTTCATCTTGAGAAGCTGAAACTGAAACAATGAATGCAAACATATCATGATAATCGTGGTACAGAGATTGGAAATATTTGTCATACACTAACGCACGTAAAATCACACAAGGGAAACACATGCGAGCGCGCGCGAACATACGAGCACACAATCTGTATTCGTAAATTTGGACAATGGGTCTTCTTTTATATGTACACATTCTCATTTTCTGCCTAGCTGATTCATTTACATGTATACTTTTTGTGAAACCTGACATATTTTCTCTTTATTGGGATCGATAACTGGGCACATGATTTAATCACAGTTGTAGCTCAAAGAAAATGTGAACTACTTTGTGACGATTTTAGGTACTATGGGCCAGTTTTTATTTATGTTTTTCTGTACATGTGCATTTGGATTCAAGTTTGGTAGGGTAATCCCCTTGGTGACAATCTTCTTGTCCAGCATTTTTCTAAGATCATCGATATATCCAGACGAGATAGTTATAGCCCTGTTATGGATCTGAGCAGTTGGCTCAGTTTTTAATACTATTCCTATTACTACTCCTACAACTACTATTGATAATGCTAACGATAATAACAACAACAATAATAATAATAATAGTGGTAGTAGTAGTAGTCGTAATAATAATAATAATAATAATGATATTAGTAGTAGTAATAGTAATAGTAGTAGTAGTAGGAAGAAGAAGTAGAAGAAGAAGAAGAAGAAAAAGAAGGAGAAGAAGAGAGAAGAAGAAGAAGAAGAAGAAGAAGAAGAAGAAGAAGAAGAAGAAGAAGAAGAAGAAGAAAGAAGAAGAAGAAGAAGAAGAAGAAGAAGAAGAAGAATGCGAAGAAGCGAAGAAGAAGAATGCGAAGAAGAAGAAGAAGAAGAAGAAGAAGAAGAAGGAAGAAAGAAGAAGAAGAAGAAGAAGAAGAAGAAGAAGAAAAGAAGAAGAAGAAGAAGAAAGAAGAAGAAGAAGAAGAAGAAGAAGAAGAAGAAGAAGAAGAAGAAGAAGAAGAAGAAGAAGAAGAGAAGAAGAAAAGAAGAGAGAAGAAGAGAGAAGAAGAACGAAAGAAGAGAGAAGAAGAAAAGAGAGATGATGAGATGAGAGGAATGATGACGATGTAAGGAGAAAAACAAGGATGAGAAACACTTTTGTACACATGCAATGAACTTCAATCACATATGCCTCATAAGCTAAATGTATCCTATCTCCGCATTCTCTCTCTCCCCCTCTCCATCTCTCTCTGTCTGTTTCTGTGTGTGTGTGTGTATGTGTGTGAATGTGTGCGTGCGTGCGTGTGTGTGCGTGTGTATGTGTGTGTGTGTGTGCGACTCTGTGTGTGTGTGTTGTGTGTGTGTGACTGTGGGTGTGTGCTTGTGTGTTTTATGTGTTCTGTGTGAAGCAGACAGGGGATGACAACCTGTTATCAATATTATCATCATTACCATAATCACTGTCATCATCATCATTATCAATTCATGAATTATAATTATTGTTTTTATTGCTACTTGTATCATATTCATTATCCCTATTATTATATTTTCATAATATTTCTTCTTTTTTTTGAGTCCAAGTGCGTCATTTCTATTGTGTTATAACTGTTATCATTGTGATGTCCTTGCGTTAAACATAAGTTTAGCCGTATTTGTGTTGCAAAGCTTTCATTTATCAAAATTGTACATTTTAAATTTCGTTCTACATTTCTTGAAACAGTCAATGTCTATGTACAGCCTTAACTTTTGTAAGTTCATAGAGCTTCATATCATTTTGTAAAATACCCTTTCGGACCTAAAAACCGCGTAATTAATTTATTGACGCGTAGAATTTGTGTATAATTCATTCTTGAATATGAACATATCTCTCTTGCATGGAATGTACACCTTTGGAAAACAATATTGTATTCTATATGGATTTCAGTTCGAAAGTGTAATCTGATGACATTCGGTAACCTCACATATTTAAATTACTAAGATCACACTACCTTCTCTGAATTGTTAGGGAATCAGAGATGATTTCATTTTCTCAGTAAAAAGAAACATCTTTCTTTGAAGGTACCTGCTTTGGCGCGAACGTAGGAAAATATGTCACATTAGAATGGGATTATAAATGATTTCTGGCATTCTACAAGTCTAATGCAAGGGGAGGGGGGTAACAATACTATTTGACATTTATTTTGAGTAAACAAAAAAGAACAGGATGATCATTTCAAATTCATTGTTCTATACACGAGTACAATGCAAGAGACATTGGTTTAGTAATCTTTTATGGACCAAAGACAACCTTTTCATTTTATGAAAAGTTAAAAGAAGTGAAATTTCCTCATTGCTATCATTATTCGCAAACATTTATGTTCGCGTGTTGACTAATAGAAACGTTAAGAATTGCAATGATTTACATACGTAAAATCATAATAACAGACACTTAGTTCCTTTAAAAATCACTCAAAAATTACAGAAAGGATGTGAATAAAATTAGTAAACAATTCCCGGAAAAAGTAACATTGCTGTTATTAATTAATTTATTAGTATCATCATCATCATCATCGTCATTGTTTTGGGGTATGATTGTATTGATATTTGTGCATTACATCTGCAGAAAATCAATATCTATCATAGTTTCTTTTAGATATTGTGAATTAAAGGTTGGCGTACTGTGGTGAAGATTTTAATTTGCCCCACAGACTTTAACCCTTGTACTTGTACAATTTGCAACTGTCAGTTCTGCGTAATGGCTAAAAGTTTCAAGCTCACAACCCCCTTCTGATGACCCAAGGTAACTTCTTGAATTCTCGAAATGCCTGATCCACAAGACAATGCCATCATCCCTCTCCATAGCACAGTATGAAGTTTGGACTAATGTGAGAGCGGGACAAAATGTCTCCTCTGTCTCTGTCTTTCTGTCGGTCAGTTGTTCCCCTCTCTCTCTCTCTCTCTCTCTCTCTCTCTCTCTCCTCTCTCTCTCTCTCTTCTGTCACTTGCTCACTTCCTCTGTCATGCTGTGTCTTTGTCTCTCTCTAGTTTTCGTGGGAAAGACAGATTTCAATTCGTGTGTGTGTGTGTGGTGTGTGTGTGTGTGTGTGTGTGTGTGTGTGTGTGTGTGTGTGTGTGTGTGTGTGTGCGTGTGTGTGCGTGTGTGTGTGTCGCGTGCGTGCATGCGTGCGTGCGTGCGTGCGTGCATGCATGCGCGCGTGTGTGTGTGTGTGTGTGTGTGTGTGTGTGTGTGTGTGTGTGTGTGTGTGTGTGTGTGTGTGTGTGTGTGTGTGTGTGTGTGTGTGTACAACTACGGCACAAAGTAGGGGAATTGAAGTTTGTTCCTTTTCTCTTCTTGACCACATTGCCGTTGCGAGAACTGATAATTAAACAAATCAAAACACTTCGACTCTAATAAGTGCACGGATCAATCATGAGCTGGACAAAAAGTAAGACAGGCTGTGTGCACGAATGTTTTCCTTAGTCAGGAACAAATTTGTGCGTCCAACTTCCATAGTGGAAGTTATGTATCTCTTCATCGACCAAGCTTCTTACTGTCGTGAAACAATATATTTGAGGAAGTTTTGGGATAGTGCTGTTCACACACCCTCCCTGTCACCCCCACCTCACTCCAACCATCGCCAATTTTAGGCGCTGATTGGTATGACAATGAACTGGGGTCCCTCAGTCTAAACTGTTTATCTAAATCAAATTTGGTGAACAGGCAACCATGAACAGTTGAGAATCTGGCTTCCACATTTTGCTCTCTCTATTACAAAACTTACATAGCATATGACATTGATTTGTGCAAGACTGGAATGCAAAATTGACAGACAGTGATCAATTTGTTACAGGTCATTCAAATCGATGTTGAATCCATGAAAAATATTCAAATGTTATTTCAACTGCTTGCTTCCGCCATGCTCTTATTACATCTCGGACAGAAATGAAGATTTGAAAATGAACCAAAGATGTGATGAAACATCAAAGACGTGTCCATTTTGTGATGGGGAAAAGCAGCAAAATTGGAATTCATCACTTGTTTGCATATTTAGGATATAGATATCCCAAAGACAAGTACGCATTAAACATTACAAGGATGTTCAACAACAGATCCAGGTATACACATCAGAAATGAAAACACTGTGCACTTAAACTGTCTGGATATGTTATATTTCATGCACTGAAAGCACGTAAATATTGCATATAAAACTTGAAGCAATTCTGGAGATAGATTCAATAACAAAAGGTAATGTTGTTAATACATGTTATCGAAAATATTGTTTCCCATTCGTGATTAAAAACAAACGATTTCGTTCACTTACGTCCCCTTGACACGTATCCCTTTTGTAGAAAAGCCAGTGACTTCACACAAACAGCAGGTCTAAAATCACTTTAGTGAATAGACATTAAATCGAAAACTGCAGGGGCGCACAGATGCAAACTGCAGGGGCGCACAGATGCAAACCAATCTATGTTAAAAAAGTCCCCACTGAGATGCAAGAATTGGGAAACAGAGTACAGCAGCACCAGATACTGAATTCCTACTCACTAGCATTTCGTTCCTTTTGACACCTCATCCTCACATCCCATATCCACGCACAACAGAAGTATTCCCCACACCTACCGTTACCGAAACTACATTATTCCCAACACATTCCTCTTACATTTCATTTGTCAGTTCTACATACATATCCTTGTCTGTAGCTCTTTCTTGTCCTCACCTAGTGTTCTCTCTCCTAGTCTCTGGGATATCATGACAATCAGTCAATCAGTCGATCAATCAGTTCATCCTTCTGTCCATCTAATCATGCAGCCATTCATCAATCATCTGATCAATCAACCGTCAATTTGTTACTGAAACAGTGAATCCAGAGATTTGCTTGTTTGATTGTAACTATGTTTCTTCTAGCTGTTTACTGTAGAGAAGTTTATTACGGGTCCCTGTGTCTGTCTCAGTAACACTTCGAAGGAAAGAGCAGGTCGCTAGTTTGTTGCTGTCTAATCCGCTCATATTAGTGCATCCTGAGCTCAGTGAGTCCTGTAATCTGATCTGGCCGCTCTGTGAAACCTTTCTTCGATATGTTTGATGATGGAAGGTGTGTATGAGTAGGCCGGAGCCAGCATATAAGCTTACTTGTTTTGTACATGAAAGCGGTGCGGAATGTGGACAAGAACATGTAAAAAACAATGTTCACGCAACTGTTGACAAGAGCAGTGGCAAGGCAAATGGTATGTGAAATGGTGACTTGATCGGAGTAAGACTTTAACCGAGCGACGTAAATAATTGCACTGACTGGGTAAGAGAGGAAGGTTGTGAAACATATGGCAAATATGATGTACACTGTCCGAACATCAACATCTGTCTGGCTAGGAAATCGGCTGGAGGTGCCAGCTATTACTGAAAATGACACAGTTTTCGTCACGAGTCCAGATGTGTTCGAAACCTTCCGCTCTGCCTCCTGTGTATATGTCATTTCTTTTCCTCCTGATTCTGGTGGGCTAAAGCGTTCTGGCTCAGATGTAGTTTTGTGTGAGATGTGAAGCCCTCCATCCTCCGTTTGCAGAGTCAGTGGTCTGTCAAAGCTTGACACAGGCACAGTCTTGCTTTTGAACATCCAGATTTTCATCACAACGACGAGCATAAGTGCGATCTGGATTACTGCTGGTCCAACGGTCCCAAAACCAACTGCTAGTGTGTACAGTACGTATTTCCAGTACTTAAAAGATACCATCATACGTGTGATGATACTCATCGCCACTAGCACTGTAGAATACGCTACAAGCATCCCCACAATGCGTCTTATACAAATGATAGACTGCAGCTGATGAAATCGGAAAATACAAAACACTTTGAAGAATCGAATAACTGCCAACACCAACGTTATGTGAATGCCTAGTTGGCGATTCCCATAGCATAGGATAAGAAACAATGCATACACAAAGTATTGGTCCTTGACGAATTTATAAAAATGAGTAGGGTAGATCATGAGGACATAAAGCAAGTCTGCTATTGCCAATGCTTTGAATAGGTACACTGTGGACTGAAATGGAGACTTCACAGACATCCAAATCCATAGAATAAACACATTTGCGAAGACACCTATGATGATTAAGGGAACGCATACATAGAAATTCAAATCGTATACTTGGTAATTCTCAAACCCTGAATTTATAACTGCTCTCGGCTGATGTGAAGATAGGTCTGGATATCCCCCAAACTGCGTTGTGTCCTCTTTGCCTGAAAAGACATAACACTCACTTACAAGGTACCAAGACAAGGTACCAATAAAATTATTGGTAAGCTGAGTTGTCAAAAAGAACTTGCAATATTTGGACTGCTAGAGTTAGTTTCGTAAGATTAGAAGCGCCACGTTTCACTTCATTAAATTTTGTCTAACTACGGTTCACTGAATGTATTTTTCTTTTATTTATTTTAGAGCTTTAAATGGAACTCTTGGTGAATGTAATGAGAATTTGGTAATTTCGATCACAAGAGTAAACAGAAATAAAGACATTATACCAGATTAGCGACACGATGACCTGGGAAATTTTAAGCGTTTAACAAAGCAATTATTATGGTAGCTTTAACTGATGTTTGGTGAGCAATTCATATATCATCATCATCATCATTATGTGCCCTGCCACATGGTGTTGGTGATCATGGAACTCCACATGTATCTATCACATGTTGTCCCAAGCACGTTATCCACACTCTCTGGCCTCAGCCACCATGCAAATCCGTCCAATATTTTCTCCCTGGGTCTACCTGGTAGTCTCTTTCCCTCCAGCTTTCCTGTTGTGAACAAGTGCTCTAATTTTCCTTCCCTTATAAAATGGCCTATAAATGTTGCTTGTCTTTTCCTAATCTTCCTTATCAATGAATCTTCTTGAGTCTGCCACCATGAAGACTGTCTCGTTTGTTTTCTTTGCTGTCCATGGAACCCTCAATCTTGTTCTGGCTTTGCTTGTTGACTGTCCACGCCTCACAACTGTATAACATTATCGGTTCTATGTAACATTCAAGAACTCTCTTCCTGGTGTTAACTAACATGCTGTTTTTGCTTGGCCCATTCTGCTGGCTATTTCTGATGTGCATCTACCGTCTGGTGAGATGATCGTTCCCAGATATTTAAACTTACAAACGTGTCTTAAAGTTGTGCCGTCTGGTGTTATTTTGCATGGGGGGGTTCATGGTTTTTAGTGATTACCATGACTTCAGTTCTCTTGCTATTTAACTCCAACCCTTTATTTTTGCTTTCTGTTTCTATTATAATATTTATATTCACAAGGTTTTGTAAGTCCCTTTCATTTTCTGCAATTAGTGGTGTCATCCGTGCAACGAATGTTGTTTATCATTTTTCGTCCAACCTTTAATCCAGGGCATTCTTCTAGCTTTCTCATTATGGTTTCGATGTAAAGTGAAAACATCTGTTGACAGAACACAATCTTTACTGACTCCTCTTTTGATGTTTTAGAAAGAGGTTATATCGTTTTCTGTTCTCGTTGCAGCTGTTCGTTTCCAATACATATGTCTGATCATTCGTAGATCTTTTCCATCAATACTGAGTCTTTCTATTTGGTTGATCAATTCTTCATGTCTTACCCGATCGAAAGCTTTGGTATATTTAACGAAGCATAAATATAAATCCTTATTCAACTCGATTGACCTCTCTATGATAGTTCTCAGGATGTATATGGCATTAGTTGTTTCTTTCCTTTCCACAAATCTGCACTGTTCTTCTGCTATTTCTCTTTTGATTCTATTCTGTGTCCTCATCATGATTATTCTTAATAGGATTTTTGTTACATGACTCATCAAGCTGATTGTGCGATGGCGTTCGCATTATTCAGCCCCTTCTTCTTTGGAAGTGCAATGAAAATTGATTTAGACATATCTTTGGGGATTTTTCCGGTGTCATAAATTTCATTTAGGACTGTTATCATCATTTCATGTACATGCAGTAAAAAACGAAAAGCCTTCACATGATGTGCGTTTTACCATATTATTGCACGATGATTAGATCACTGTTTAGCCTCTCAACTTGTCCAACGTACATGTGTATCATGTGACACTTCGTTGTACCAATATAATGATGGTGACTTTTTTCGATGGCCAGGGCTAATTGAGATATAATAACAGTTACTTGATAAACTGTTTACTTGACTAAATTGCCTGAATGAACGATACATAAGATTATTTTCTTTCAGAAATTCGCTGAAATTTTTTCATTAACACAAAAAATACATAGATAAATAAAAGATATGACAGATGATTTTCTTTCCGAAAACAAACCTTAGTACGGTAGTTAAATGTAAATGGTGTAAAGCAAAAATTAAAATCCTTTGTGTTGATTTTGGCTCTGACATGTCAAAAATGAAACGAAAATTTCAAACCAAAATCACATCTTAAAGAAAACAAAGAAAAAAGAAAAAAAGAAAAAAGATTATGTCCCCAAAGGAAAGCGTTATTAGAAATTACAGGAAAGTAAAACAAAATCCAGGTAAAATGTAAAAATTGTAAAAATTAAAGGATTGCAAGTCAGAGCACAAATGAATTGAAAATAAGACGGAGATGGAAAAAATACACGCCAAATACTTCTGTAGTTTAGAAACATGCCGAAGAAAAAAAATAATTACTACACTTCTAAGAATATAGGGATGTTCTACCAGATGAGAATAATATCATTAGAACAAATTCCATTCTATTAATAACTCTATAAAACGATGTAGCAGATAAAAGAGAAATTACTGGCATATTTGCGGAAACTGATGATTTTATATACATAGAGAAAAACGAGGCTGTTATAAGCAAAGGAACTGTGACATTAGGAAAACGGTGTAACGTCCCCTCTCGTCCCCGGGGGACCTACTGATGTCCCAGATCGTCCCCGGGGGTCGAATCAGTATCCTGAATCGTCACCTGGGGGACTGTTTGACCAGGTCAGATACGTAAGTTGGAACAGTCATTTGTGATGAAATGTTCTTTGCTCGTTTCGGAAAGTCAACATCTGACCTGATTTTACTTCCTTACTCACAAAATTGTCCGTTTGTGAAGAAGTTCTAACGGCAAAACTTTGCTGTCGCTAACTCACGATAGTTGTTCAGAGCAGAATTCCAGCAACTTTGTACGTTTCCAGGCAAGAAGCATGGACTGGTACACCTAGTGCAATTTTAAGACTTTTGCAGTCTAAGCTTTGAATCTTCTTTAGTAAATATTTTAGTGCACTGAAGAACACTTCTTGTGTGTGTTTGTGTGTTCGTAGTGTGTGTGTGTGTGTGGTGTGTATTGTGGTCGCGCGAGTGTGTGCGAGTTCATGCTTTCCGATTTCTTATTACTCTCTCTCTCACACAACACACAGCACACACACACACACACACACACACACACACACACACACACACACACACACACAACAAACACACAACAAACACACACTGTCTAATATCACTCATAGTGAACAGACGTTAAATTAAAGAACGAACGAAACACACACACACAACACACACACACACACACACACACAGTGCGTGACAGACACAGAAAGAGAGAGACAGACAGACAGACAGACAGACAGACATGGATATAGATAGATAGATAGATAGATAGAGAGAGAGAGAGAGACAGACAGACAGACAGACAGACGTGCACCTACAAGAGGTCTACAGGGGGGGGGGACCTTCTGGGTACAGGCATGATGGTGCATTCAGGGGGGGGGGAGACTAGAACAGCATGGGGGGGGCGACTGCCCAGAAATTCCCCTGGGGATGATTCAGGACACTGATTCGTCCCCCGGGGATGATCTGGGACACCAGTGGGTCCCCAGGGGACGATCTGGGACACCAATAGGTCCCCAGGGGACGATCTGGGACACCAATAGGTCCCCCGGGGGACCTGCGCGAGAGGGGGACGAGATGGGACGTTACACCGGTTCTGCCACGGAAAAATGAGAAATGATCCGCTCCTGGGAATGATGGTTTTAAGAACACGAAGTATAGAGATGGCCAAGGCACAGTGTAAATCACAAGAAGTTACAGTAATAAGGGAGATTTTAATGCTAAAGTGGGACAGGATACGATGGATATAGTTGGACCCCATGGCCTTGGTACACAAAATGAAAGGGGAAGGAAACTTGTAGAATGGGCACAGATGAATGAGTTCATAGTAGGAAACACCTGGTTTGAGCAGCCTAATAGAAGAAGATGGACTTGGATGAGTCCAGGAGATAATACCAAAAATCAGATTGACTACATCTGATTAATAAAAGATTTAGAAATTCTTTACTGACAGCGAAAACACTACCAGGTGCAGACTGAAACAGTGACCACAATCCTGTAGTGGGAAGATTTAGGCTGAAATTAAGGAAAAGGAAAACAGACCAAAAGCAACATCAAACTAAATCTTGGACTCTTAAAGACAGATGAAGTGATACGTAAAAAAAATGAATGTACATGTTCAAAACAAATTCAGTTCTCTGGAAGACGTTGGTGACAGTGAGGAACAATGGACAAAGTTGAGAAGTTCTATAAATGAAGCTTGTGAAGAAATCCCTGAAGTAGATAGAAAAGCAAAAAAAAACTTGACGACAAAAGAACTTGGGGGGGGGGGGGGGCAGAGGAAGGCAAAGAGAAACCAGGAGATATACAAGAAGATAAACAAAGAAATCAGGAATAGGTGCAATGAAGCTAAGGAAGCTTGGCTGAAAACAAAATACAGAGAAATAGAAGACCAACACAAAACGGATCCTCAGAGTATGTACAGACGGACTGAAGAAATTGGCCACAGGAAAAATACATGCACATCAACTGGTTGCTTAAAATCGAAAGATTAAAAAAGACAAAATATTTAACAGATGGGGAGAGTACATTAAAGACCTTTTTGAAGATGACAGAAATGAAGAACACATTACAAAAAAGAACTCTGAAGGACCACACATAATGAAAGATAAACTTAGAGCAGCACTGAAAAAAGATGAAACCAGGAAAAGCCCCAGGACCAGACAACATTACTACAGAGATGATTGAAGCCCTGGAGGAATTTGGTATTGAAAAAAATATCAGTCCTCCTAAATGAAATTTACGACACTGGAAAATTCCCCAAAGATATGTCAAAATCAATTTTCGTTGCACTTCCAAAGAAGACAGGGCTATAGAATGCGAACTCCATCGCACAATCAGTTTGGTGAGTCATGTAACAAAAATCCTATTAAGAATAATCATGATGAGGACAAGAAATAGAATCAAAAGAGAAATAGTAGAAGAACGATGCAGATTTGTGGAAGGGAAAGGAACTATTAATGCCATATACATCCTAAGAACTATCATGCAGAGGTCAATCGAGATGAATAAGGATTTATATTTATGCTTTGTTGATTATACCAAGGCTCTCTATCAGGTAAGACATGAAGAATTGATCAACCAACTAGAAAGGCTCAATATTGTTGGAAAAGATCTACGAATAATCAGAAATGTGTATTGGGAACAAACAGCTGCAATGAAAATAGAAAACAATATAAGCTCTTTCCAAAACATCAGAAGAGGAGTCAGACAGGGTTGTGTTTTGTCACCAAATCTGTTTTCAATTTACAGCGAAAACATCATGAGAAACCTAGAGGAAGATCCTGGATTAAGGGTCGGAAGGAAAATGATAAATAACATTCGATACGCAGATGACACCGCGCTTATTGCAGAAAATGAAAGGGACTTACAAAACCTTGTGAATATACTAGAAATAGAATGCAAAGGTAAGGGGTTGGAACCAAACAGCAGGAAGACTGAAGTCATGGTGATCAGCAAAACAATAGCAAACGGCACAACCTTGAGACAGGTTGATAAGTTTAAACACCTAGGAACTATCATTTCACCAGACGGCAGATGCACATCAGAAATAGCCGGCAGAATGGGCCAAGCCAAAACAGCATTCAAGAAGATGAAAAGCATTCTTACCAATAAATGCCTATCCTATCAATTAACATCAGGAAGAGAGTTCTTGAATGTTATGTAAAACCAATACTGCTGTGCGGTTGTGAGGCGTGGACAGTCAACAAGCAAAGCCAGAACAAGATTGAGGCAGCCGAGATGTGGTTTCTAAGAAGAATGTTGAGAGTTCCATGGACAGGAAAGAAAACAAACGAGACAGTCTTGGTGGAGGCAGAGACAAGTAGATCATTGATAAGGAAGATTAGGAAAAGACATGCAACATACATAGGCCATTTTATGAGGAAAGGGGAATTAGAGCACCTGGTCACAACAGGAGAGCTGGAGGGAAAGAGAGCACCAGGTAGACCCAGGGAGAAGATACTAGACGGACTTGCAGAGTGGCTGAAGACAAGGAGGATGGAGGAGATGCTTGAGGCAACAAGCGATAGAGACAGATGGAAGTCCTTGATCGCTAACGTCAGGAGGCAGGGCACCTGAATGATGATGATGATGATGATGATGATGATGATGATGATGAGTATTTACATGTATACTCTTTTTAGATAAAATAGGAAATCTTTTAACTGATATTTTAAATGAATCTTTCAGTATAAGAGCTTACATGTATACAAAGACAAGACATCGTTACTTTTCTTCAGAAACGAAAATAATTAGAAGAAGAAAATCTAAGCACTGAAGACCCATCACTTTGATAATTTCTGGTACAATATGCTAGCAAAAATCATGCTTTTGATTCTACACGCTTTTTGCGTGTTCGTATTTAGGGCTAAATTTCAGAAATGAATGTAAATCCCCAGTAGTAATACTCAGAATTATGCCAATCACGCTAGATGGTTACTAGAACTTCATGACATCAACTGTGGCATAAAAGAAGGATACCCTCTCCCTTCCTTTAGTATTCGTTATAGCATTATAACTTTTGGCAATAAAAATCAGGAATAGTGCAATAGTGGGCGTAAAAGTACCAATCAATGAGGAGGCAGGGTAACTTGACGATAACGCAGATTGTTATTTCTCAAATACAAAGACGACATGCACATATCCTTACGTAAGTTCAACTCTTTTGCGACTTTTTGGTCGAAAATTAACAATAATAATCATTTCATTTATATAACGCAAACAGTCCATGTCAAAAGCATGCTTGCTGCATTTAACAGGAAAAGAACAAACAACCAATGCTCGTGCATGTGCACACGTGCATGCACGCGGGCACACATACACACTCGTGCACACACATTCACACGCACACACTCACAGACACACACACATACCGAGGATGCTGAGCTAGGGTAGACTCAGCGTGCTGGGCATGTGACTCTAGTTCATATTGTCATCATATATTTCTCCCTCTGACACACACATACACACACACACACACACACACACACAACACACACACACACACACACACACACACACACACATACATACACACACACACTGGATGCCGAGCAAGGGTAGACTCAACTTGCTAGGCATGTGACTCTTGATCAAGTTATATATTCATCCCTCTGACACACACATATACAAACACACACAGAGTCACACACACAGAGTCAACACAAGTCTCTCTCTCTCTCTCTCTCACACACACACACACACACACACACACACACACACACACACACACACACACACACACACACCACAGGATTCTGAGCAAGGGTAGACTCAACTTGCTAGGCGTGTGACTCTTGATCAAGTTGTCATCATATATGTATCCCTCTGACACACATATATACAAACGCATACAGATTGACAACACCGCGCGCGCGCGCGCACAACACACAAAACACACACACACACACACACACAGAGTGACACATACGCACACAGTCACATAACACACACACACACACACACACACACACAAACACACACACACAACACACACACACACACACACACACACACAACACATCACACACCAACACACCACACACACACACACACAACACACACGTCTAATATCACTTATAGTGAAAAGACGTTAAATCAAGCAACGAACGAACGAACACACACCGTCTAATATATCACTTATAGTGAAAAGACGTTAAATAAAGCAACGAACGAACAATACACACACACACACACACACACACACACACACACACACACACACACACACACACACACACACACATCACACCACACACACACGATATGGGATAAACCAAACAGTCTCAAAAGGGCCATGACTTTGATTCATAGTCATTTCTCGTTTCATGATGGATTAACCATGTGAATTTCGAGCTGCTATCCCTTCAGAGCACGTTGCCACAGTGTACTGCTGCCCCCCTCGCCCTGTCCTTTTCTTTTGTACCAAGACAAGAAAGACAAGAAAATGAAATGGCCTTCCATGGAAGTAGCCTACTTGGGAAATGAATTTAGCTCTGCAATGTTTTTTACCAGGCAGCCGGACGAATGTGTTGCTCTGCACAATTCTCAACTGCTGTGGTATCATTAGCGTGCGCAAGCCAGAAGGCATACGAGTCCGACTTGATTTTGTCCCCTGTCGAAGAATTGGACGTTGAGTTCGATTTTCCGATCAAACTAAAGATAAAAGTCGAGTCTTTGATGGGAAACGAACTGTGGAGCCTCGAGTTTAGTTACTGGCAGACAAACGTATGCACCATTCTGCCAAACGAAAGTGTTAAGAATGCGCACAAAGTAGGCAAAACCAAATGTTCCCTTTGAAAAAGAAAGTAAAAACAATTACGTATTTATTTTCAGAGACAATATGAAAAAAAAAATACACGGAAGAATAGGAAAGCAGGGTAAACTGTATTCAAATGTTAGTAACAACTGGAGCAAAAGAGGTCTGAGTGTACATGGTAAAAATGCTGTCATAAAAACATTTCTGGTCAGTCAACTGATATTTGTAATGCAATTCATCGACATACCAGAAGATAAACACTGTGTTGTATAGATGTGATTGGTAGGAAAAAATATTGTAATTGCAAAGTGTTTGAAAACATTAAAAAGTTCATCAATCTTACTACAGTAAATGAGGTTTAACTATGTAAGCGTAATTCATTTTCTTTCAAAAAATCCAATCTTCAGTGGGCTCAAAAACTATTTCAAGCAATGCACGAGAACTGGAGCCTTCTTCCCAGATAGCACCACAGCAAACTAGCGAATCTAAACACAATCTTTCTAATAACAGTATTTATTTTCTTAAAATTACGTTTAACGAACATACATTGTCTCACTGATGCAACAGCTGGCCTGCCCCATACCAGTACTAATCCGCCTAACGTTGAAATCGCAAAAAATACGCACATACAGACATTGTCTCACTGATGCAACAGCTGGCCTGCCCCATACCAGTACTAATCCGCTAACGTTGAAATCGCAAAAATATACACGCACAGCGCTTGTCCTGCAACTTCCTCAGTGAACACCAGCCAATAACAGAAACTCTCCGTAAACTATCCCCAAGGCAGGGCGAAAAGAAAACCTTTAATGTGAGGAACAGTAAAAATGTTTATTAGACGTATTTTTACAAAGAAAAACTTTCAATGTTGTACCCTGTGTCATGGATGCAGAAGATCATTGACAGGATGGTGGGCTAACCTTACTGACGGTACAAAGAACTGAAGTCTGGCAGACATGGCATGGTGAGCCACAACCAGAGAGGCAATAACCCTGGGACCTTCTTCTCAAAGACTAGAGCCACCCGCATGTAAAAGTGTATAAAAGTCCAAGGGGAGCGCTAGTATAACTCATCAAAAACATCAGATTTTGCATAACTGAGGAAGCCAAGGACGATGTCTGTGCTCTGATTTCGTGGAGCTTCTGATAGAGATAGAGAAGGGGGGGAGGGGGATAGAAATAGAGAGAGAGAGAAAGGGAGAGAAGCCAATTCTGTCATACTCTATTTCGTGGATTCTCAGAGAAAAGAGCCAATTCCAATCGAAGTACAAACAGTCCTGACTGGGCAAAGAAGCTTATTCTCGCAGTCTGTGACCAGAATAGAGAAAAGAGGTCAAATCAAGACAACTGCAGAAGGGTCCCATACAATCGGATTCTTGGCCAGAAATTCTGGGAAAAATCAGAAGGAAGGAGGCCACCTTGGCTTGGAGGCGACGTAAGGACGCGACGTCCACCGCGATACAGCTCTGGTCTGATACCAGGGAAACTGGAAAGGCCGTTTTCAAGGTCCGGTGTTTCAGGGGTTCGCATAGGGGGCTCTGGAGGGATAACAGGACAAGAAAAAGATCCCTGGGTGGGATCCAGAATAAGATCTGGCCTCTTTCAGGGCTGCATCTGCACAAGGTCTTGCAGGAGAGGATCACCTGAAAACCAAAGCCTCTTATCTGAAGGACTGTCATACAGACTGCCGCTCTATGTAACTACAAAGACGGAGATTGCTGAGCCAAGATACGTGAAAAGAAAAATCAGAAAATTGCTTGAACAGGACAGGGTTTAACAGATTTCCACATACCATCTTATCTATCTCATCGAAAGAAGGGGGATACATACCGCGTGTCTGGCATGTGAGACTGACCTTCGAGCCCTAGGCCACTTTGGAATGCGCCTCATGAAGACAGAACATCTTGCACAAAAGCCTGTGTGAAAATCTAGCATGACTGGGTTTCTGTAAGAAAGGGCAGACCTTGGTCAGAAAGGAGATAGATCCTGGAGGCGTAGTCTGACAGGTGGAACATGCCAGAGTAAAAAACGTCTTGAATCAACAGTTGCGCTGGCCAGAAAGGGCCACAAGAATTAGCGTGGGAGTGTATTTCGTGTCCACAGAGCCCATACGTCTGGTCTCTTACAATGTCCATGGACTGTTCTTGGAAGGTGTCAGCAGAAAGAAACTCTGGACAGAGATTGACAGCAGAAGGTCTTCTCAGAGTTGAAGTCCCCCTGAAGCCTGTGTTTTGGCCCTTAACTCCTTTCAAACTGAGGGGACTATACAACATCCCATCACAACTCTCGCTGCCCTTCTCCTGTTGCCTTTTTCTTATCTTTCCTGAGTTCCAATCCACCCTTACAAGGTGGTCGGATGTCTCAAGTCCAAGTTACCCTTATAACGGATGTCTTGTACTCTTAGCTATTGGACATCTGCTGTACACAGGGAAATTTTAAAATGACTTTATACGATTTGTTTGTTTGAGCTGTTGTAGATCTGATGACCGTTTGATGAATTCTCATTGGTTTTGATGTCTGATCAGCAGATTCATTTACTGGTACGTTAATCAACTGCTTGATCAGTTCAGTTCATTTGTTTATCAGGGCATCATCGTTCGACCAACTGCTATTTTCGTCTATGTATTATTTTGTAGTCATTCATTCATTCTGTCGGTCGTTCTTTTAGTGAAGAACGAAAAGGTGGATGAATAACTGTTTAGAACTATTGCGTTTAGACGCGGATGATTTATTGATTGAACACTCAATCAAATTGTTAATTAGTCGACTAATTGCTTTTTTTTACCAATGTGAGTTGGTTTACCAGTAGACGGAATGGGCGCTGAACGTTTGTTCTAACTGATGACCGATCTGCCACTCATGACGACAGACACTGGCCACGTATTTATCTGCAAGCAATTGCACTGTGATACCGGTATATTCGGACAACATCCTATTTTTTCAAAGTACACATTATGCATTCTAACATAACAGAACGCCTGCACTATATGCCAGTTGACAATGTGCAGGCTTAAGGCTTGTGCCATGGTCATTTTGGATCTTCTCCATCACATGGCACCAGTGCCGTCGGTGCATATGGAATTACATGTAATAATTCAATTTCAGCGCGGAGATTTCATCTTGAGAAACTGAACTGCGATTGAAACAATGAATGCAAACATGTCATGATGATCGCGGTATAGAGATGGGACATGCTTGTCATACACTAACGCACTAAAAGCACACATACGCAAAACGTGAGAATGGGCGCGCGCGCACACACAACACACACACAACACACACACACACACAATCCATTTAACTCATTTAGAAAATAGACTCTTCCCTCAGCTACTTCCCAGTTCATTGAAATGGAAATTAGGCACAGTTGTGTACATTGTTCTTTAAATCATTACTTAATACTCTTGATCATGAAGTTTGTGTAAACTGCATTTGTGTTGCCTTGTCATTAATGTTTTACTTCAAATGGCAGAGAAACATTTCCTGTCCTGTGTTACCGATTCAAAACAAAATTTCTGTTCGTAAATTTGGACAACTGGATGCTTTTGTACATGTAGGCCCTGCATATTCTCGTTTCTGCCTTGCTGATTCCTTTACCTGTATGTTTTTCATGAAACCTTAATACTTTTTGTGTATAAGGATTGATAATTTGGCACATAATTTAATCCCATTTTTAGCTCAAAGGAAATGCGAACTGCTTAGTGGCGATTTTAAGAACTACAATGTGAGCCAGTTTTTATGCATATTTTCACGTATTTGTACATTTGGATTCAAGTTTGTTTGTGTAATTCCTTGGTGATAGTGTTCTTGTCAAGGTTCTTTTTACAGGGTCATCGATATGCTCAAAATTAATGTGAGTGCTAAGTTTGAGAAGTTATAGTCCTGATATGAATCTGAGCAGTTGGCCAGGTTTCTAACACTACTACTATTGCTACTCCTTCCTCCTACAACTGCTATTGATAATGATAATAATAATAAGAAGAAGAAGCTGATGATGAAAGAGGAGGACGAGAAGGAGGAGGAAGAGAAGAAGAAAAAAAGAAGAAGAAGAAAAAAGAAGAAAAGAAAAAGAAAAAAAGATGAAGAAACAAGAGGAGGAGGAGAAGAAGAAGACATCATCTTTTGTATGCGATACACAATGGTATAAAAACTTGAGTCAAGGATCACATGTGACAAATAAGCTGAGTGTATTCAAGCTCAGCTCTCTCTCTCTCTCTCTCTCTCTCCCGTCCCTCTTTCTCTCTCTCCCTCCGTGTGTGAGTGTGTGTGTGTGTGTGAGAGAGAGAGAGAGAGAGAGGGAGAGAGAGAGGAGAGAGAGAGAGAGAGAGAGAGGAGAGAGAGAGAAGAGAGAGAGTGTGTGTGTGGGGTGTGTGTGTGTGTGTGTGTGTGCGTATGTGTGTGTGTGTGTGTGTTCTGTCATTATCAATTATCATATTATATATATTATTATTATTGTACTTATTACTATTAATGTTATTATTATTATCATCATCTTCATTATTGCTGCTATTGCTATTGGTATTATTATCATGACCCCAATCATTCTTCTTATAATGTTTATTTCTTTTTCGAATCCAAGTATGTCATTTCTATTGTGCTATCTTTGTGTTAAATATAAGTTTCAGCTGTATTTGCGTTGCAAGTTTTCATTTATCAAAATTGTTGTACATTTTAAATTTCTTTTTATATTTTCTGAAACAGCCAATGTCTACAGACAGCCTTTACCTTTGTAAGTTCATACAACTTCATGTTATTTGGTAAATAACTGTGATGACCCAAGGTAGGTAACTTCTTGAATTCTCAAAATGCTTTTCTGCCAGACAATATTGTCATCCCTCCCCATGGCACAGTATGAAGTTTGGACTACGGGGAGAGGGGGACAAAGTGTCTCTCTCTCTCTCTCTCTCTCTCTCTCTCCCCTCTCTCTCTCCTCTCGCGTTTGCTCGCTCGCTCTCTGTCTCCCTCCCCCCCCTCTCTCTCTCTCTCGTTTTCGTGGGTATGCAAAAACAGATTTCAATCTGCGTGTGTGTGTTTTTGCGTGTGTGTTTGCGTGCGTGCGTGCGTGTGTGTGTATGTGTGTGTGTGTGTTTTTGCGTGTGTGTTTGCGTGCGTGCGTGCGTGTGTGTGTATGTGTGTGTGTGTGTGTGTGTGTTGTGTGTGTGTGTGTGTGTGTGTGTGTGTGTGTGTGTGTGTGTGTGTGTGTGTGTGTGTGTGTGTGTGTGTGTACAATTACGGCACAAAGTTGGGAAGTTAGGGTTTGTCTACAAAGGGTATACTTCTGAGACTAAATGCATTACTCTTCTTGAACACATTGCGAGAAATGATTATCTAACAATTCAAAACACTTTGACACTGATAAGTGCATGTATCAATCATGGTCTGGACAAAAGGTGAGAGAAAGAGGGGTGGGACTATCAATCTAAAACACACAAAATGCTTTTTTTTTCAATTTCTAATTCAATGTATTCAACTCGTTATGCCAAAGAGATGAGTAGAGATGCCAAATTAAACACAATATTTCAATCACTTCATTAAAATTCTTCTCTAGCGAAACGATCCGTTCAGAAAAATGATCCATGAAAGTATCTTTTTGAAACAATCAAGAAATAGTATTGTTGAGAAGTTAGATACTGGATCAAATTCACTAACTACGATCAAACTACAGTAAATTTGCCCGACGGGAATGGGTATGGCACATCTTTGTGCTGACCAGTCCCAACAGAAACGGTTCCCAAGTATTTCATTTTCCCGCTTTATCTTCAAAATCTTCGCACACAAATACACTCAACAGAAAATAAACTAACTGGACCTCAACAAAATCACTTTCGGGAATAATATTGTTGATGGGTTCAAAAAGGATTCTGTTATATTGGACACTTATTGAATAATAATGAATCGTGTGAGACACATCGTGAATTCAACATGAAATATGAAATGGATATAAATATCCACATATTGAACGGATGTAAGCAGTCTATTAAGGCATATATGCACAGAAGACAAAGCTGAAAATATCAAATGAAAGGACGCATGATAAATATGCAGCACTAAAAGTAATTCCCTCTGTAAAATAAAGAAGCACAATCACAACAGATGATACATTTGCAAAGTCGTGCTCTAAGTGATCAGAAAGAATAGCAACAGATATTCCATGGAAACATATTTATGACATTTCTTGAAACACAAGAAATTACACTAAAATGGATAAAGATATGTGTTGTACATTGAATTATTGAAATTAATGTCGTACTGAATATAACAGGACTTGTGATTTTTTTTTCTGAGACAAAATATTGTATTGATCGGAAAGAATCAAAGAATTATTCTTTTGACCAGAATGTATCATCTGTGCAAATATTAGACTGACTGTAAACATGTTATTTTTGGTGATGACGAAAGACATGCACATAGACTCTGTGTCTTAAGCTGATTATTCTTCTTGGAAAATACTATGCAAATTTGAAAAGACTCTATCAAACCTGTTTAAAAAGATATCTTGCCACAAATTATCACATAGACATGATAGAGGAATGCAAAACAAAACTGATGTGGACGAACATTTTAAAACGAAAGGCTGCCAATGATAACTTAACAACCAAATATTGATGTTGTTTATTCAGTTTATACATACAAATTGTCAGTGTACGTCTTAAATTAAAATTACGCGTCTGACTTCTCAGCAGTCAAGGCGTGTGTGATGACATATTGTTAATTGTGTATCACGCAGATGTGAATGTGTATTAGTATTGTAAACATATGGATATGCACGTTTGTGTAAAATAAATTCTTTATGATAAGATTGCACTTATACTTTGCTGGTTTGTATTCCATCTGTATACATCAATTGTTTAAAAATGAATTTCTAAACAGTATGAAACAAACAAACAAAAATGTAACTGAACATATTTTTAATCATTCAGAATGTGGATGACATGCATATGGCAGAGATCTTGCTAGGTTGCTACTAGCACTAACATGTACATATCAATTATACATTACATCACTAAAGAAAATACCATGAAATCAAAGTCGCTTTAAAGTCGCTGCTCAGTGTATCACAATACACGATATGTGTTCAATATATCATAACACATGACATAGTATAGTATGGTGCGATATGGCATGGCATGGCATGGCATGGCATGGATGGTATGGTATGGTATGGTATGGTATGGTATGGTATGGTATGGTATGGTATGGTATGGTATGGTATGGTATGGTATGGTATGGTATGGTATGGCATGGTATGGTATGGTATGGTATGGTATATGCCTGTGACATATAATGATATGATATGATACATGATATATGATATGACATGAGATGATGATATACATAACAATACATGGCATGACGTGATATATATGGTATCACATGATATATGATAAGGACAAGGCATGCTTCGATATATGACGTGATATGATGTGATATATATGATATATATGATACAATATGATGTGATATGATGTGATATGATATGACATATGATATGGTATGACACATGTGATCCTCTTTCATGTGAATTACCACCAGAGTATATCATTGTATATTCCCCTGATGTTATCATGCCTGCCCCCTTCCATCTCACTTCCCCCAGTCCTAAAATACTGATTTTAAGCCTTTCCATCTCCATTTTGATGTTGTCTAATTTACCTTTCTGCAGCACTGTTCTGATATTCCATGTTGCTATTTGGTGTTGAATTTAATTTTGGTCGCAGTAGCTGGCTGATGGTCTGGTGTCACCTGCGCCGCATGACAGTCCCTACCAGACGAAGGTGCTCCGCAGGACCACCTATTGACGTCGTTAACTTTCTTCTTTCTCTTTCTCCTGTCCATGGTTTTCCTGGGGAAAAACTACGATGGTGGTTTCCCCTTGCCTTCGATCGGTTTTTTTAGGGTAACTCCCTTAGCCTTACTCTCTCCCGAGATGTCCACAAGGCAGTGGAGCTATTTACCCATGGCTTGGGGATCTGGTTCGTGGGCACCAGGGCGAGTCATTATCATAGCAATGCCAATATCTTCTCCCAAAAGAGGTCTTAACATTTCCCAGTCATTATCAAGCAATGCCAATCTCTTCTCCTAAAGAGGTCTTAACATTTCTCGGTTATTATCAGAGCAATGCCAATCTCTTCTCCCATAGAGGTCTTAACATTTCTCAGTCATTATCATAGCAATGCCAATCTCTTCTCCTATACAGTTCTTAACATTTCACAGTCATTATCTGAGCAATGCCAATCTCTTCTTCCATAGACGATAGAGGTCTTAGCATTTCTCAGAGCTATGCCAATCTCTTCTCCCATTTCTCAGTCATTATCAGAGCTATGCCAATCTCTTCTCCCATACAAGTCTTAACATTTCTCAGTCGTTATCAGAGCAATGCCAATCTCTTCTCCCATACAAGTCTTAACATTTCTCAGAGCTATGCCACAGAGCTATGCCAGTCTCTTCTCCCATAGAGGTCTTAGTATTTCTCAGTTATTATCAGACCAATGCCAATCTCTTCTCCCATAGAGTCTTAACATTTCTCAGTCATTATCAGGGCAATGCCAATCTCTTCTCCCAAAGAGGTCTTAACATTTCTCAGTTATTATCAGAGCAATGCCAATCTCTTCTCCCATACAAGTCTTAACATTTCTCAGAGCTATGCCACAGAGCTATGCCAGTCTCTTCTCCCATAGAGGTCTTAGTATTTCTCAGTCATTATCAGAACAATGCCAATCTCTTCTCCCATAGAGTCTTAACATTTCTCAGTCATTATCAGGGCAATGCCAATCTCTTCTCCTATAAAGGTCTTACCATTTCTCAGTCATTATCAGAGCAATGCCAATCTCTTCTCCCATAGAGGTCTTTACATTTCTCAGTCATATCAGAGCAATGCCAATCTCTTCTCCCATAGAGGTCTTAACATTCCTCAGTCATTATCAAAGCAATGCCAATCTCTTCTCCATTTCTGATTCACCTTCCCCAACTATGAACAGGACAGGTATGCATCTGTTCACAGCTAGATGGATAAGATGCATGACATTTTTTCTTGAGCCAGACCTAAAACATTTCTGCTGTATTTTCCAGAAGTTTTGTGGTTTAAGTGTTCTTTGCTGTCTTAAGTGAATGCTACTTGTCCAAAATTTTTGCTGTTGTCTTGTTTTGTTATCAGATACGCTATCTCATTCTATTTTTGTTTATTTCTGGTTCCAATTTGCTTAATGCTGGTAGGCATTTTGGTTTATGTTTCTCAGTCAGCATCACCAGGGCAGTGCCAACCTCTCCTCTCTTCCTGCTTTACCTTTCTCATCCCTCAACAGGATAAATACTTGTTTACGGCTAAATGGACAAGAGTTTGAAACAGGCTTTTTAAGGTTTTTTCAACATCCCATCCCACCCCACACACACAAATACACACACACACAAATCCACACACACACAAACACACACACAACACACACACACACAACACACACACACACACACACCAGAACCCCCACACCACACAATGTTACTTTTTTTTTCCACATAATATACAACAAAGTAATAACTGTGTGCTTATATCAGGCTGCAGTTCACTGCCTCAGGCTTCTGAACAGATATTCACACATGAAATTTAAGCACTACTGACTATTCAAGTACCTTGAAGTTGAAGTGAAACAGAAAGAGAAAGTCTGATTTTTAAGAACTTTTAAGGCCTTGACATGAGCACCCCCAAAATTAATAACTTTTAAATTTAAGGGCTTTTAAGGATGTTATGAACCCTGTTACAGGCACAGAATTCATTATAAAGTTCATCTCGAGCTAGACTCATGTCTGCACAGTCAGAATGAAGTGTCAGATGTTCCTCTATGCCAATTAACCAGGATTTCAAAGTTTCACGGAAAACATACCATGGAAAATAAGTTACTACAATTGTATAAACATTTTTCAAATTTTCATGCAATGTCACAGAGATATGAAGAGAGGAGAGAGAGAGAGAGACGGAGAGAGAGAGAGAGAGAGAGAGAGAGAGAGAACAGAGAGAGAGAAAGAGAGAGAGAGAGAGAGACAGAGAGAGAGAGAGACAGAGAGAGAGAGAGAGAGAGAGAGAGAGAGAGAGAGAGAGAGAGAGAAACTGAAACTGAAACTGGTTTATTGCCACTGACATTTTTGTCCTTGTGGCAAGGAGCATAAAACAAAGTCATTAAATATTTACGGTTTTTGGCGAAATAAAGATTTATAAATATAGTCATGGCTGACATTACATCCATTCAATTTTTTTCCCAATGATGAAGAAAAAATTGAAGGAAAAAAGTTGAACAAAAAGTTGAAGAAACAGTTGACCAGAGAGAGAGAGAGAGGGAGAGAGAGAGGGAGAGAGAGAGATAGAGTCAGAATGTATGTGTGCATGTGTGTGTGTGCATGTACATGTGTGTGTGTGTATGTGTGCGTGCGTGAGCGTGCACGCATACACATCACTACGTCACGTGTGTACTACATGTATAGCTTGTGACCCAGACTTGAAATTGGGCTTTCATTACATTTCTAGCTCTAACACAGTAACATCTAACAACAGCATGTTCATATTCAAGTCAGTTGACAAAACTTCCACATCCTAGATGATGTCGTTGTTTGTTACTGTGTTAGTTAATATAACCTGGACATCATCATTATGAAAGTGTGAGTATACATTGCCCACCTATCACTCAACTGATCAGCTAGCTTCATAAACATTTCTCTCAGGTGCTTCAAGGTTCTATTAAGTTTCAAGAAAAATAAAAGAACTCATCCAGATGAGAATCAACACAGTGTTGCATTACAATGTAGCTTTTGTACAACCCCCCTGGCAAAGTGTTATGAAACTTAATTCCACACAAAACAAAGTAAAACCAAACGATAATCAGCATGGCCACAATGTCACAAAATTCATGTTCAACAGATTACATCTCAGTCAATATACTAAACAGAGAATACAGTTCTGTAAAATCAATCATGTACCCAGGATACAGGGCTGGTGAAATCCACTTGCCCAGTCGATAAAGGCGAGTAAAACAATCCTGATAGACTAAGTAAAAAAAAATACTAGTCCATCAGGCATGTGACAATTTTACCTCTTGTAGAACCATATACATCATTTGAAAATTTTCAACTTTCTGATCTGGCAAGTCATTTCATCTGCTACAACTGAGTGATCACCATCATAACGGTAAACTGTTTGTGAAGGGAGCCACAGCAATGTCTTTCAATTTAATCATCTACTGAACAGTTATACTATTTCCCCAGTTTTTGAATGTTTCAGCTGAACATACCGAAGTATAGCTACTAATTAAGAATAAGAAACCAGAGAAAAAAAATGCAACAGATATTATAGAGCCCTTTTTTCTAAAACTTCTAAATTGATGATGGGGAAACAGGACATAAACTGTGCTCTTGAAAAAGAAAATCGAGAGACTGAACGTGAAAAAATTAACAGAACATTTGATATGCGTGATGCAGAAAACAAGGATCATGGCATAATGCAACCCTACATCATCATTTCTCTCCCATCATGTCCTGTTGTCTTTTCCAGCATAAAATTCAGTATGGATGGTCTAAATATTTTTATGTTTCCATAATTGTTGTGACTGTGTTACTGACCGTGATACATGACACTGTAATCACTGTTGTGATTCACAGCTAACTTCTGAGTTCAAGAAACTTCTAACATACACACGCACTCACGCATGCACGTACACACAGCACACACACACACACACAGAGAGAGAGAGAGAGAGAGAGAGAGAGAGAGAGAGAGAGAGAGAGAGAGAGAGATGGAAAGGAACATGAGGAGAAAAAGGAGATGAAAAGAGAAAAATGATTAACAACAACAAGAAGTAATAACAACGATAATAATAAATAAACGCAAAGAAACAAACTACAAACAAAAGCCAGCAGACTAGTTGTTCAGTATCACTACAGAACTAGTCAACAGATAAAAGTGTGAATGTGACTGGTGACTGGATGCAAAGAAAGTACCCGTTTGACTACTTAAATCCTCATACTTTCCTTAAAAAACAGCAAACAAAAGACATTCAATCCCTTGACTGCTGGGGCTGACAGAACAACATCAATGGCCCAGTGCTGAGCTATTTTACCACAGAGAAGTTTATCTTCACAACCCACAGACTCCCACGCCCTCATCACCAACTGCAAAAACCTAACCCTTTGACTCCCTAACTGTATCACAGGAAGCTGGTGGATAGGGTAAAGGAATCAAAGAGATAAATTTCTGCTTTGCTAGCACGGTTTACAAAGCAGGATGAGGATGCTGATGGACAGGGTGCAGGGGTCAAAGGGTTAATGTACATGATAAGTACATTCAGGAGGGGGAGAATGCAAGCTGAATTCAATCAGCCAGGTACCGTCAAAATAATCATTGGAATCTGCATCTACCAATATTCCTGCAGCAGCTTCATTAAGCGTAAACCAATGCTTCATCACCACGCGCGAGAAAATACTGCAATGCCACAGAAATTAAAATAACACTAAGTTACACAGGCATCCAAATTTTCTCGAACACAAATCAGCACCATGAGTTGCATATTACAAACAAGTTTTAAAAAAAAGAAAAAAAGAAATTTTCTATTGGTGTATTTATATTTTGTATGCAAAGCAATATGGATGATGTATTGGCAACAAACTAACAATAGGTGTGAATGACAAGCAGGCTCATTGGCAGCACTGCAGTACAGCCTCTTGGTTGAGGAGTGGGTTTGGCAGACACAATCAAGAGGCTCAAAAAGACAATTTTTCTATAGAAATATGAAATATGCTGATCCTATCTCACCCATTATACCTAGAATATTTTGCACAATCTGTCATTTAAACACATGTATAGACAATTTCTTAGTCCTTCTCTTTTATGTTCTCTGTATTTTTAGCAGTCAAAATCAGTGGGTAGGGTATATCTGTCGATTTCAGGATTTTAATTGTGAATGATTCACAAGTCACTCTTCTATTTGCATTATTTCATTGGTAATCGTACCTACGCTTTCAGTTTTGACGAAAGTAAACAATCAGCAACACATATATGATATATGATATGATTAATGATATAATATGATATGATATGATATGATATGATATGTAATAGTTGATGATATGATATGATATGATATTATATGATGTATGATATGATATGATATATGATATGTAATATGATATGATTAATGATATAATATGATGTGATATGATATGATATGATATGATATGATATGATATGTAATATATGTGATATGATATGATATGATATGATATGATATATATGATATGATATGATATATGATATGATATGATATGATATGATATGATATGATATGATATATGATATGATATGATATGATATGATATGATATGATATATGATATGATATGATATGATATGATATGATATGATATGATATGATATGATATGATATGATATGATATGATATGATATGATATGATATGATATGATATGATATGATATGATATGATATGATAATATGATATGATATGATATGATATGATATGATATGATATGATATGATATGATATGATTGATATGATATGATATGATATGATATGATATGATATGATATATGATGATATGGTGTGTATAACAGGCCTAGAGTATAATGTTATAAGCTTGTCGTAGCATGACGCTTATTGGTGCTTCCATACAGTTCATACGAAATTATCTTGGAAACCCATTACATTTGGTGAAGTGGTTGGTGCAACAGACTGATGACTAGGAGGTTAGTTGTTCAAGACCCCGTCGTTCATATCCCTATGGGTGAGGAAAGGTGGACGGGGGAGGAGATTTTAGCCTCAACCAGTTCCCACCTCAAAGTTGAAGAGCACTGAGTTCACTGGTAACACTGGGACCACACAGTGGATTCTCACCATGGAAAAATAGGGGGATTTCAGCCTCAACCAATTCCTATCGCAAAGTTGTAGAGCACTGGGTTCACTAATAAGATTGGGACCACGCAGTGGATTCCCATCATGAAGAAGGGGGGGGGGGGGGGTGATTTCAACCTCAACCAGTTCCTACCGAAAAGTGGAAATACACTGGGTTCACTGATGACTGGGACCACACAGTGAATTCTCCTCATGGAGAGGGGGGGGGGGGGGGTTCAGCTCAACCAGTTCCTACCGCAAAGTGGAAATGCACTGGGTTCAATAATAAGTCTGGGACCACACAGTGGATTCTCATCATGGAGAAAGGGGTGGGGATCGGGGTGGGTGTAGGGGGTTGCCATTTCAGCCTCAACCAGTTCCTACCGTAAAGTTGAAAGGCACTGGGTTCATTGATAAGACTGGAACCACACAGTGGGTTCTTTCTCATCATGGAGAAATAGGGATGGGGAGCAGAGGGGGGGGGGGGGGGCGATTCCAGCCTCAACCAGTTCCTACCACAAAGTGGAAATGCACCGGGTTCACTGATGACTAGGACCACACAGTGGATTCTCATTATGGAGAAAGGGGGGAGGGGGGGGGGCGATTTCAGCCTCAACCAGTTCCTACCGCAAAATGGAAAAGCACTGGGTTCACTGATGACTGGGACCACACAGTGGATTTTCATCATGGAGAAGGGGGGGGGGGGGGGTCAGCCTCAACCTGTTCCTACCGCAAAGTGGAAATGCACTGGGTTCACTGATAAAACTGGGACAACACAGTGGATTCTCATCATGGAGAAGGGGGGGGGGGGATTTCAGCCTCAACCAATTCCTATTGCAAAGTGGAAAGGCACTGGGTTCATTAATAAGACTGGGACCACACAGTGGATTCTCATCAATGGAGTGGGTGGGGGGGGGGGGGGGGGGCGATTCCAACCTCAACCAGTTCCTACCGCAAAGTGGAAATGCACTGGATTTACTAGTAAGGCTGGGATCACACAATGGATTCTCATCAAATGCGCCACTGACGTTGTTGCTCAAACTTCCTGACCACAACACCACGGTGTCTGTAAATCCCGTCTTGGCTGACTCCAGAATGTATAATGATACAGTTTGTTGATCCGACATGAATCTCTATAGGATCATCATAATTTTTCCCATTTTCCCATTGGTACTGTGAAAACTTGTCCCACAGTCTGCGGCCCTTTATGCCCTGTCCTCATGGTGATGTCAGTTTCGGTTGGTTTGGAGGTGTTTTGGAAAGACAAACTGAAAGGCGTGGGGGATAGTGACACAGATGCAAAACAGAAACTCGGGAACAGAAAAAGGAAAATCAAAAAAAAAAAAAAAAAAAAGATTTGCGACCCCATTTTTCACCTCTCACCTGTATCTTCACACAGTACTGTTGTTGCATGTAATTCCCGCCGCAAAATTTCATTCATAAATTTTGTGCGTAGATTTAAAGGACTGCCAGCATTCAGCCTTTGGAAATGTGAGAGGTGAGAGTATGGGTAGCATTATAACCAATTAGCGTGTGAAATGGTAGGCCCTCTGCAAGATTTCATTGATAATTTTTGTATATACATTTGATTTGATAGCCAGCACAAAGCCCTTGAAATAGGTATCGGCAGCCAAAAAACAAACTTCTGAAAAGGTTATTAACACCATATTTCTGAAAAGTACAAGAAAAAATAAGCACAATGCAAAAAAACGGAAGTCTCTTGCTGTATTAGGTCCAGAGATAACTTGAAAACGACAGTTTACGTACGTTTTTGCCAATTGTGAAATGTAGCAAGTTTGCAGGAACTTAAATTTTCCAGAAGTCCTCAGACAGAGAATATCATTCCTGATTTTAATTTTTAACACCATAAACTACATAAAAAAAGCAAGCATACAAGCAGATCTGTTCATACATTTACACAGCAATGCTGCAAACTTCATAAATATAAGTTTACTTTTTCTCAGAAACAATGTTATTGTATGAAACTTAAATTTTGGGGGGCAGCGTAAAGTGACAATGTTATGATTTATATGGCTCCAAAAATGACAAAATATCTCATTTGAACGATGGAAAAAGCACTGTTTACTTAAAAGGCACATATTTCCCTTTTTTTCTTCTTTTTTTTATTTCCTTGAAATTTTGCATGTGAATCAAATAGACAGAAAGCTACAAGTAAACTATTTACAAGCTTAGTTATATTCAATATGGAAGATATTTTGTATGCATTTGCACCCAAATAATGTGTGGGCCCATGTGTCGGGCCAACTTAAAACAGACATAACTCACATTAGTCCTGATAGAATCTCCTGAAATTTTGCATGTGAATCAAATACAAAGCTACAGCTTCACTCTTTACAAGCAAATGTTGCTAATATACGAGATTTTAAGATTGTGTATGCATATACTGATTTAGTCTGAAATAATGTGATCTACAGATGACTTTGTATCATACTAGCACAGAAAGACATCCTTTTCAATAATATAATGAAACTAAAATGTGTAATAGCAGAAGACACATGCCTGGCAACGCAGTACAAGACTTGCAGCCATTTCTATATTAATTCCTGATGTTTCTCAGTAAGTTATTTTCATCAGTTATTTTCAGTAACAATCGTTTTCCCATATCCACAGACAAAGAAATTTTCAATGTCTGGCCTATCTACTGAAAATCTCTCAGCTTCTTTTAAAACTATCTTAATTTTTGTCTTCAGATCTGGCCCCTGAGGTGATGATTAATCCGTGTTACTGATTTTTTAAATAAAAGCCGTGTTCTCATCCCGCGACTTATCACACTCAGTTCTCAACAGTTCTAACTGTAGAAGAAGTTTATTAGTGAATGTCTGCTGTTAAAGTTTGGTGGCAGTGAAGGTTGCTTTCATCCGCAGAAAATCATCATTGCCTTGAAAACAAATAGAAATAATATCCTAATTTTATCTCAATTTTTTTTTTTGATTTGTGCCAGCTGTCTGTATTACTTTTGAGAGTTAAGTATTCTTATATTGTGCCATTAGAAAGGCTCATTGGACTTTGTGGAGCTATGTGTCCATGTTTGCCTGATGCTATATAGTGTTCTGATAACTTGTGCGTGCTTGCGTGCATGCGTGCGTGCGTGTGTGACTGTGCAAAACCGCAATTTGCTGTTTCTTTACATGATGATAAACATTGTCAAATCTGATCCAACAGACGACATGCACTCGCCGACCAACTTCTGGTTTAAATTTCTTGCCGAGTACTAGCACAAATAAGATGATTTCGATGTATTAAAACAAAATTCCATCGTATTCAATGAATACTAGCAATATAAAAACCTTTGGAAAGCAATCGCTTCACACAGTTTTACTTTTTCTAGTTCCAGGTCGCTTAAAAAAAATCCCTTGGCGATAAAACATCAAACCGGAGATCGTACTTTCTATTCTTTGCTTATGCAGGCTATACCTGCCGCAGATTTCTTTTAAAATCTTTCTAAATGATGAGAAACATCAAATATAATTCATTGAATCAAACTTTTAAGTCAATTTTCATGAAAAATCAGTCGACGTTTTCAACGTTTGTCCTTCAGCTTGATGTTGGTATTCCAAAGTGCTCTTCGCGGGCGGCGATTTTTCACTGGTTTTCAACTTGCTCGTTCTCAACAAAATGCAGTGTCAGAAATAAAAAACATAGATCATGTTGGTCTGTGATCCTTTAAGCTTTGTTTAAAGTCAAAATAAATCAATAAGTGTAACATTTACCGTTTGAAATATGCTTTTGATGATGGGTACTAAATTGCGATTTTGCTGCTACTGGAACGACGAAATCGGAACGCGGTTTTGACACCTACCTTGAAAACTCGCCTCGAGGAGATAAGCTGAATCAGATATCAAGAAACCATTTACACAGTCAAAAAGACGACTAAATTTGCTTTCATCCGATGTAAAAAGTGAACTGATAGGCTTCCATTTAGTCGGTCGTTTCGTGCGTTAAAAACTTCCGTCGATGATTTCGCAACCTTACTCAAAATCAATCTCGCCATATTTTCCACTGTGCAAAAGGCCAAGGTTTCAACTTTCAACTTCTGCTACTTGCATACGGATTCAACCACTGGCTGTCTTCCTCGAGGACTGAGAACAACGCAACCTATTTTCGCTTTCTCTTAGCGTCTGACGCGCAATGGCGGACACGCGCGAAGATCGTTCGGGCGAGCACATGGACGTCGAAGTTTACGTCGACCGCTCCAGCCACGACGAATCAAGCGATCCAACTTATCTAGAGGGTAAGCGAAATATCTTGCAGTTTGTTTACTATTACTTTTCGACATTTTCTTTCCTGATTTTAGAATATAATTGTTTGGAAAGCACACAGCTGCAGCACCCACAGTATCATGAATATGTTAGAAGGTAGGGGTAGGTGACGGTTTGGGGTGCGGTAATTTTACAGAGAGTGAGATCAGGCATATGATTAAAGGAAAATGTTTACAAAAGATTTTTTTAATAATCCATACCTTTATTATATTTATTTATAATGATGTTAATGAGAGATTAGCGATTTATTGTGGTCACGTGACCAACGCTTTGATCGATCGATAGTCGAATCGGCCGAGTGCCCTTCCTTGACTTCACTCGATCTGGTTCAGTATCGTTCAATAATTTCACAATGTTACACCTTTTTCTTTTCTGCCTTTGTGTAAACTTCCTGAATGGTACCATTGAAACAAATTTGCATGTTTATCAATCCTATTATTTTTAGGCCCAATATTATTATCACCTAGTTCAATAGCTTTAAAAGTTTATTATTATTATTAATATTGTTATCATATTTTTGTTATTGTTATTATTTTACTATCATTATTCATTATTTATCATTATTATTATTATTATTTCATTATTAGTTTACTATCATTCATTGCTATTTATTATCATTACTATTATTGTCATCAAAAATAATATTTAAACAAAATAAAGTAGGCCTACCAGGTTAATGGGTTGGACACTATGAACCTTCCTAACTAGGCCTATAGTGTTTATGAGATAAATTTTGTTGTGCTGATTTGAGTAGGCCTAAATGTATGGGACATTTTACTTTGCCCACTGCTTTGTGAGTTAGGGTAAGGTATTATAATTTTATTTTCAAAGCTGACAATAATACTGGTAGGCTTCTTACAGCTCGACACTAATCTCTCTCTCTCTTGATCCTTTCTCTCTTTGACAGGCAGGGAAGTTAATTGAGCAGGGGTACAAAAGTCCTTGTGCTCCTGCATGTTTTATGTTCTTGTTTTTTGGATTTGTTTTTGTTTTGGTCAGTATTTGCCTCTTGCTCTGTATGTATAGGCCTGTTTGTCCCTACAAATGGGATTTTCACATTACGCTACAGGATAGAACAGATAGATGTACTAATACTTTCCCTCTACACTGTTTTTCTCACAGATGATCTCTTCATGAGGATGAAGGAGCGATTTCTTAAGACTGGCAGAGGGTGGAGACCTAGTCTTTTGGACAACTTTGACAGCAATGATGATGAACTGCATCTTAACATGTTTTAATTTCCTGTCACTTGTGAAGGGGAATCACTGATCATAGACACTGACAAGTATTTTTTTACATTTCATTACAACATGTTTTTTGTAAAAAGAGATGATTTCTATCTTTTGTGCTTCCAGTTTAAGTTGAAGGCCAGGACAGTTATCTACTGTGATTAAGCAACAGTGAAAGGTCAAGACAATGATGTGGAAGCTTTTGATAATGTTCTACACACAGTTAAGGAACAGTTAAAGGTCAAGACATGTTTTAATTGTTGTTTAATGATAAAAAAAAAACAACAAATTGGCATGTAAAAACTATGAAGATGACTTCTTTGAATGAATGTTGTTGATGTACATGTCTTGTTTGATTCGATATGTAAACAAAACGCATTATTTGTTACTATTATCAGCTGATATTTGTTATAATTTTGTCATCTGATTTTTGTTTACAGAAAGATTGAAACCTAATGTCTTGTTTGTTATACTGACAGATCATAAAAAAACTGATCATTTTGGTATATGGTACTTTGCAGTAGGATGAATGTGACAGAAGTTACGGAGTCTTGCAAAAAGCTAAAATACACATTTTTTTCAAAATAGGTATTTTATCCTTACCCAAATATGGTTTGATTAAACATACAGATGTCTGGGGTTGTTTTACATTGAAAGAGTTTGTCATGCTGAGCAATTTGATATCAAAACCATTTTTGTAACTTTAAAGTGAAAAAAGTTATGGTGCACCAAATATGTGTAAAATTCGCCATTTTTTAATTTTATACAATAAATATTATACGGGAATGAAGGACAGGGTTTCGACCTGTCAACTGTACCAATTTGCATGAAGGTAGTCCTATGTGATCTGTGCAATTCAGGTTGCCCTTAACCGGTCACCCCAAGCACTGCCGTGAGCCAGTCGCCGTTACGTCACACGCGGTGAAACTTTGTCAGTGGGTGTGTTTTGTTGTTGTTGGTTGTTTTTTTTGCGCAGATTTTCCTATGGGTGCATTTATAACAAAAACAAACAGCACAGATCGATAGAGGAAAGGACAGTTTTTATCTTCATCAGTTCATAATAACAACTTTGTCATTCATGTTCATCTGCAAGAATATTTGACTGAAAAACATATTTTTAACATGTGCTTTTTTCCCCCACTGACTGACACAATTTCCACATTGCTGAAGAGAGGCTGCCGGTACCTACTTGAAAGGATGAGGGACCAGGGGTAGGGTTAAGGAAAAATGGGATCGCAAATTTTACATCTCAAAGAAGAAAGAAAAAAAAAAGTGTCGGCAAACCTGGAGTTCAGGGGCTCCCTATTTTTAGAACAACTTTTGATCGGCGTTATAGTTGGCACATGAGATTGACAACGTTTTCATTCCCAATCACTATGATTCTTCTTCAGTTCTAAACACACATTTCTTCAGTTTTATTCGAACGTTTTCCTGGTTTTCCTTGTCACACTCCTGGGGTACTACACGGAGGCTGGCCTCCATACAGACAGGAGTGGCATACGTTCGTTTATGCCTTACAAATGGATGGTATAGTGGGCAGTAAGGAAGTAGCCAAGTCAGGCAATCAGTCCTGTTTATGTTCTCAAAAATGCTCATTCTGGTCTCTTGTCATAGAACTTCTGCAGCTCTAGTTTTTAACTGTTGGCTTCCGGCAATTCATGCCTAGCCTAGGAGTCGCTAGATGATGGCACATATTCAAAAGAGCAATACTGAGAAGAAGAAAAAGCAAGAAAAAAAGTAACAGAAACAACAACAACATAAAAACAAAACAAAACAAAACAAAAATCGCGTATTTGATAAAACGAAGCATGACAGATGCAAATTGTAGATCTATTTTGTGTTTCGACAAGGGTCACTTGGCCGAACATTTTCGTCTGTGTCTTCTCAATTGAATCATGAATGTGTTCTTGTTCTCTTTTCATATTTCATGGCCTCTTATTTGCTTGCATTCTTTTTTTTTTTTTTATTATTATTCAGACAGAGCTGCAATGGGTTGTGCAAACATTAAAGAACGACAGAAAAAGCTGAACGGTATGGTCGCTTCAGATTCACTTTGGTTACATCATTCTTCAGTGAAATCTCAGTTCAAAGAGAGTTATGCCTGATTATTCAGGATGATTGAATAAGTCATGCACCATCATTCTTACGTGAAATTTAAGTTCAAACAGAATTACGCTCGACTAATCAGGATGACTGAATAACTCGTGCAAATAGGGGATCCATAAACTCCATGTTTGCCTATGTTTGTCAAACATTTGGGGTGCTGGTGGATTTATTTGATATAATACATTTTCCTACCTTCCATTCTTTGAATCAAGGGCGTAATCTGACAGCCGTTGATCAACTGTTCTTGGTTCTTGCTGCTTCCCACAATCCTGCTCTTCAGTACTCAACAGTAAAGAGGATGACACTTTGATAACAGTTTGTCGTAAGATATTGCGCAGTTTTTCACCAAGGAAACAAACAAGCTTACGTAAATCTTTGCGTCATGAAAAATATTCCGTCATGTCATGCGTCAAACATCTAGTCTACGCAAGGAGTAAGTTCTCCTTCTTCTTCGGTGTTGAGGGCCCACAATCAAACTTGATTATTCTGGCACATATAACTGGGGAAGGGGGGGGGGGGTTTGCAGCAGATAAATCTGGGTAGTGGACATGTCTTTAGAGTTCAGTTTTAATCGTGATGATGGTAGGGTGGGTGATGGGTGGAATGAGGGTGGTGGGGTGAGGAGCCAGGAGGGGGAAGGGGTGGTAAAGAGGGCAAGGGGGGGGGGGGGTCGGTCTAGTCTGGGATTTTGGAGGCCCTTGACACGAATGTGGTAACTTCATCAAATAAATGCTCGATTGAGAGGCCTGGAAAAGGTTAGTTTAAATCAAGTCCGCTTCTGGCCCATTCAGATCTTGTTCGTCGCTATACTCTTCTTCCGCGTAATCTGGCTCTCTCTCTCTCACACACATACACACCACACACACACACACACACACACACACACACACACACACACACTCTCTTTCTCTCTCTCTCTCTCTCTCTCTCTCTCTCTCTCTCTCTCTCTCTCTCTCTCTCTCTCCATATCTATGTATCTATCTATGTATCTATCTATATATATATATATAATTGTATACATAGATATACATATATGTATATATATGTGTATGTACAAACATACATACACATACATATATATAAATATATTACATATATTTATACATATACATATATATATATATATATATATATACATACATACATAAATACAGACATACATACATACATCCACACATACATACATACATACATACATACATCATACATACATACATACAGTACAAACAGATCATTTCTTCATTCATTCATTCATTCATTCATTCATTCATTCATTCATTCATTCATTTATTCATTCATTCATCATCATCATTATGTGCCATGGCACATGGCATTGGTGATCATGGTCCTCCATACGAATCTATCTTTTGTTGTTGTAAATGTATCTCCCACCCCCTCTGTCCTCATCTGCTCTGCAAAACGGTCTTTTTTTTTTCTCGTTGGGTCTATCTGGTGGTCTTTTTTCCCTCTAGCTTTCCTGATGTGACTAGGTGCTCAAATTCCTCTTTCCTCATAATATGTTCTATAAATAGTGCTTGTCTTTTGTTAATTTTCTTCAATAATGTTATTTTTTGCTTGCTTCTTTCAAGACAATCTCGTTTGTTTCTTTTTCTTTGCTGTGTATGGAACTCTTAATATTCTTCTTAAAAACCTCATTTCAGCAGCCTCAATCTTGTTTCGATTTTACTTGTTGATTGTCCAGGTTTTGGGTCCATACAATAATATTGGTTCTACCTAACAATGAAGAAAACTCTTCCTAATGTTGCTTGTTGAGCATTTGTTAATAAGAACGCTTTTCATTTTCTTGAATGCTGTTTTAGCTTGGTCAATTCTGATGGATAATTCTAATATGCATTAGCCGTCTGATGAGTAGGCTGTTCCCAGGTATTTAGACTTATGATCTTGTCTAAATGTATTGCCATTTCCTGTTATTTTACTGATTGCCATGACTTCAGAATTGTTTGTAAAATAGTCAAAAGTGACAAAAATTCCTTAGAAGCCCAGATGTCAATAACAGATGAAAGATTTCCAGAGAGAGAGAGAGAGAGGGGGGGGGGGGGAATCAGAAGAAACAAATGAAGCCAACCTCGGAATTTGTGAGTCAAAGATTACAGAAAATGTAAAAGACCTGAAAGCATAACACATCGCACTCACCAAAGTAGATTCAGGCAAAAGAAAGAGCAAAAGAAAACCCAAGGCTGCTTCATCAAATACCAATTCCAGTTTGCCAGAAAACTATTTGAGTAGCTTATATCCGGGACACTCACAGTGGACAAAAAACATTCTAGAACAGTATCCCAGCGAAACATATTTCGATCCTCAGAGCAAGGCAACCTTCAAATCCAGGGTCTGGTACAGCCTGCAATATCAAGGAAAGTGTTTAGTAACAAGCCGATAGCATTAATAAAGTAAACAAAGGGGTTAAGAAATCCAAAGCCAAATCATCATATGGGCCTAACGGGATACCTTGCTTGCGGTATAGGAAATATTCCAGCGTCCTTGAGTGGTTCCACAGACTAATGAGATCAGCATGGAGGAACCTCAAAACCATCAACCAATGAATGACTGCTGATGGTGTTGACATCCCAAAAGAAAACTTGGAGTTACATGAATCAGTTTAGACCAATATTTCTTCTGAACATTGAAGGGAAACTCGCTGTCATGGCAGGAAGGCTAACTAAATATCTCACAGAAAATGAGTACATGGATAGTGTCAGACCAGAAAAGAGGCGTTTTGGAATTGTTTGGCCTGTAAAATATGCCACCATGATTTGGAAAGCAAAAAATGATCAAACTGGCTCTCAAGATGCATCATGTTCCAAAGAACATCCGGGAAATGCAGAAGTACTTTTACATCCACACGGATATACGTGACAGAGACAGACTGGATCAGTTTGGAAGTGGGCATAGCAATGAGTTGTGCTTCTTCAATACTGTTGGTATTGATAATGGACGTCATCCAGAAGGCAGCAGATTTACTTGGTGTTCCCTTTCCCTCCAGTTTCCCTATTGTGACCAGGTGCTCTAATTCCCCTTTCCTCATAAAATGGCGGATATATGTTGTTTGTCTTTCCCTAATCTTCTTTATCAATGATCTTCTCGTGTCTACCTTCATCAAGACTGTTTCGTTTGTTTTCTTTGCTGTCCATGGAACTCTCAACATTCTTCTTAGAAACCACATATTGGCTGCCTCAATCTTGTTCTGGCTTTGCGTGTAGAAAAGTAGCCCAAAACTTAAACGTTTACTGTCGCCAAACAATGTCTTTCAACAATGACATAAGAACTAGTCAAGAGCCCAGGAAGGAAGTATGATGACTTCCTGAAACATTTGAAATGAAACAAGCAAATGGCAGAAGAAAGACTGCAAGCAATAGACCAGTTTGACCTCCTTGGCGAATACAAAATGTAGCACCTGCAGTTCATGTTAATTCCAAAGCTCCTCAGACATCCGCTGATTTACAGTTTTAATACTAGCAGAGTGGAATCGAATGAAGACAAAATTAACAAATACAAAGAAAAATAGTTTGATGTCCCACCTGCCCTCACTGATGCTGTGCTCTATTGTCGTTAAAGATGAGGCTATCCCTGAAATCCATCGTCGAAGAGCACAAGATGGATAGGTCAGATTTCTAAGCATGCTTGAGGACTTGGAGATAGGATTGTATGATTCATCCAGCCCAAACTGAAGATTGGCAGAAAATAAAAAGTCTGGGATGCAGTGGACGTCATGAAGGAAAACGTCAAGGTCAGAGAAATGGAAGGGTGTAAACAAACCAAAAGGCAGAGACGCGGATTAACAAAAATGGAATGATGGTCAAAGGCAAAGGGAAAATCAAAAAACAGACATGGTCATACAAGAATTTGAAATAGCAAAGAATGCCAAAAAAATACAGAAAGGTAGTCCAGCAAGGCCAAAAGAGGCAATGGACAAAACGTGTTAAACTGCACTCCAAAGAAGTCTAAGCTGGAGTGACATGTAGCATATGGCTCATTTCAGGTTCTGTTTCATTCTAAGCGTTGTATACGACCTCTTGTCCACGAATGCAAATCTGCTGAAACGGCGGAAATCAGATGACCCTGCGTGCCCGCTCTACCAAGGTAAACCAACATTTTGTTTATGAAAACGTGCCTATCATTGGAGCGCCTTAAAAGCATGTCCAGTCAGCTCATGTGTGGTCAAATAGAAAAAAAAGTATATCTATGTTTACAATATATAAAAGTACGTTTCGTTGGTAAACACGAATTATGTTCGTGACATCGAGATATTAATTATGTATTCGTACCATCATGGTTTTATTACCGACCTTTGTTCGCTTATGACACCATTAATTAAATCTGACAAGTTAACTGAATGAACACACGCAACTAAGCCATTTATTCCCAATGATGTTGATAATGGTGGTAGTACCGATAGTAACAGTAGCAGTATAAAAAATATCAGGCAACGGAAACTTGTGTGTGTTTGTGGGAGTGGGGTGGGAGAACTATACTTTGATATCATAGCCCTCTTGTTACTGATGGTGAATGTCTATGCTGCAATTAAACAATCTAAACATCCTGCTTAATGCATGACCACTTGCACAATGTACCCATAATCATATGCTGTAATTAAATATGACTGATGTTTGTCTACACTTATGTATGTATGTACGTATGTATGTATGTATGTATGTATGTGTGTGTGTGTTGTATGTATGTATGTAGTTGTATGTATGCATGTATGTATGTATGTATTATGTATGTATGTATGTGTGCATTATGTATGTATGTATGTATATATGTATTATGTATTATGTATGTATGTACATATGTACGTATGTACGTACGTATGTATGTATGTATGCATGTATGTATGTATTTATGTATGTATGTATGTACGAACGTATTTGTATGTATTATGTATGTATGTATGTATTTATGCATGTATGTATGTATGTATGCATGTATGTATGTATGTATGTATTATGTTTGTATTTTAAACCCCGTGGGAATGCCAGGGGCTCTTTCAGTATAAATGGTATCTCCAACCTTAATGAAATTCTGTGCTAGAAAAATTCCTCTTTTCTGTCACTCTCTTTGCTTCTTTCTTCTTCTTTTGCTTTCTGTCATTTCTTCCTATCATTTTCTGCGCTGCTGGTCCATTCACCTGCATGTGTTCGATAAAGTCTTTCTCTTAGGAATGATAATGGGTACATGTATTGAGTGATTTTTGGCTCTAGGGAAATAAGATACGTGGAAGCAATTCTAGGGAATGTAGGCCCGTTTTTATATCTATTTTAGTGTCCTTAGTTATGTTTAAATTTGTATTAAAGTATGTCTTTTGAATCCCCTGTGTGATACATTGGACGGATTGGTCGACTCTAGGGGCGTCTCCTTAGATTATGTGCACAAATGCATTGAAATGTGTACTTACTTTTCTTTTCTTTTGTTTTTGCATGTTGGAGTATTGCGTATGTTTTGAAACGGTTATGGCCCTGATATGGCTCTATGCAGTCGGCTGGTCTTTAAATAAAAATGACAATGGCAATGTTTGTATGTATATGCGCATTCATGTAGCTAATCATTTAAACTTTGATAAGTATTTTGAACACATTTGATGTGAACACAAGTACAAGTTTGATAATCGTGAACATAACACGATTTACTTTACAAACATCAAGTGATCACATAATCAGGCACGCGAGCGCGCACTCACACACGCAACAAACACACACACACAACACACACACACACACACACACACACACACACACACACACACACACACACATACACACACGATCTTTTTACATATGAAAAGACGACACTTTGATAGTGCAAGCAAACAATGACCTGCAATCTTAGAAGAGTTTGAAGTTTAGAGTTAATTCAAGAGGATTTAATCGCACTTGCACAATTCCATATGAGTTCTACCCAAATCTGCCAACATTTACACAGCAGACTCCCACAGCGTGCGCAAAACTCTATGTGCTGGCAACATCTTGAACTCAGGAGCGGAAATGGTGTGTGTGTGAGAATTTTGAAACACTAGGCAGACATCACCAGAATGATGGAAATATTAAGATGGACAGCAAACAGACCAATCGTTTACTCATGCAGACTGGAACTGGACTCAAGATAACACATTACAGAGTCCATGTCTCTATCAAAAGAACAAACTTGCACACAGACAGGTTCTCATCTGGAATGTTAAGTTGGGACCTCTCCTGGTCTTAGCAAAGCTCATTCTATAATTGCTCCTTTTTCCATTTCAAAACTAACAACAAATTCTGACCTGATACACGTTTTGAAAACTGCTCACATTAATATGGCGGCACATCTGCATGCTGTGGCAAGGACGGTCAAGTGCTGTCGTCAAATATGAGTGAAACATCGGTTAATCTCGATACACCTGTTTAAGGGAAAATTCCTTATCTCGACACATCATATTGGTCATGCATTGTTGAGGTCACACGGAAGTAAAATCTCATTGGTTACTCTAAACTGAGGTCTAACAGATGATGTTATAGCCGAGCATCATTAGACATCACAGCAGGAAAAACAAACGGGGATTATTCTCATCATCATCATCATCATCATCATCAGGTGCCCTGCCGCATGGCGTTGGCGACGATGGACTTCCAACCATCTCTATATCTCGTTGCCCCCAGCATCTCCCCCACCCTCCTCATCCCCAGCCACTCTGTAAGTCCGTCCAGCATTCTCTCCCTGGGTCTACCTGGTGCTCTCTTTCCCTCCAACTTTCACGTTGTGACCAGGTGCTCCAAATCCCCCTTCCTCATAAAATGGCCTATAAATGTGCCTTGTCTTTTCCTAATCTTCCTTATGAGTGATCTATTTGTGTCTGCCTCCATTAAGACTGTCTCGTTTGTTTTCTTTGCTGTCCATGGAACTCTCAACATTCTTCTGAGAAACCACATCTCGGCTGCTTCGATCCTGCTCTGGCTTTGCTTGCTGACTGTCCACGCCTTGCATCCGTACAACAGTATTGGCTCTATATAACATTCAAGGACTCTCTTTCTGATGTTAATTGATAGGCATTTGTTGGTTAGAATGCTTGTCATCTTCTTGAATGCTGTTTTGGCTTGGCCGATTCTGCCAGCTATTTCCGATGTGCATCTGCCGTCTGATGAAATGACCGTTCCCAGGTATTTGAACTTATTAACCTGTGTCAAGGTTGTGCCATTTGCTGTTATTTTGCATGAGGGGATTTCATGCTTTTTTACTGATCACCATGACTTCAGTCTTCCTGCTGTTTAAGTTCCAACCCCTTACCTTTGCTTTCTGTTTTTAGTATATTCACAAGATTTTGTAGGTCCCTTTCATTTTCTGCAATTTGCACGGTGTCATCTGCGTACCGAATGTTGTTTATCATTTTCCCCCCAACCTTTAATCCAGGTTCTTCTTCTAGGTTTCTCATGGTGTTTTCGCTATATAGTGAAAACAGATCTGGTGACAAAACACAACCCTGTCTGACTCCTCTTTTGATGTTTTGAAAAGAGCTTATATTGTTTTCTATTCTCATTGCAGCTGTTTGGGATTATTCTATGTCCTGTAAACCAAACGTAGACTGAGAAAAACTAACAAAAACCGGAACCCTTATCTTGTCCATTCAGCAACGGAACTCTCTCTGTCTCTCTGTCTCTCTCTGTCTCTCTCTGTCTCTTCGTCTCTCTCTGTCTCTCTCTCTCTCTCTCTCTCACTCTCTCTCTCTCTCCACTCACTACTCACCACACTCACACACACACACACACCCCACACACACACACACACACTCACACTCAAACACACACACACACACACACACGCACATGCACTAACATTAACACACATACTAACACTAACACACTCACATATACACACATACACATTCAATCATTAATTCACTCATACACACACAAACGGGCGTGCACGCGCGCGCATACACACACTCACTCACACACGCACACTCACACTCAAACACACACACATACATGTACACACACATGCACTAACATTAACACACATACTAACACTAACACATTCACATACACACTCATACACATTCAATCATTAATTCACTCATACACACACACAAACGGGCGTGCACGCGCGCGCATACACAGACACACACTCACACACTCACGGGCGCGCGCACAAACACGCACACACACACACACACACACACACACACACACACACACACACACACACACACACACACACACACACACCGTCTAATATCATCATTATAGTGAAAAGATGTTAAATCAAAGAACAAACGAACACACACACATTCACTATTCGACCCTTTTACATGTAAAAGACTGCTTAAACTGCACTCAAAGAAAACATAATGACCGCAGGGAAAGATCTGCTGGCTGCTCGGAAAGACACCAAACTTGGGATCTCTTTCAGGGCATGTCAGATCATGCTGAAAAGCAAAATGGGCTGTGTCTGGAGCATCGTGCCTGGCCACTTTCCCGTCGTTCAAACATCCCCTGTCATTAAGTAAGGCAACGTAGGGGGCTTCCAACTGCTAATTGTCGAGACTATAGTAAGAGGGCAACGAGAGATAAGAGATAGATGGAAGTCAAGGTCGCCAACGCCATGCGGCAGGGCACCTGATGATAATGATGATAGTAAGAGGAAAGAAGCAGGCAGTTATGCGAGCTGGTGGCAGGGCATCATTATCATCATGTACCCTGCGGCATGGCGTTGGTGATCATGGACCTCCATACGAATCTATCTTTTGTCACAGCAAGAACATCTCCCACCCTCTGTGTCTTCAGTCACTCTGCAAGCTCACCCAGTATTTTCTCCCTGGGTCTACCTGGTACTCTCTTTCCCTCCAGGTTTTCTATTGTGACCAGGTGCTCTAATTTCTCTTGCCTCATAAAATGTCCTATAACTCTTGCTTGTCTTTACTCAATATTCTTTATTAATGTTCTTGTTGTGTCTGCCTCCTTGCAGACTGTCTCGTTTGTTTTCTTTGCTGTCCATGGAACTCTCAACATTCTTCTTAGAAACCACATCTTGGCTGCCTCAATCTTGTTCTGACTTTGCGTGTTGATTGTCCACGCCTCAGAACCGTACAACAGTATCGGTTCTATATAGCACGGAAAAAATATCATCCTGATATTAACTGATAGGCATTTGTTGGTAAGAATGCTTTACATCTTCTTGAATGCTGTTCTGGCTTGACTGATTCTGCTGGCTATCTCTGATGTGATCTGCAGTCTGGTTAGATGACCATTACCAGATACTTAAACTTCTCAATCTGTCTCAATGTTGTGCCATTTGCTGTTATTTTGCATGACGGGATTTCTTGTTTTTTACTTATTACCTTGAATTCAGTCTTTTTGCTATTTAGTTCCAGCCATTTATTTTTGCTTTCTTGTTCTATTATATTCACATAATTTTGTAGGTTCTTTTTCATTTTCTGCAATTAGCACGGTGTCATCTACGTAAGGGTTGTTTATTATTTTTCCTCCAACTTTTATACCAGGGCATTCTTCTAGATTCCTCATGGTGGTTTCATTGTAAAGTGAAAAGAAATCTGGTGACAGAACACATCCCTGACTAACCCCTCTTTTGACATTCTGGAAGGAGTTTATATCGTTTTCTATTCTAATTGCCGCTGTTTGTTCCTAATACATGTTTCTGATTATTCTTATATCTTTTCCATCAATATTTAGCCTTTCTATTTGATGGATCAGTTCTTCATGTCTTACCCAATCAAAAGCGTTGGTATAACCAACAAAGCAAATATATAAATCCTTATTCAACTCGACTGCCCAAAAGAGGGGTCTTCCATTTTCTTTTGGTCCCGAGGCTGGGCCGGAAATGGTTGGTGCGCGTTGTATGGTTAATTCCCCGGATTTTTCATCTCCTCACCTTGGCATTCGGTTTGTAAACAAGGAAACTGATGACCGGGTCTGAATAGGTCACGCAACGCATGGTGAGCCCCCTTTTGCCTGACGAAATGACTATCAAGTGGCGTCGGCAGCTTGGGAGATGATTGTCTGGACAGAAGCGAGGCACTGGTGCTCTGGGTCCCATCCACACCCTCGTGGTGTTTCCTGTTAACTGTGCATTTATTCGTCGTCGTCTTGCCTATACGCTGAAATTTTCTGCCTGTCCTGTTTTGTTATATCAAATACACGTTCTGATTCATTTCATTTTTGTGTTTTTGTTGTAACAGCAAATTCAAACTGACATGCTTACCAACCTGCCCTTGTCGTCGTAAGGCCCAGACAGTTTAACGCCTGTTACCGAGGAATGTACCTTATCAAGTGGAGGGACAAGAGATGTAGTTGAATACAAGTCTACTGACCAAACCCATGGAATCCAGTCATCATCATCATGTACCTGCCGCATAACGTTGGCGATCATGGCCTTCCATATGCATTTATCTCTTGTCACTGCAAGTACATCTTCCACCCTCTCTGTCCTCAGCCACCATGCAAGTCCATCCAATATTTTCTCCCTGGGTCTACATGATGTTCTCTTTTCCTCCAGCTATCCTGTTGTGACCAGGTACTCTAATTCCCTTTTTCTCATAAAATGGCCTATGTTGCTTGTCTTTTCCTAATCTTCCTAATCTATGATCTTCTTGTGTCCGTATCTCTGGCAAGAAGGGGTTTGTGTGTTGTCATCTATAACAGTTAGATGAATTGGGGATGTTTACAGAGGAGTTCTTTCTCTACTTAGAAGTCACACGCACAACAAGGAGGAAGGAGAGAGAGAAGTAGAAACGCACTAAGTACACTGACAATAAGTTTCAAAAGCAGTCCACACATAGCATTACAATTCAAAATAGTTTCTTTAATTAAACATATTCAACTGAAAGCATAATCATTCATCCTCTTATTCTTATTTGCCTACGTCCTAAAGCAATCCTGCTTCTTTGCCTATCAGCCCTAAATCCTACATTGAAATAAAACATCAACGTACCTTCACTACATGTTTCTGGCAAAGGCTCAGCGCCTCTGCCAAGTTGAGTGGCCCATCTCCTAACACAGCCGTGACTGACTGACCGTTCTGTCTCTCTGTGTCTGTCTTCTCTGTGGGTCTGTATTCACTTATGTGTTATTTTCCCTTTTCATTTATAGAGCGTGGATCAGAACACGCTGGGGCTCTGACCCCCACCTATCTTAAGACGACTTTTCGAGAAAGTTCTTCTACCAGCGAATGCATGAAGGAGGGGTTGACGTGGACAAGCACAGGCCAGCACCTGTCCACTGAAACAATGGACTGCTCTCTTTCACTGGGGCGATCTTTGAAAACGTCCCAGCAGAGCTGCGTTTACAGATGGCTCTATTGGTTAACTGTCTTGTTTACAGTCTACATAAGTGTGAGAACGGCTGTGCTGCCCGATGCTGGAGTACACTGAAGTACCCGTAAGGGCCTGTTTCTACTTGAGGGGTTGTACGTTGATTAATCCTAAGCTTTCACTACAGGCTAGTTCGTCTGCCTTGCCAGACATTGTCAACATCTTGGCTCAGACTGAAGTACATGTATAGGCCTGTTTCTACACGAGTCATTTCTGCGATATATCCATCAAGACTGTCTCTTTTGTTTTCTTTGCTGTCCATGGAGCTCTCAACATTCTTCTTAGAAACCACGTTTCGGCTGCCAGTACAAATAGGAAAAATGGCCACACTCATCTGCAAATGTGAATGAAACGTGTACATGGCAAAAGAAGAAAACCCTCGTACACAAAGTGCATTGTCCTGCGTCGTACCAACGTGCTTTAACCATTCTACCACTTACTCTTACAATTGGGATACATGTGACCAATTACCCAGGGGAGCATCATTAATAATGCTTGAGTTGTTCACTAGATATGGAAAGTGTCTTATGTCAAAGTGTTACGTGAACTGAATAATTGTGGTGCTCGTACAGTTTGTATTTTGCTGTCCAGGAAGAGGTGAAATTATTTTTTCTGATCAGTAACTTGCTTTGGTTTGCTTTCTTTTGAAAAATTTGTGTTGATCAGGAAAGAAACACACACAGTCATGCGCATGCACTCATACACACGCACACACACACACACACACACACACACACACACACACACACACACACACACACACACACACACACACACACACACACATACACACACACACACAGACACAAACACACACACACACACAAACGCGCGCGCGCGCAAATAAAAATAAAAGATAACCAAACAAACAAACAACCAAACAAACAAAAACACACACTGACACAAACACACACACACACAAACAAACACACATACACGCGCGCGCAAAAAAAAAAAAAAAAAACAATACAGAAAAACAACCAACCAACCAACCAAACAAACAAAAACACACACAGACACGTATATCTATTCACACTCTTTTCTCTCTAGAGAGACAGCGATACATTTTACGTTACATGAACAGATTAAGTAACCAAAGTATAGCAATCATCCACTCTGAAGTTTTTTTAATATGCATTCTGAAGCTTTTTATTCATTTTGAATAGTAGGTTTAGGAGCATATTTAAACGTAACCACAGCAACAAAGCATTCTATGACTGACCTTAGGATCAAATATGAGGAGCACTCATCAAGTTTCGCAACCTTGACTAACTGTTGATATCAAGACTGTACTTAGGAGCATATTTTTCTTAGTTTTATTACAAAAAAAATCATCAGATTCTTTGTTTAGTAAGGCTAATGGGTTTCTTTCCAGCAGCAGCGAATTTTTGCGAAACGAATTTTGGAGCTCTAATTTATTATGACTACTGCCAAATGAAATTTTATCAGGAATGCTTTCACAGTTTAAAACAGTGTTGCAGATCTGTCTCCATCAAAGGTCAGTTTTTAGATGGTTCAGATAGTTGAAGTCTGGCCAAACATTGACGATTGTTATATACTGGCAGCGACTGTTACCCCAGAAAACGTTTTTCGTGCAGCGTCCTTAATTAAGGAGGTCTCAAAAATCAACAAGATTAAAATGCAGAGAATCACGAAGATTTCACTGAAAAGTCGCATTCTTCATGACTAGATTGGCATGAGCAAATGTTGAGCCCGTTGGGTGACCTGTGATCTAAATGGAGAAGAAGAAGACGGTGGGAAGGGGGGAGGGATTGCATACTGCATATGCTGAAAATACTTGATAGAGGGTCTCCTCGCGTCTGTGATATTGTAACAGAAGACTCAACATGAATATGGACTCGAGATAATAATAATAATAATATATTTTATTTATATAGCGCAAAATCTTGATAAAATCAAATCTAAGCGCTGAGCGTATACATGCATACATACCTACATACATATGAGCGTATACATGCATACATACATGCTTACATACTTACATACATAAATCTAAGCTGAGCGTATACATGCATACATACATACATACATAAATCTAAGCGTATACATACATACATACATACATACATACATACATACGTACGCACATGCATACATAATAATTACAATATTTATATAGCGCAAATCTCGACAAAATCAAATCCAAGCGCCGAAAAGACACACACGCACACACGCACGCACGCACACACACGCACACACACACACACACACACACACACACACACACACACACACACACACACACACACACACACACACACACACACATGCATGGCCACAAATGGGGAGAAAAGAATAAAAGCAATAAAAGCAAGAATAAAACCAATGGAAAACCACAGAGAGCACATCATATACAATTATATATTAAAACAAAGTGATTCCCCTCCGAGCGGAGACAGGCTGCAGAGGGGGGTTGAGTGAGGTTAGGATTTTATGCAGAGGAGAAAAGGTGAGTTTTGAGAGCGGACTTGAAGGAGGCAAAAGTAGGTTGCTGACGGACTGAGAGAGGAAGTTTGTTCCAGGAGAGTGGACCAGAAACAGAGAAGGCTCGTGGACCATAGGTATTGAGCTTAGTGCGTGGAAAGCGAAAAGTCAGAGGATCGGAGGCAGAGCGGAGGGTACGTGAGGGAACATAGATCTCAAGTAGGCTTGACAGGTAATCGGGGGCTGCGTTATTGAGGCTTTTGTAGCACATGGTGTCTAGTTTGTACTGTATGCGCTTTGATACAGGGAGCCAGTGAAGTTGTGCCAGGAGAGGAGATATGTGGTCAGCTTTTTTCTTTTTGAGTACAAGGCGTACAGCATTGTTTTGAATGCGCTGTAGGATGTGAATGGTGGAGGCAGGAAGACCAGACAGGAGTGAATTGCAATAGTCAATGCGAGACATTATGAAGGAGAGAACGAGTTTTGCAGTTGTTTCCACAGAGAGATACTTCCTGATCAGGCTTATACGATGGAGATGATAGTAGCAAGATCTGGCAGTTTGAGAAACAAAGTTGTTCATGGACAGGGTAGAGTCAATGCAGACACCAAGGTTTTTAGCTGAATCAGAAATTGGGACTGATGTGTTACATAATGGGAGAGAAAGAGGAGGCAGCTGGGAAAGTTTCTGACGGGTGCCAATGAGGATAGCTTCTGTCTTGTCGTCATTAAGCTGAAGTCTATTGTGTGTCATCCAGTTCTTAATGTCCGAGTAACACTCAGTGGTGCGAGTCAACAGGCGCTGTATATTATCAGGTGAGTCACTATCTTGAAGTTGGGTGTCATCAGCATAGAAGTGGTGTTTTATAGAGTGGGAGTTGATGATGGTGGACAGGGGGGAGGTATAAAGAGTGAAAAGAACAGGGCCAAGGACAGATCCTTGTGGAACACCACAGGTCAGGTATGCAGGTTGAGAGTAAGTGCCATTGATGAGAACAGTTTGTTTTCTGTTTGATAAATACGAAGTGAAAAAGGAGAGAGCAATGTCAGAGATGCCAAAAGTATGATGAAGTCTAGAAAGGAGAATACCATGGTCAATGGTATCGAAGGCTGCAGACAGATCAAGGAGTGTGAGGAGAGAGACTTTGCCAGTATCAGTTGCAAGGAGGAGATTGTTGAGAATGTGTAGTAGGGCAGTTTCAGTGCTATGGCACTGGCGGTAGGCTGACTGGAAAGGATTGAGGAGATTGTTGGCAGACAGGTGAGAGTTCAGCTGGTTGAGGACGACCTTTTCAAGGAGTTTTGACAAGAAAGAGAGATTAGAGATAGGCCTGTAATTTTTCAGAGATGAAGCAATAATAAGCAGTATGGGTCTTCTCAAGTGAGAACTCACCTGTAAAATTCAAATAGATCATAAGAGCATGTAAACAAATAGTAATGACTGACTGGTACGTCTACTACTGTTTATCTATGATCTTTCAGGGCTGGTGCAAACAATGTCCTTGGGCAAGTGTCTACGATCAACTGCTCCGTCATGACAGTGCCAGCTGCTACTCTGGATTTTCTTGCAAAAACTAATGATCGGTGGGAAGGGTACATTTTTAATACGTTTTCAGCTCATAGTGCTTACTTTCAGGCTCACATCTTACGCCATGATCATTTTGGATCTTCTCCATCAAAGCCATCTGTGGCATATGGAATTTTTTTCTGACCTTAAAGAGCCATCTCAAGAAACTGAAACTCTAACACCATTCTGTCATTCTCAAAAACATCCACTGAAGATGATTATCGTGGCTACATTGATCATGAGAAGAATGGAGCTGATCTATCATGTGTTGTTCGAAAGTTGTACGTCCAGTTTTTTTGTTTATCGTTAAAGACTCTAAACAATTTAAAATGATGTAGATATCATCTTTATCATTTCTCCTTTATCGATGTGTGTGCTTGTACCGTTATGCCATCATGGAGGTGTGTGTGAAGGAAGTCTTGAATGCCCCAGAATGAAAAGATGTGGTATAAATTCAAGGCTTCCTTCAAGAGATTAACTCAGATCTTACTTGGTCGCTGTAAATTCATCTATATTTTTGTTGCATGTGTTGAGGAAGCTGGTGAAGTCATATTCTGGTCATAGACCAAACCACTCAATTCTCTGTAGATGAATACGACGGCAGATCTCTGATCGTGGCAGGTTTTGATCATGTCATGTGGGGTCTTTGTTTACAGCTCTTCTCAAACAACGCATTTCCAAGGTGGTAATTTTGTGCTCAAGAGGTTGTTGTTTTTCAAAATAATACTGATCGAAAAAGATGATGATGATGATGGTGGTGGTGGTGGGTGGTGACGACGATGGTGATGGTGGTGGTGGTGATGATGATGATGATGATTAAGACGATGTCGATGATCACATTTTCATTTCAGACCATTGATACATCATTTACAGATCAAGTCATTTCCCTCTGTGTTTCGCTACACGTGCACAATGTCCACCTTCACTGCCCACCCCAACACTGTCACTGCCCAGCTGTTGCATTGGTCAAACACTGACCCCGATGCTGAAGCCTTCACCTTTCGCAGTGATGATCCCCACATCCAACGTTTGAGCTTGACCCGGCATGAAATTTTTGATTTCGCCTCACGCTATACGGCCATCTTAAAGAGGAAGGGAATCCAACATGGCGACGTGGTGTGCAACACTCTGCACAACGGTCCGGAACGTGTGCTGACTGACATGGGCATTATGGTGGCTGGGGCTGTCACTCTCAATGGCATGGTATTTTTGGCAGATGGGGCTGATCTGATGGGTTCTCTTCAAAGGGCCGGGTGTAAAGCAATCATCACTGATGTTGGGCTGGCGTGTAACTCCATGTCTATCCTGCAGAAGCTTGTGGAGTCTGATGATCAGGACGTTGTGGATTGTCCAGACGTGCCCACACTGAAACACGTGCTGAAAGTGAACTGCCAGCCAACCCGAGATGGGCTCAAACCTTTCATTGAAGAACTGAAGCAAAACGATGACCAGTTCGTGGCAGAGGTTCTTCCATCAGACATGGCCATCATCATGACCACCTCAGGAAGCACTGGCTACTCTAAATTAGTCCCTCGGACACACGCTATGCTTTTACACCATGGGAGAACCAGGGCTGATGTCCTGGATCATCAGGATGGAGATGTCTTTTTCAACGACAGGTCATTAGGATGGTTAGGCGGGTCGCCCGTCCTCTACCTGGCCACTGGAAGTCGGCGAGTGTTAATAGACATGTCAACCCCTCCTGCTGACCCCATAGGCCTTGCCTGGCGCAGTATTTGGGAAGAGGGTGCCACTATAGCGACATTGGTGCCTGTATTCATTGACAAGTCTATGGCCAGGCCTGAACTATGGCAAAACAAGGGCAAGCTTCATCGTGTAATGACTGGTAAGGATATATTCTGTCGTTTGTTAGTGGATTAGAAATACAACAAAAACAACAACAAGAACATCAACAAGATCAAGAGCAAGAAGAACAACAGCGCACCATCAACAAACCTGGCAGAGCAAAAACAACAACAAACCACAAAACCGTCAACAAACTCAAGTAGCTTTATCTTAACACCTCTTTAATATGTTAAGTCGAAACAAGACCAAAGCCAAAACATAAAGGTAAAGCAGCATTAAAACAACATAATCATGCCATTCTGACAATCTTCTTTTTTGTTAAAAAAACTATCACTGAAATTCCTGATTTTGTAACTCAAGGTAACTATGACCTTGACGAAGTTTTACGTGAAACAAAACTTGACATGAATCGTAGACAATGGTAGGCTGTCAGAACAGTACATGTAGAAACATAGAAAAGGCTAAAAGTTAGAAATTGGATATGGTTGGTTGCTCTCAGTGTGAAACATAGGATGATCATGCCATATTGATGTTTTTACTTTTATGTCATATAAATGATTCAGATGATCTATCTATCTATCTATATATATATATGTATATCTCTCTGTCTTTCTGTGTGTCTGTTTATCTGTCTGTCTATCTATCTATCTATCTATCTACCTACCTACCTACCTATCTATCTTTAGATATATATATATATATATATGTGTGTGTATATGTATATAAACATATATATATATATATGCGTGTGTGTATGTGTTGTGTGTTTGTGAGTGTGTGTGTGTGTGTGTGTGTGTGTGTGTGTGTGTGTGTGTGTGTGTGTGTGTGTGTGTGTGTGTGTGTGTGTTACTGACTAATGTGACGCATCTAGTGTGTTGGCTAATGACAGTACAAGAAATCAAATCGATTGCATTATGATAAATAAAAGATTTAGAAAGCAAGGGCTATGTAATGCGAACTCTATCGTGCAATTAACCTGATGAGTCGTGTGACGAAGATTCTATTAAGAATAATCAAGATGAGGAGAGGACAAGAAATAACATCAAAACAGAAAGAGCAGAGGAACAATGTGGATTTGTTGACAGGAAAGGAACTATTAATGCCGTATACATCCTAAAGACTCTCATAGAAAAATCAACTGAAATGAATAAGGATCTCTCTTTGTGTTTTGTTGATTATATCAAGGCTTCTGATCGGGTAAGACACGAAGAATTGATCAACCCACTGGAAAAACTCAATACTGATGGAAAAAAATCTAAGAATAATAGGGAATATGCATTAGGAATAAACAGCAGTAATGAGAATAAAACTGATATAATCTCTTTTCAAAATGTCTAAAAAAAAGGGGTGTTTTCTGTCACCAGATTTGTTTTTGTTTTATTGTGAATCCATCATGAGAAACCTGGAAGAATACCCTGGGATGAAAGTTAGAGGAAAAATAAGGAAATCTTTGTTATGCACATGACACCATTCTATCTGCAGAAAATTAGAAACGACCCACACAATCTTGTGGATATAATAGAAATAGAAATCAAAAACAAAGGGCGTGAGCAAAATAGTAAAAAGACTGAATTCATGGTAATAAGTAAAAAACAAGAAATCCCCTGATGTAAATTAGCTGCAAATTGCATAATACTGAGACAAGTTGATAAGTTTAAATCTCTGGGAATGGTCATCTTATCAGATGGCTGATGCACATTGGACAGATCCAGCAGAGTTGGCTAAGCTATGAGGTGCATTCAAGAAAATTTTTTTAAAAAAAACCTATCAATGGACATTAGGAAAAGAGCTTTTCAGTACTGTTGTATGGATGCAAGGCGTGGACAATGGACTAGCAAAGGCAAAACAAGATCGAGGCAGATGAAATGTGATTTCTAAAAACAATGTTACAAGTTCCATGGACAGAAGAGAAAACAAACGAGACAATCTTGGGAGAAGGAAACACAAAAAGAACATTAATGAAGGAGATTAGGAAAAGAAAAGCAACATTGACAGGACAGTTTACAAAGGAAGAGAAATAATAATAATAATAATTATAATATTTATATAGCGCAAAATCTTGATAAAATCAAATCTAAGCGCTGAAACAGACACACACACACGCACGCACGCACACACACGCACGCACGCACGCACACACACACACGCGCGCGCGCGCGCGCGCGCGCCACACACACACACACACACACACGCACACGGCTATAAATGGGGAGAAAGAATAAAAGCAATGGAAAACCACAGAGAGCACACCATATACAATTATATATTACAATGTGATTCCCCTCCGAGTGGAGACAGGCTGCAGAGGGGATTGAGTGAGGTCAGGATTTTATGCAAAGGAGAAAAGGTGAGTTTTGAGAGCGGATTTGAAGGAGACAAAAGTAGGTTGCTGACGGACTGAGAGAGGAAGTTTGTTCCAGGAGAGTGGACCAGAAACAGAGAAGGCTCGTGGACCATAGGTATTGAGCTTAGTGCGTGGAAAGCGAAAAGTCAGAGGATCGGAGGCAGAGCGGAGGGTACGTGAAGGAACATAGATCTCAAGTAGGCTTGACAGGTAATCGGGAGCTGCGTTATTGAGGCTTTTGTAGCACATGGTGTCTAAATTTGAGCACCTTATTACAACAGGAAAGCTAGAGGGGAAAAGAACACCAAATAGACTCAGGTAGAAAACATTAGGCAGTTTTGTCCTGCAGCAGTCGGTTTTATTTTTCTCTCTCTTTTTCCTCTTCTTTTTTCTACTCTTTTCTTTTTTCGTCTTTTCATTTTTCTTTTTTTAATTCCTCAAAGTTTTCTTTATATTTTAGACCATATAGTTTTGTTCTGTCAAGTGAAAGGTCTATTGCGTCTGCTTGTTTATGTCTTCTGTCTGTTCCTACCAGGGAGACAAACGTGATTTCCTTCTCTCCTGGGGCTATAACAATAATCTACTCATACTCGTTTCGTTCACTATATTTACCTCCTCAACCCACCCTAATCCTCCAAACTTCAAACTGTTGTGTTGCAGCAGGTCAGCCAGTGAGGAAACATCACCTTCAGATTCTGAAGTCAGGTATTGCGGACAATGTGGTCATAGTGTACGGCATTACAGAAGTGGGACCTTGCAGTCATCTCATCGTCACCACGCGTGATGTTGACAGTTTTCAGGATGGGGACAATGGCCTGCCCTGTAAAGGTTACGAGGTGGGCACATTTTATGTTTTAGCTGTCTTTTAATTTCTTAATTAATTGCTTTTTACTTATTTAGCTAATTATTAAATCTGTTTATTAATCAAGTCAGAAAATTAATCAATAAATAATGATGATTATAGTAAAAATGATGACAATCATAATCATCATCGTCATCATCATCATTGCCAACATCATCATCATCTCATTTTTACTATTGTTGTCATCGGTAAGTAGTAGTGATAGGTTCATTCAAAGATATTCCCTAGGGATGCCTGGGGCTCTTTCGATACAGATGGTATCCCCACCTTCTTGAATTTCTGTGTTGCCTTGTTCCTTTGCTTTCTGTCATTTCTTCCTATCATTTTCTGCCTTGCTGGTCCATTTACTTGTATGTGATCAATAAAGTCTTACATGTTCTTTCTTAGGATTGATAATTGGGTACATGAACTTAAGTGCATTTTTGGCTCTAGGGAAATGAGATGTGCGGAAGTAGTGCCCTTAGCTGTGTTTAAATTTGTAGTCAGGTATGTTTTTAAATTCCCTGTATGATAAATTGGATGGAGTGGTCAACACCAGGGGCATATCCTTAGATTATGTGCACGAATGCATTGATATGTGTACTTAATGTTCTTTTCCCTCTTTCCCTTGTTGAAGTAGTATGTTTTGAAATGGTTATAGCCCCGATATGGCTCTACGTAGTCGGCTGGGCTTTAAACAAAAATAACAGTAACAGTAATTCAAAGATGTGAAAATTGCAAATAAAAGGGGAAGCAAAATCATATATATTCTGGTGGGGACACACATGGAAGAGGGGTAGACATGATAATGGACATTGACAAGTCAAAGTCTATCAAAGTTATTTTAGAGGGCAAGCCACTTTATATCAACCTCTCCAAGTATATGCACCAACAACCGTAAGTACGCAGGAAAAAAATGAAAACTTCTTTGCTGAGTTAGAGACTGTCAATGCTCAATATAAACCACAGGACATTACAATAACAATGGGAGATTTTAATGCTCAAGTGGGACGGGGAAAAGTAGATAACATAGTTGGACCTCAGGGTCTTGGCAATCGAAATGAAAGGAGAGAAAAACTTGTTGAGTGGGCATAAATGAATAACTTCATGATAGGAAACACTTGGTTTGAGCAATCTAACAGAAGAAAACGGACATGGATGAATCCTGGAAACAGTGCAAGAAATCAATTTATTACATCCTGATAGATAAGAGATTTAGACAGTCTTTTCTGATAGCAAAAACATTAACAGACTGCAACAGTGATCACAATCATTGTAATGGGAAAATTTAGGCTGAAACTAAGGAGAAGAAAACAAACCAAAACAAATCATCTACATCTTGGACGTTTAAAGACAGATGAATCAACTTTTGCAAAATCTAACGTATCTGTTCAAAACAAATTCAGTGCTCTGGAGGACTTTGGTAAATGTGAAGCACAATAGACAAATTCGGAAAACTCGATAAATGAAACTTGTGAAGGAAATCCATAGAGTCAAAAGAAAAGCAAAAAAAGAACTAGATGACAAAAGAAACTTCAGAATAGATGGCAAAACTTAGGAAGGTAAAAGGAAAAGAGGAAGAATATCAAACGATTGATGAGGAAATCAGGAATAAATGCAATGAAAGTAAGGAAACGTGGCTAGAAACAAAATGCGAAGAAATAGCCGCAAAACAGACCGTTAGTTTATCTACAGAAAAACTGAAAAAATATCACTCTGGTGAAAGACATACACATACATGCAGCTGGTTGTATACGATCAAAAGACGGTATGATTAGTATGGAAAAACACAAAATAATAGATAGATGCGTAGAGTACATAAAAATCTTTTTAACGATGGCAAAAAGGAAGAACACATCATAAGAGAAAGAACGCTGAAAAACCACTAATAATAAAAGACGAAGTTAGAGCAGCGATGAAAAATATGAAATAGGGAAAAGCACTAGAACCAGACAATTTTACCATAGAAATGATTGAGACTCTAGATGAATTTGATATTGAAAACGTAACAGTTCTCCTAAATGAAATTTAATGCACTAGGAAATCCCTAAAGATGTGTTAAAATCAACTTCTATTGCACTTTCAAAGAAAGCACAGACTAATGAATGCAAACTCCATCGTACAGTCAGCTTGATGAGTCATGTGAAAAACATTTTATCAAGAAAAATAATGTTGAGAACAAGGAACAGAATCAAAACAGAAATAGTTGAAGAACAATGTGGATTTGTTGATGGGAAAGGAACTATGAATGCCATAAACATCCTTAGCATTCTCATAGAAATATCAGTTGAGCGAATATGAATATATATATACATGTATATACATGTGTGTTTATGTGTGTGCGTGAGTGCGTGTGTGTGTGTGTGTGTGTGGTGTGTGTGTGTGTGTGTGTGTGTGTGTGTGTGTGTGTGTGTGTGTTGTGTGTGTGTCTGTGTGTGTATGTGTGTGTGTGTGTTTGTGTGTGTGTGTTTTGTTAATTATACTAGGGCTTTTGACCGGGACAGATACGAAGAATAGATCAACCAATTGGAAAAGCTCATTATTGAAGGAAGAGATCTAAGAACAATGAGGAATATGCATTGGAACAAACAGCAGCAGTGAGATTAGAAAATGATACAATCTCTTTTCAAACTATCAAAAGATGGTTTAGGCAGGGATGCGTTCTGTCACCAGAATTGTTTTCACGTTACAGCAAAACCATCATAAAAATCTAGATTAATACCCTGGACATCGGGTTTGAGAAAAATGATAAACATTCTTCATTATACAGATGACTTCGCTCTATGTATAGAAAATGAATAAGACTTACAAACTTTTGTGAATGTAGTAAAAATAAAAATCAGAAATAAAGGGCTAGAACTAAATACTTTGAAGACTGAAGTCATAGTGATCAGTGAAACACAAGAAATTCCCTCATGTAAAATAACAGCAAATGGCACAACACTGAGACAAGTTTTTTTAAGTTTGAATAATTGGGAACAGTCATATCACCACACGGCATATGCATTTTAGAAATATCCAGTAGAATTGGCCAGGCTAATATGGCATTCAAGAAAATGAAAAGCGTTTTTACTAATAAATGCCTATCAATTAACACCAGGAAGAGACTTCTTCATAGTTATATGGGACCATTACTATTGCACGGATGTGAAGCCTGGTCAGGCAACATGCAAAGCCAAAACAATCTTGAAGCAGCTAAAATGTGATTTCCAGGAAGAAAGTTAAGAATTTCATGTACAGCAAAGAAAATAAACGAGACAGACTTGAAAGAGGCAAACACAAAATGAACGTTAATGCAGAAGACTAGGAAAAGACAAGCAACATTCATAGGACATTTTATCAGGCAAGAGAAGTTTGAACAACTCAACTAGTCACAACAGGAAAGCTGGAGGGAAAAAGAGCACCATGGAGAAATATTAGACAATTTTACAGAGTGGATGAGGACAAAAAAGATAGGAGATAGGCTTGCAGCGACAAAAGATAGATTCATATGCAGAACTTTGATCGCCAACGTCATGCAGCAAGGCATTTGAGTAGTAGTAGTAGTAGTAGTAGTAGTAGTAAAGGTAATGGTAGTAGTAGTAATAGTAGTAGTAGTAGTAGTAGCAGCAGCAGCAGCAAGTAATGTTTTTTCATCATCACCCATCATCATCACTGTCGTCGTCGTTATTATCATCATCATCATCGTCGTCATCATCATCATCATTGCAGGTGAAGATTTTGGACGATAACGGTGAGGAGATACGGGAGACAGACAAGACAGGGGAAATTGTCGTTCGAAGTGGTCAGTACTTCTTTTCCAACTACTGTGGTCAGGAGAACGGGGAAGAGCGGGACATTTTTACTCCTGATGGCTTTTTCCGCATCGCTGACATGGGATTCTGGAATAGTCAAGGGCATCTGTTCGTCATCGGCAGAAAGTGAGTTTATTATTTGAAGACACAAATGCCATCATGGAGAACTCTTCGCTCCAGTTCTCTTTTCGTAAACAAAAAGGGAGAGATTTGTGTCATGTGATCTGGAGGTGTGCCCGTATTTGTATGTGTGTTTGTATAGAAGTCTACATGCATCTACGTACGTACGTACGTACGTATGTATGTATGTATGTATGTATGTATGTATGTATGTATGTATGTATGTATGTATGATGATGGATGTATGTATGGATGGATGGATGGATGGATGGATGGATGGATGGATGGATGGATGGATGTGGATGGATGATGGATGATGCATGTACGCATGTATGCATGTATGTATATATGTGAGTATAAATGTATGTATGTATATATGTATATATGTATGTATGTATGAATGTATGTATCTACGTACGTATGTATGCCTGTCTTTATATGCTTATGTATGTATCTTTCTCTTGTTGTCTCTGACAAAAGTATCTAAGCAATATATTTTTTAACTCTTTCTGAATGAGTTTTTCAAAACAAGTGACACAACTGAGGAGTCCTAGAATGCGTAAATTGGACATCCTGGCATCAATGTCATGATAACACAGAGACAGATTGCTCAGAATCAGTACTTTAAAAGGAAGAAGGTCTCTGAATAGCACGTTTTCATGAATTTCTGACGTTCACCTTGTATTAATTTTTTACTCTTGTGATAATTCATTGTCTTCGCTTCATATCACGTTTTATTTCTTCTTTGATGCCACAGTGATCTTCAAAATTGCAACTTTCTGTAATAATGTTTTAGCACAAAAAGGACTGTTATTATTACAGTGGCATGACCATCTTGTTTTATTTTTCGATAATTTTTATTACATATTTTTGTCGCTACACGTGTGTTTTTCTTTGCTCCATCGCTCTCACTTTCTCTGTCTGTCTGTCTCTCCTCTCTCTCCTCTTTCTCCTCTCTCTCATTCTCTCCCATACCCTCTCCCTACCTTCTCTGTCTCTGTCTTTTTCTCAGTGTCTCCATGTGTATGTCTTTTCTGTACATGTGTATGTGTGCGTGTGAGTGTTTTATCTGTGTGTGTGTGTGTGTGTGTGTGTGTGTGTGTGTGTGTGTGTGTGTGTGTGGAGAGAGAGAGAGAGAGAGAGAGACAGACAGACAGAGACAGAGACAGAGACAGAGAAAAAGAGAGAGAAAGAAAGAAAGAGAGACAGAGAGAGAAAGAGGAAGAGACAGAGGGGAAAGAGACAGACAGAGGCGGAGACAGAAGACGAGTGAATAAGTGAGCGTATAGATTGATGGTATATTTGTGTGTGTCCCTATGACTAAATGTGTTAGAGTTTGTGTGAGTGAATCAGTTGACACGCGTGCGTGTGTGAGTGTGTGTGCGCGTGCTTGCGTGGACCTGTGTGTGCGTGAATCAGTGAATGTGAGTGTATGTGTGTGTGTGTGTGTGTGTACGTGCGTGTGTGTATGTGTGTGTAAGAGAGAGAGAGAGACAGAGAGAGAGAGACAGACAGACAGAGACAGACACAGATATTGTATACATATATATATATATATATATATATATATGTATACAATATCTGTGTCTACATATATATATGTGTGTGTGTGTGCGTGTCCGTGCGTGTGTGCATGGTTCAATGTGTGTGTGAATCGGTGAATGTGTGTATGTGTGTGTGTGTGTGTGTGAGAGAGACAGAGAGAGAGGTTGTGTATGTGTATGTGTGTGTGAGTGTGTGTGTGAGTGTGTGTATGTGTGTGTGTGTGTGCGTGCGTGTGTGTGTCTGTGCCTTTGTGTCTTTGTGTGTGTGTGTTTCTGCGTCTGTGTGTGCTCATGCGTGCGTCCTTGCACTCTCTTATTTTTTGCAAGTGGAAATTCTCAATAAAGTATTTTCTTATACATCTTCCTCTCTCTTTTTCTATCTGTCTGTCTATCTATCTATCTATCTATCTATCTATCTATCTATCTATCTATCTATCTATCTATCTATCTATCTATCTATCTATCTATCTATCTGTCTATCTATCTATCGATCTATCGATCTATCTATATCTATCTATCTATCTATCTATCTATCTATCTATACACAAATATATGCATAGACATATATACATATATATATGCAGAGGCAATGCGATAATGCACGGAGCTTTCATCGTCTACCCCGAATGGCTGGAGACGAGAATAGAGAAGTGCCCAGGTGTTGAGCATGTCATCATTGTGCCCGTGCCCGACCCTACTCTCTACAACGAACTGTGCGCATGCGTGCTGACCCAGAAAGGGGCCAAGGTCACTGAAGAGGAAGTGAGGCAGTATTGCAAATCACTCTTTCTTGTTTCCGACAAGACTGAAATCAGCACTGTTCCACGGTAAGATATTAAATAATAATTGTTTGAATCTCTCCCTCCCCCATCCCATTGGGGATTGTTCCATCATCATCATTATGTGCCCTGTAGCATGGCGTTGACGATCTTGGCCCTCCACACAAATCTATCCTCTGTTGCTGTAAGTACATCTCCCACTCTCTCTGTCTTCAGCCACCCTGCAAGTCCCTCCAATATTTTCTCCCTGGGTCTACCTGGTGTTTTCTTTCCCTCCAACTGTCCTGTTGTGACCAGGTGCTCTAATTCCCCTTTCCTCATAAAATGTTCTATAAATGTTGCTTGTCTTTTCCTAATCTTCTTAATTAATGATCTTCTGGTCTCTGCCTCCTTCAAGACTGTCTCGTTTGTTTCTTTGCTGTTCATTGCAGCAAGTCAAACATTCCTTTAGGTCCAGGTGGTGGTTTGGCCCTGGCTTATCTTAAACACTTTCCTTACTTCCTCCAGTGCTGGTTACTTGTTATTGAACATTTCCCGGCGTTGCAGGCTGCCCCAGGCCCCGGATTTCAAGTTACGCCTTGCCTTGATGGTCAGAATATATTTTCCTGAATTTTTGCTTCAGAACTTTTGTGAGTGTCTTGGATATCAGTTACTGAAATAGATTCACAAAGAACTCTGTGTGTGTGTGTGTGTGTATGTGTGTGTGTGTGTGTGGTGTGTGTGTGTGTGTGTGTGTGTGTGTGTGTGTGTGTGTGTGTGTGTGTGTGTGTGTGTGTGTGTGTGTGTGTGAGTGTTTGATATTCTTTCCTTTTTTTCCTCTGCACATTCTCCATTCGACGTTGATGTCAGGATTTCTGGGAAGATGTTTTTACCTTTGGCTCTTTCATACCGTCAGCATCCCTACATAATGCATATACAATGTCTCAAATCTGGCTAGTTTGTGTGCCAGGGTGTTCTGTCCTATTCGAACGAAGTCTCTACCATTCCTCTTCTGCATTTGCATGCAACAAGTTGACATTCAGGCGCATGGTATGTAGAGCATGAGCAAATTCCTCATCTAACTCTCACGCATAGATGTCCATAATACTGTGGTTTGATTATTGGACCTGGTGTTCGAACGTCTTATCTGTTGGTGCTGTACGCTTCTGCTCATTCATAGGACTTTTCATGCAGTCCTTTTTCGTCCTGCAGATTTTCATACCATGTTTGATAGAGAATCTGTACGAAGTAACTCATGGGAATTTATATATTGTATATCTATCTAACTCTCTATCTATTTATCTATCTATCTATCTATCTGTCTATCTATCTATCTGTCTATCTATCTATCTATCTATCTATTCATCCATCTATCTATCTGTCTGTCTGTCTATCTATCTATTATCTGTCTGTCTTTCTGTCTATCTATCTATTCATCTATCTATCTATCTATCTATCTATCTATCTATCTGTTTATCTGTCTATCTACCTATCTACCTATCTATCTATCTATGTATCTATGTATCTATCCATCTGTCTATATGTATATCTATCTATCTATCTTTCTATCTATCTATCTATCTATCTTTATCTATCTATCTATCTATCTATCTATCTATCTATCTATCTATCTATCTGTCTGTCTGTCTATCTGTCTATCTATTATCTGTCTGTCTGTCTTTCTATCTATCTATCTATCTATCTATCTATCTGTCTGTCTGTCTGTCTATCTATTATCTGTCTGTCTGTCTTTCTGTCTATCTATCTATCTATCTATCTATCTATCTGCCTATCTATCTATCTATCTGTCTGTCTGTCTATCTAAATATCTATCTAGCTATCTAGCTATCTAGCTATCCATCTGTCTGTCTATCTATCTATCTATCTTTCTGTCTATCTATCTGTCTATCTATCTATATATCTGTCTATCTGTCTATCTAGTATCTGTCTGTCTGTCTTTCTGTCTATTTATCTATCTATCTACCTATCTATCTATCTATCCATCTGTCTGTCTGTCTATCTATCTAAATATCTATCTATCTATAGCATCTGTCTGTCTGTCTATCTATCTATCTATCTACCTATCTATCTAATCTATCTGTTTATCTATCTATCTATCTATCTATCTGTCTGTCTGTCTGTCTGTCTGTCTACCTATCTAAATACTATCTATCCATAGCATCTGTCTGTCTGTCTATCTAACGATCGACATATCTATCGACCTATGGATATATCTATTTATCAGTGTGTCTGTTTTCAGTCTGTCTGCTTGTATATCTATTTATCTTACATTTGTTTTATGTTAACTTCATCAAGGTTTGTACCATCTCGTCTCTCTGCGATCCCACGGTTATGGGAATGACTTTACCCTTTGGAAAACATTTGATATTCATTAATTCATTTATTTGTATAGTTACTGAATTACTCGATCATTCATTCATTTTATGTCATCTCTCCCTCTTTTTTTCTTATTGTCTTTTCAGATACTACGTGTTCTTCGACTCGTTCCCAAGTACCGACACGGGCAAGACAGACCGTAGAGCCATCAGGGTTCTTGCCTTGAAGAGACTGGGCATTCACGATTCTTCCATTAGTCCATCGGAGACAGCGACTAAACCTTAGACCCCCACCACCATTACCCTTACATTGTTTTTAGTACGTTTTAAGTAAACAAGTATGGTTAAATAATAATAATAATAATTACAATATTTATATAGCGCAAAATCTTGATAAAATCAAATCTAAGCGCTGAAACACACACACACGCACGCACGCACACACACGCACGCACGCACGCACACACACGCACTCACGCACACACACACACACACACACACGGCTATAAATGGGGAGAAAGAATAAAAGCAATGGAAAATTATAGAGAGCATATTATATACAATTATATATTGCAATGTGATTCCCCTCCGAGTGGAGACAGGCTGCAGAGGGGATTGAGTGAGGTCAGGATTTTATGCAAAGGAGAAAAGGTGAGTTTTGAGAGCGGACTTGAAGGAGACAAAAGTAGGTTGCTGACGGACTGAGAGAGGAAGTTTGTTCCAGGAGAGTGGACCAGAAACAGAGAAGGCTCGTGGACCATACATACATATATACATAGACTATATACACACACGTGCGTGTGTGCGTGTGTGTGTGTGTGTGTGGGGGTGTGGGTGTGGGTGTGAACATGTATATATATATATATATATATATATATATATATATATATATATATATATATTATATATACGTTCTTTAATGCTGTTATTTCGGCCAGGAAAGAGGCAACCACTGACCATGAGATTCCTGGCTTTGACTCTCTCTGTTTGTCCTTCTCTGTTTTGTATCTTTATCCTGTCTCTGTTTCTGTTTCTGTCTGTCTCTGTTGTCTGTCTGTCTGTCTGTCTCTCTTTCTCTTCAACTTTGCGCATATGCGCGTCTATGCTCTCTCTCTCTCTCTCTCTCTCTCTCTCTCTCTCTCTCTCTCTCTCTCTCTCTCTCTCTCTCTCTGTGTCGGAGGAGGATTGGGGAGAGGTGATTCTAATTTTTATCTGTCAGCTTGCATTTTGTATTTATGAAGACATAATACTGACTGAACGGTTAACAGAATTTGAGCATGTTATGGTACTTTTGCTAGTTTAGAAATGTAATGAATTTGACATCTTTACTGTAATTACGTATCTTATGCTGTGTTCCTACTGGAAAACTTGAAAACCCTGTATTATTCAAGAATGGTAGCATAAGTCTCAGTGGACCTGTCATCTAGCTAGCACTTGTTATCCTACATAATTATACAGAATCAGCGTACATCAAAAGTGAAGTGAAATGCATGAACCAAAAGGAGACAAATGGAATAAAAAATGAAATATAAATGTGTTACAAAACTGCAGATAAGGAAAACAAACAGGAGCAGTCAACCATTTCTCGAAAATAAAAATTGTTCTTGTTCTGTCTCTCTTGGTATAGGAGTCTTTGCTTGGCATATCGTCCTTTCGGTAAGTGCCTAGGATATGATGCAAACACTGGAGGTTAACGCTTATGAGGTAGTGATCTTGGCGCACGTAGATTGTCTAGATCTTGCTGATGTAGAAAAGGACAGCAGTTTCCAGGCTCTGTACACTCCAGTCTTGATGATTGTGATGAGCTCCTTATTTTCTCACACTCTCTTTGACAAATTATCCACGGTAGCGGCAGCTCACCATATCCACCTTTTTTTAGCTCCAGATCGAGGGACAAGTTGTTGGAGACTGTCTCTCCTAGGTAGGTGAATTCATTTTTCACTTGAAGGTTGTGATCGCCGATCCTGATGCCGGGGTTTTCACTGACGTTCTTCCCCATGATCTGTTTCCTTTTTCAGACTGATGATGAGGCTAAACTCTCGGCAAGCGTGTAATAGGGAGCTGGTTAGTATTTGGAGACCAGGCTGTGTATGAGATTCCAGGATGCATCATCAGCATAAAAGTATCTCCTGGATGAGGACCTGATACACTTTGGTCTTTGTTCTGAAGCATGCAAGATTGATGACTATTCCGTGGGACATAATATGAGGCATACTCCTAATATTAGATGCTCCAAAAGTTTACGACAAGTCGATGAAGAAGCAGATCTCAAAGATTGTCGGGGCAGGGACGCAGCCTTGCTTCACTCTCTTTTGAATGGGAAAGGGCTCTGAATGTGATACGTCTGACAGCATTGTCCTTTGCATGTCGTGATGGAAAAGAAGATGAGATTCATTTGCTTCAATTGGCTTCCGATCTTCTCCAGGAGAGTGAAGGTGCCTTTTCTGCTAACCAAATCAAACGCTTTGGTCAGGTCGACGAACGCAACAAATGAAGGCTGCTTCTGTTATCAGATTTTCTTCTGTAGCTATCTGAGTGAGGAGATCATGTTGATGGTGGATCTCTCTACCCTAAAGCCAGACGGGATTCAGTATAGACATACATACATACATACATACATACATACATACATACATACATACATACATACATACATACATACATACATTACATACATACATAAGCTCATATTAAAAGAAAAATACAATTTCTTCATCACGTCGTGTTTTCTTTGTTTGCTTTCCCTGTTTTGTTGTTGTTGTTGTTTTAGGTGCGCATATGTGTGCGTGTGTGCGTGCATATACATAAAGACATAGAGAGGGATGGAGGAAAACAAATAATAAAAGTTGTCACAAAACACTGAGAATTCTGCGTCAGCACTGGGACATATGTTCCCAACGACGGGTGAAGGACAGAGATCTAGGTCGCTATTTACTCATATAAGAGGTCATATTGACCTTAAGACTGAGTGAAGTGTATTTGTTTGACGACAGTAGTCATACTACGTGCTAGAATATGCAGATTTGTTTCGTCACAGTAGCTGAAAGAACGCTACCTTGCATTTGATTATCGTGATTTCGACAAAATGTTTGTGTGTGGGCGAGTTTTGTGTGTGTGTGTGTGTGTGTGTGTGTGTGTGTGTGTGTGTGTGTGTGTGTGTGTGTGTGTGTGTGTGTGTGTGTGTGTGTGTGTGTGTGTGTGTGTGTGTGTGTGTGTGTATATATATATATATATATATATGTGTGTGTGTGTGTGTGTGTGTGTGTGTGTGTGTGTGTGTGTGTGTGTGTGTGTGGTGTGTGTGTGTAGTGAGAGAGACATATACAGAGAAAGACAGACAGACAGGCAGAGAGACAGAGACAGAGAGAAGAGAAGAGAGAAAGAGAGAGAGAAAGAAAGAGAGAGAGTATTCTGTATGTGTGTTTATCGTCTATGTGTGTTTTTTGTGTATGTCTATGTCAGAGTGTGTTAGTGAGTACTTTGTGTGTTGGTTTTTTATGTGTGTATACATGTATAATACGCTCGACTCTAAGACTTGTTTGCACATTGAAAGAAACAGAAAGAGAGACACAAGCAGAAGGGACTGAAGGTGGGGTAATGACATTAATAAAAAAACAAAAACAAAAACTAAAGATTGACCCAGGACACTTGACAAAGGGCCTGGGCTCGAAACGTTGTGTTTTATACTCCCTAGGATCTTTTACAAACAAGGTATCTTTTAATATTTTGTTTTTACCCTCAAGATCCAGCAGTCACATTTTGTTTTGACCAGGACCTTTTGTGGTCATAGATCCCCTGCCTTTTCTCAGAGCTAGATTTATGACATCAGTACCAAGGAAGGAAGGTAAACAGACATGCCCTGCAATTTTCTCATGTAAAAGGATATCTTGGCCTTGTGCGAACAAGATTTGTATTGTAGTGACGAAAAGTATGAAGGTTCACAGAAACTTAATACTATGAGCTGACATAGGACAATCTTGTTTCGTCACAATCCTTGAAAAAAAAGCTATCTTGCATCATTCGACGAGATGTGATATGGCAGTGTGGTGGTGTGGTGTGGTGTTGGTTTGGGGTGGCATGATTGTTTTGAGGTTGGTTTTGGGTGGTGTGGTGTTGAGGTGTATAGTGATGGTGGTGGTGGCGCCAGTAAAGTGGTTGTGATGGTGGGTTGGAGGTGGGTTGATGGTGCTGGTTGGTGTTAGTGGTGTTGATGTTGGTTTTGGTTCTATTGGTGCTGTTGGGGTTACTTATATTGATATTGTGTGATGTATTGGTGTGTTGGTATTGCTGTGTGGTGGTGGTGCAGAGGTGCTGGTGGTGTTATGTGGTGTTGTCTTGGTGTTGTGTTATATACTGTTGGTGTAGTGTGCAATGTCTAAATCCCATTTGAATGGGATAATATTTGTTTATTCTTAAGTATCGAAAAGCAAACCTACTGCTCTCGTTTTGGAAATTGTAGCAATCTTGCACCACCACCAACAGTCTTTTGAGTTGTCCACTACGCATCTGTCTTTCTGGTGTCCGTGAAAGAAGAAAAAGAAATGAGTAAGATCACTAAAAACAGGCATTCAAAAACTCTTCCAGAAGCCAGTTCATATGTTGCTTAACTACTTTTAATTCAATGAACGAAGTGGTCGTTCGAGGGGGGGGGGGGGGGTAACTCATATGATACAGCATGAGACAATATCATCCACTTCTGTAATTTTCTCTACTTTTGTCTCACAAGTGCAGCAACAAGCAACACAACAGTGTTTCTACAAAGGATGAAGAAACACACAAAATGGTGAAGCATTTAGACGAGTTAGTCACCTCATCGACGATGGGTTCCAAACAAAGAAAACAGAGCCTCTCACTGCAGAATGGAAAACATCCAAAACAGTTACGTTTACTGTAGCTGGTCAAACCATTTCAACGGTGACAGAAGAACCAGTCAAAAGTCTTGGAAGGTGGTACGATGACTCACAGAAAGATACAAAACATGGGTAATGAAAGAAGCCAATGACAGACGGAAAACTGCAAGTAATAGACCAGTTTGGCTTCCTTGGCAAATACAAAGTGTGGTGCGTGCAATTCATGTTAATACCAAAGCTAACCTGACCTCCTGACCTCTACTGTTTACAGTATCAGTACTATCATAGTGAACTCGATTGGGGCTAAAATCAGCAAATACACAAGCAAAAAGCTTGGTGTCCCACTTGGTGTCACTGATGTTGTGCTCTTTTGTTCGCAGATAAAGACAAACCTACTCCTAAACTTCATAGTTGAAGAATACAAGACGGGAAAGGTCAGGTTTGTAAGCATGATGGAGGACTTGGGAGATACGGTTATAAGATCAGTCCGGCCTAATCTGAAGACTACCAAAAATGGACAGTCCAAGAGATATTGAACGCTGCGAAGGAAAACCTCAAGATCAGAGAAATGATATGTTACACACAAACCAAAAGGTAGAGATTGGGATCAACAAAAATGAAATGATAGCCAAAGGCCCAGGGATGTTTCTGTTCTTGTGAAACATAAACACTTTTGTAGTTTCCAGAGTGTTGGCCATTGATATGCTTTCCTTGTCTCACAGCGTAGGTTGCATAATGTTTAAATTCCTGATTCACCGGTGCTATTTAGTAGTTCTCTAGGAATGTTATCCAGTCTTGATGATTTTCCAATTCTAAACTGACGGATGGCTGCTGTCACTTCACTTAAGAGAAGCTCTGATTTGGAATGCCAAAAATCAAGTCAAGGAGTATCTTGTGGATGTGTTTATTCTTACGTTTGAAAAAACCAACGTTCTAGCTTTGGTTTTGGAAGTTACAATAGCCCTGTACCATTGCTATGACCAGTCTCTTGATTTGTTTCACCACGTTTCTGTCTATTCTGTATTTCTGAAAGAAAAAAGACTAAGAGCACATACCACACACACACACACACACACACACACACACACACACACACACAATATATATATATATATATATATATATATATATATATATTATATATATATATATATATATATATACACACACACACACATACACACACACGAGAACACGCACACATTTGCTCTCTCTCATAAACACACACACACACACACACACACACACACACACATACACACACAACACACACACACACACACACACACACACACACACACACACACACACACACACACACATACACACACACACATATTTAATTCAATGAACGAAGTGGTCGTTCGAGGGGGGGGGGGGGTAACTCATATGATACAGCATGAGACAATATCATCCACTTCTGTAATTTTCTCTACTTTTGTCTCACAAGTGCAGCAACAAGCAACACAACAGTGTTTCTACAAAGGATGAAGAAACACACAAAATGGTGAAGCATTTAGACGAGTTAGTCACCTCATCGACGATGGGTTCCAAATATGTGACTCTGTAAATGACGGTGGCCGTATACAAACAGCTATATACATTCGTGAAGGACTGAACTATTGTGAACGATCATCGCCAGTACCTAAATCTACCGCATTTATTTCATCATGTGCAATCATTATAAAATTTTCCTCATCGTTAGTTGTGAATATGGCCTCTGTATACTTACCAAGAGGCCCAGACTCTGTGAACACTGAATGGTTAAAACACTTTCAAGATCAGGACGACAAGTGGATAATTGGAGGTGATTTTAATGCACATGCCCCATTTTGGGAAAAGTATTGTACAAACATAACAAGCAACAGGTTGATTGAAAATATTGTAGATTCCAATTTATATTTACTTAACAACGGACAGGTTACCCGGATCCCGATATACCAACCCACAGACCCACAGCTATCGACCTCACTTTAATCTCACCATCCCTAGCCCCACACGCCACGTGGCAAACAGAGGATGACTTGTTGGGATCAGATCACATCCCCATACGTCTTACCCTAAACCATACTACAGAAATAGACGCCATACCACAAGATAGTTTACCCAAGTTTAATTATAAAAACGCTGACTGGATCAGTTTTAAGGCAATCCTTGAAAAGACAAGAACAGATCTATCTGAAGCAATGAACATAAACGAAACGTACGAAGTTTTCTGTAACTCACTCTTAAGGGCTGCTAACATTTCAATTCCAAAACTTACAGTGTCAAAAATAGGAAAACATCATGGAAATGTCTGGTGGAATGAGGACTGTCAAAAGGGAGTGAACGAAAAGAAAGAAAAATACAAAATTTATTTAGCAAACAGGTCACCTGAAAATCATACAGCGATGAAAAGTGCCAACATTAAGTGTAACAGAATCATAGAGCAAGCCAAAGAACAACACTGGACATCTTTTTGTAAATGTGAAGTAAATAACCATAAAGACACGATAAAGATTTGGGAAAAACTAAAATTAATGAAAAACGGGATTAAGTTGCCATCAATTCCAGTAAAGCTAGAAAATAACCCTATTCCTAGCTCATTGGAAAAAGCAGAAGCTTTTGCAGATGTGTTTGCTGAGGCCTGTCGTGTAGAAGGACTCCCTGTCTCTGATAGAAATTATAGGGAACGAGATGAAAAGAAAGATGTATATAAGGACCCTGCCTCTGACAATACTCACTATATAAATGCATCACTCACACTTCAAGAATTAAAAGATGCCATTCAGTCCCTTCCAAGTAAAAAAACGTCAGTTGGACTAGATGCAATTTCCAATGAGATGCTGAAAAATTTACCAGAAAATTTTATAATCTTGCTACATGACATATTTCAAAAATGCTGGAATAGTGGGATAATGCCTAACAACTGGAAAGAAACAATAGTGGTTCCTGTATTAAAACCAGGTAAATGTAATACCGATTTGAAAAACTACAGGCCAATTGCATTAACATCACATGTATGTAAACTAATGGAGAAAATAATCTTAAAGAGACTGATGCACTATTGTGAAAAGAATAAAATAATACCAGTAAATCAGGCAGGATTTCGAAAAGGCAGGTCACCAGTAGAGATCCTAACAAAGCTAACTACTAATATAAAACAACAATTTGCAAGACGTCAATGTGTTTTAGCTACATTTTTTGATATAACGAAAGCATACGATCAAGTGTGGCACTCCCGATTGTTATTCAAATTTAAAAGTATTGGGCTGATAGGTCACATTTTTGGCTATGTTAAATGTTTCTTAGAAAACAGAGTATTTCAAACGAGGATTGAAAATGTATATTCCACGAAACGAATTCTTCAAATGGGTATCCCTCAGGGATCCGTTATAGCTCCCCTTCTTTTCATGATATTAATGCATGACTTACCCAGTAAAGTATCTAAGCATGTAGTTTTAGCTCAATATGCTGACGATTTATGCATGTGGATGCAGGTAAATATGAAAAAGAAAACTCCTTTGCGCTGTATCAATTATACACGCAAATGCTACCAATTAGAACTTGATAAAATAGCGCGATACATGGTAGAAAATGGGTTACATCTATCCCTGGAAAAAACAAAAATAGTTTTATTTAATAATGGAGCTAACCCAGTAAATATTCCCACTTTCAAACTGGGAGATACTCTTCTTCAGTTTAACGAGTCGATTAAATTCTTAGGAGTTTTCCTTACAGCAAAATTATCTTGGAATCAGCATATTGAATACTTATTAACCAAAGCTCAAAAAAGTTTAAATTTCTTAAAAATAGTTCGCAAACAGACATGGGGTCAAGATTCATCAACACTTGTTCATCTTTGTAAATCGCTTGTTAGATCTAAATTAACCTATGCTCAAGAAATCTTCTTCAGTGCACCGAAACACTTACTAAAAAAACTGCAGAGCATAGATTGTAAAGGTTTCAAACTTGCACTGGGTCTTCCAATGCATGCTTCCTGTCTTCGGACATATAATGAAATCAAACTGTTGCCACTTGATGAGCAAAGGAAAGTCGCTTCTACTAAATTTTTGTTAAGAAACACTACCGTAGAAAACATCTCAGAAACAGAAATTAAACTGAGATCAGATACCGACTTTCCAAAACGAGCTAAATCAATATCTTCACAGGTCACACTTGCAACATACACATCTGACGTCATGAAAGGCTCAGGAATTGATCTAGACGTAGATCCTGTATCTATACGACCTTCCTTTTCGCCAGTACCCAGTTGGGAACTCCAAAGAGCACGATTTGACGTACACCACACTAATTTAAAAAAAGGAGACAATATAAACTTACTGGCAAGTCAGGTTAAATGTCATATAAATGACGTATATTCTGATCATTTGAAAATTTACACTGATGGGTCAGTAATTGAAAGAAAAGCAGGCTCAGCGTTTTTAATACCTGCTCTCAAAATTGAAAAATCTTTCTACATAGGACTTGATAAATCTATCTTTACAGCTGAACTCTTTGCAATATTAATGGCTTTAAACTTTCTGATAAGTCTTCCTAGGACAATTTTTCAGATACTTCTTTGCGTTGATTCAAAATCAGTACTTCAGGCTCTTGAATTATCAAAATTACAAACAAGATCAGAAATGATTCTGGAAATAAGTCACTTGATTCATAATTTATCTTTAAGAGGCACTGATATTACTTTCTGCTGGATACCTTCTCATAGTTCTTTTAGTTATAATAATAAAGTTGACAGGGCTGCCAAACGGGGAGCTAATAACTCACCAGATTCAAACAATATCCAGCTTTCTCTCTCGTTGCACGAGAATTACACTTTAGTGGACAACTACGTCTGGAAGCAGTTCCAATTAAAACAGAAAAAGTATGATAAATGTCACATGAACTTTGAAGTTAGCAAAATACTTAAGCAGCTTCATGCCAGCAGAACTATACAGTCCCTTATGTACAGATGGAAACTTGATGCATTCAAAACAAAATATACCAATAACATAGTGTGTCTGTGTGGAAAGAAGATAACACATAGTCATATTCTTTCTTGCGTTAGGGTAAAACGACATATTCCAACACTATCTGTGAGTACAGTTTCTGACATATTTGCCTCATCATCATTACTGTATGAATTTTTTGTTAGCCTGTCAAAAAGTCCTATAGCGAATTACCTTTAAAATGTTATTTGACTTGTTCATTGTTGTGGTTAGTCAATTATTAGTTTTACTTTTTATTCATTTCTTCCGGATATTTACTAATTTTGTTTGTCAGTTTGTTTGTTTAAATCGATAATTATGGTAACATTATTTGTTAGTTTTACCTTCCCCTCTTCAAAACAGTTGTTTTCTGGATCATCTTTTCTCAAATTCAAAATTGACAATTTTCAAATATCTTCTTCACTCCTCCCCTATCACTCCCCTCCCCCCCCCCCTTTTTTGTTTGTTTGTTTTTTTGTTTGTTTTTTTTGTTGTCTAAAATCACTTTAGTGAATAGACATTAAATCAAAGACCACACACACACATACACACACACAAACACACAATCACACACACACATCCACACAGATACAAACACACACACACACGCACACGCGCGCACACACACAAACACACATATGCACACACACGCACACGCACACACACACACACACACACACACACACACACACACACACACACACACACACACACACACACACACACACACACCACTTTTCCATCTTTTTACATATAAAACATTACTTTGATTGTGCAAGGAAAACAAACATGAGGAAAGAATGACCTGCAATCTCAGCAGAGTTTGGAGTTTGGAATTTGTTCAAAAGAATTTTATCGCACTTGGACATGTCTATATGAGCTCTACCCAAATCTGCCAGAACTTACACAGCAAACTTCCTAAGCCTACGCAAAACTAATTGCTGATAAGGTCTTCAACCGAGGAGCAGAAAAGAAGGGTGATGGTGGAAGTGGGAACTTTGAAACACTAAATTGATACCACCAGAATGATAGAAAGGCAGCAAAGATGGGCAGCAAAGAGACCAGTTTTTTCCTGTTGAAGATCGGGACTGAATTCAAGATAACAGAGCATGAGTACACAAGTCTATGAAAAGAAATAAATAGCCCGCAAATTGGGGTTCATCAAATATGAAAATCCGGGACCTCACATAATCTTAGCAAAGTTCATTCAACAATTGCTTCCTTTACCATTTTAAAGCTAACTAGAAACTGTGACCTGGTACTTGTTTCGAAAACTGCTCGCATTTCAAGACATTCAGATAACATTATATCGGTCAGTGACACCACACATTAGTGAATTCAACACAAAGCTTTACTGGTTTATAATGATGTGTCGCTGACAGTCAACTGCTGTCGTCAATGTGAGTGTAACATCGGTTATCTCGATACACCTGATTTAACGGAAAACACCTTATTCGGCACATTGGTATCGGTCACGCATTACTGAGGTCATACATGAACTAAAAATTATCCAGGGAGACAGACACTACTATAGTCAGGCATCTTTGGGACATCAAACCAGATGTACAACCAGGCATCATTTGACATCAAACAGAAAGACAGCAGGCATTATTGGGACATCAAACCATGAAGACAGTCAGGCATATTGGACATCAAACCATGAAGACAGTCAGGCATTATTGGGACATCAAACCATGAAAGACAGTCAGGCATATTGGGACATCAAAACCAGAAAGACAGACAGCATCAATTGGAACATCAAACCAGAAAGACAGCGGCATCATGGGACATCAAACCATGAAGACAGTCAGGCATTATTGGGACATCAAACCATGAAGACAGTCAGGCATTATTGGAACATCAAACCAGAAAGACAGTCAGGCATTATTGCACATCAAACCAGAAAGACAGTCAGGCATCACTGGGCATCAAACCAGATGTACAACCAGACATCATTGAACATCAAACCAGATGTACAACCAGGTATCATTGAACATCAAACCAGATGTACAGCCAGACATCATTGAACATCAAACCAGATGTACAACCAGGCATCATTGAACATCAAACCAGATGTACAGCCAGGCATCACTGGACATCAAACTAGATGTACAACCAGACATCATTGAACATCAAACCAGATGTACAACCAGACATCATTGAACATCAAACCAGATGTACAGCCAGACATCATTGAACATCAAACCAGATGTACAACCAGACATCATTGAACATCAAACCAGATGTACAACCAGACATCATTGAACATCAAACCAGATGTACAACCAGGCATCACTGGACATCAAACCAGAAAGACAGCCAGGCATTATTGGGACATCAAACCAGATGTACAGCCAGGGATCATTGAACATCAAACCAGATGTACAGCCAGGCATCAACTTCACTGGCTCCCTGTATCAAAGCGCATACAGTACAAACTAGACACCATGTGCTACAAAAGCCTCAATAACGCAGCCCCCGATTACCTGTCAAGCCTACTTGAGATCTATCTTCCCTCACGTACCTTCCGCTCTGCCTCCGATCCTCTGACTTTTCGCTTTCCACGCACTAAGCTCAATACCTATGGTCCACGAGCCTTCTCTGTTTCTGGTCCACTCTCCTGGAACAAACTTCCTCTCTCAGTCCGTCAGCAACCTACTTTTGTCTCCTTCAAGTCCGCTCTCAAAACTCACCTTTTCTCCTCCGCATAAAATCCTAACCTCACTCAACCCCCCCCCCCCCTCTACAGCCTGTCTCCGCTCGGAGGGGAATCACATGGTTATAATATATAATTGTATATGCTATGCTCTCTATAATTTTCCATTGCTTTTATTCTTGCTTTTATTCTTTCTCCCCATTTATAGCCATGCGTGTGTGTGTGTGTGCGTGTGTGTGTGTGTGTGTGTGTGTGTGTGTGTGTGTGTGTGTGCGTGTGTGTGCGTGCGTGCGTGCGTGCGTGCGTGCGTGTGTGTCTGCTTCAGCGCTTAGATTTGATTTTATCAAGATTTTGCGCTATATAAATATTGTAATTATTATTATTATAATATCAAACCAGATGTACAGCCAGGCATCATTGAACATCAAACCAGAAAGACAGCCAGGCATATTGGGACATCAAACCAGATGTACAGCCAGACATCATTGAATATCAAACCAGATGTACAGCCAGGCATCATTGAACATCAAACCATGAAGACAGTCAGGCATCATTGGGACATCAAACCATGAAGACAGCCAGGCATCATTGGGACATCAAACCAGAAAGACAGCCAGGCATTATTGGACATCAAACCAGAAAGACAGCAAGGCAATATTGGGACATCAAACCATGAAGACAGTCAGGCATCATTGGGACATCAAACCAAAAAGACAGGCAGGCATTATTGGACATTAAACCATGAAGACAGCCAGGCATTATTGGGACATCAAACCATGAAGACAGTCAGGCATTATTGGGACATCAAACCATGAAGACAGTCAGGCATTATTGGACATCAAACCAGAAAGACAGCCAGGCATTATTAGGACATCAAACCAGAAGGATAGCCAGCCATTACTGGACATCAAACCATGAAGACAGCCTGGCATTATTGGGACATCAAACCATGAAGACAGTCAGGCATCATTGGACATCAAACCAGAAAGGCAGCCAGGCATCACTGGACATCAAACCACGAAGATAGTCAGGAATTTTGGGACATCAAACCAAAAAGACAGCCAGGCATCACTGGACATCAAACCAAAAAGACAGCCAGGCATCACTGGACATCAAACCATGAAGACAGTCAGGCATCACTGGACATCAAACCAAAAAGACAGCCAGGCATCACTGGACATCAAACCAGAAAGACAGCCAGGCATCACTGGACATCAAACCACAAAGACAGCCAGGCATCACTGGACATCAAACCACAAAGACAGCCAGGCATCACTGGACATCAAACCACAAAGACAGCCAGGCATCACTGGACATCAAACCAGAAAGACAGCCAGGCATCACTGGACATCAAACCACAAAGACAGCCAGGCATCACTGGACATCAAACCAAAAAGACAGCCAGGCATCACTGGACATCAAACCAAAAAGACAGCCAGGCATCACTGGACATCAAACCAAAAAGACAGCCAGGCATCACTGGGCATCAAACCACAAAGACAGTCAGGCATTATTGAACATCAAACCAGAAAGACAGTCAGGCATTATTGAACATCAAACCAGAAAGACAGTCAGGCATCACTGGACATCAAACCACAAAGACAGCCAGGCAGTATTGAACATCAAACCACAAAGACAGTCAGGCATTATTGGGACATCAAACCACAAAGACAGCCAGGCATCACTGGGCATCAAACCACAAAGACAGCCAGGCATCACTGGGCATCAAACCACAAAGACAGTCAGGCATTATTGGGACATCAAACCATGAAGACAGCCAGGCATCACTGGGCATCAAACCACAAAGACAGCCAGGCGTTATTGGGACAGACAGTCACGCATCATTGGACATCAAACCAGAAAGACAGCCAGGCATTATTGGGACTTCACACCATGAAGATAGTCAGGCGTCACTGGACATTAAACCATGAAGACAGTCAAGCATTATTGGGACATCAAACCATGAAGACAGTCACGCATCACTGGACATCAAACCATGAAGACAGTCACGCATCATTGGACATCAAACCATGAAGACAGTCACGCATCACTGGAATCAAACCATGAAGACAGTCAGGCATCACTGGACCTCAAACCAGAAAGACAGCCAGACATCACTGGACATCAAACCACAAAGACAGTCGGGCATTATTGGGACATCAAACCAGAAAGACAGTCAGGCATCATTGGACATCAAACCATGAAGACAGCCAGGCATCATTAGACATCAAACCAGAAAGATAGCCAGGCATTATTGGGACATCAAACCATGAAGACAGTCAGGCATTACTGGGACATCAAACCATGAAGACAGTCAGGCATTACTGGGACATCAAACCATGAAGACAGCCAGGCATTACTGGGACATCAAACCATGAAGACAGTCAGGCATCATTGGACATCAAACCAGAAAGACAGCCAGGCATCATTGGGACATCAAACCATGAAGACAGCCAGGCATCATTGGGACATCAAACCAGAAAGACAGCCAGGCATTATTGGACATCAAACCAGAAAGACAGCCAGGCATCACCGGGCATCAAACCATGAAGACAGCCAGGCATCACTGGGCATCACCATGAAGACAGCCAGGCATTATTGGGACATCAAACCACGAAGACAGTCAGGCATCACTGGACATCAAACCATGAAGACAGCCAGGCATTATTGGGACATCAAACCAGAAGGGCCAACAGGCATCATTGGGCATGAAACCAGAAGGAATGTATAGTGACTGCATTACGTGTTCTATACATTTTAGGCGTGGAGAAGATGAGTTAAATCCAAACAAGCAAGCAACCAACCACCCAGCCAACCAACATTCCAACCCACAAAACCAATCAACCAACCAAACAATCAAACAATCCACCAAACTAACCAGGCAACCAATTAACAAATCAGCTGAACGACTGACTGAAACCAGGCATACACTGAAAAAAAATGAAATTTCTTCTCCACTCGGTAACTGAACACACACATACACACACACACACACACACACACACACACACACACACACACACACACACACACACACACGCATGCACGCACACACACATATTCACTCTTTCATGCAAACACACACACAGACATGCATACGCACATACGCATTTATTCATTCACTCACACATACACACATTTACTCACTCTCTTTCATGTAAACACACTAACACATAAACACACATTTACTCTGTCTCTGTCTCTGTCTTGCTCACACACACGCACGCGCGTACGCACACCACACACACACACACACACACACACACACGCATGCACAGGGACACATACAAACATAAACACACACATACTTACACACACACACACACACACACACACACACACACACACACACATATATATATATATATATATATATATATATATATATATAATATATATATATATACATAAACACATGCTGCTACATACACACACACACACACACACACACACACATACATACATACACATACACACACGCGCACGCGCGTGCGTTCGCATTCATACACACACACGCATGCATATACACATTTACTTTTCGACCCTTTCACGTGTAAAACGTTGCGTTGACTAAATGTGCACATGGAAAACAGTCATGAAGAAAAACTGACCTGCAGTCTTAGCATAGCTCAATTCTAAATCACAGAAGAGCCACAGTTTTTGTTTGTTTATATATTTCAGCTTTAAAAGATAAATACTATAAATACAAAAAGATAGAAGAAAAATACCTTGGATTATACATGTAGATCGGAGGGAAAATGATAAACAACATTCGATCCGCAGATGACCCCGTGCTAATTGCAGAAAATGAAAGGGACCTACAAAACCTTGTGAATATACTAGAAATAGGAAGCAAAGGTAAGGGGTTGGAGCTAAACAGCAAGAAGACTGAAATCATTGTAATCAGTAAAAAAACATGAAATCCCCTCATGCAAAATAACAGCAAACGGGACACCTTGAGACAGGGTGATAAGTTGAAATATCTGGGAACGATCATTTCACCAGATGGCAGATGCACATCAGAAATAGCCGGCAAAATGGGCCAAACCACAACAGCATTCGATAAGACGAAAAGCATTCTTACCAACAAATGCCTATCAGTTAACATCAGGAAGCGAGAGTTCTTGAATGTTATACAGAACCGATAATGTTATACGGCTGTGAGGCGTGGACAGTCAACAAGCAAAGCCAGAACAAGGTTGAGGCAGCCAAGATATGGTTTCTAAGAAGAATGCTGGGAGTTCCATGGACAGCAAAGAAAACAAACGAGACAGTCTTGATGGAGGCAGACACAAGTAGATCATTCATAAGGAAGATTAGGAAAAGATAGGCAACATTCATAGGCCATTATATGAGGAAAGGAGTCTTGGTCACAACAGGAAAGCTGGAAGAAAAGAGAGCACCAGGTAGACCCATGGAAAAAACATTGGACGGACTTGCAGGGGGCTGAGGACAGAGAGGGTAGAAGATGTGCTTGCGGCAACAAGGGATAGATGCATATTGAGGGTCATGATTGCGCTTGATGATGATGATATCTTTCAGCAAGATCAGATGTCTTGAGTTTAGTCTAAGTCTGGAAGATAAAATCTGGTCTGTTCGCTGGCCACTATATGTCCCATTCAGTCTGGTGATGTCAGCTTATTGTTTCATAGATTCCATTCTCCTCTGGTCCCTCCCCATTTCAAGACCTTGCTGTATGTAGGGTTCAGGGAGTCTGCAAGATAATGACTGTCAGATTTGTATGAAATGCATGTGAATCCCTCTTGAACAAACTCAGGAACTCCAACGGACCGCAGATAGGTAGAAAGAAACTCTAGGGAGAGCTAGACAACAGAAGGTCTTCAGAGAAGTAACCCCCTTTAGACAAGTGTTTCGGCCCTGAATTCCTTACACTCTCGGGGGGCCGGGCCACATCCAGGTCATGACTCCTGGATGCCCTTCTGCTGTTGTCTATTTTTTTTTTTTTCCCACGCCGGGGATCGAACCTGGGCGATTCTGCGCTTCAGAACTGCGGTACGCGGTTTTACCAATGTGCTAACGGGGCACACATCATCTGTAGGGAATTTAATCCTTATGAAGTTCACTTTTTTCGTTCCTCCTTGCCCAGATCCAGCTTGAGCTCCTTTCTGCTGCCTCTGCCATCGCTTTAAGGGCTCTAGTCCTCTTCTTCCCAGAAATGGCGAGTTGTTTCATGAGATCATAAGCGGAGGTGCCCACAAACCCTCTTGCCCCGACCTCTATGGCGAAGATTTTGACCCGCAGACCTGCTTTCTTCAGGGTGCTGGCAAGACCGGCGTATTTTTCGGTCTTGTAGATATGTGCTTCTTCCATTCTGCTTTCGTATGGCACAGTGAGTTCTATCAGAATCACTTGTTTCGAGGAGTCAGAGTGGAGAGCGATGTCTGGTCTCATGCCTGTCTTGCTGATGACATCTGGGTAATTTCTCCACTCTGGGAGGTCTGCTGTACACTCCCAGTCGACTGCTCCATCCAGAAGACCCTTTGGCAATGTGCTGGTTGTCATAGCACTTTCGGGCCAGACCTGTTTCCCTCCTGCTTTGTAGAACGTTGTCATAGCAATTGGTGCGTTTGGGGTCATGGTTTTTTCGCTAACCACATCTGTGATCACTTTCAGAACTTGGTTGTGCTTCCATGTATACCTTCCTTGGGCTAGCGCTACTTTGCAAGAGCTTAGGACATGTTCCACTGTTTGTTTCTTCTGACAGAGCGGACATGCTGGGTCGTCTGCTTTCCCCATTTCACTAAGTTTGCATTCGAGGGGAGCAGGTCATATACAGATCTGAGGAGGAAGCTTATCCTTAGAGGAGCCATGTGCCACATATCGTTCCAGCTGAGACTTCTTTGGAGTGCACTGTCCCATGTTGTCCATTGCCCTGTTGACCTTGCTGGACTGCCTTCTGCACTCTTTTGACATCTTCTTCTTCCTTCAACTCCTGTATGATCATGTCTCTTTTTTCCTTCCCTTTGGCTTTGGACCACCACTGCATTTTTGTTGCTCCCAGTCCCTGTCTGTTGGTTTGCGTGTGTCCAATTATTTCTTTGATGCTGAGGTTTCTCTTGGCATTGTTTACAGCCTCTTGGACTTTCCACTTTCTGCCAGTTCTCAGCTTTGGATGAACTGATCTCACGATATTGTCTTCCGATTCCTCCAGCATGCTCAACAGTCTTGCTTTTCCAACTTTGTATTCCTCCACTATGGATTTGAGAGGTAGCTTCAGCATTGCTTGACGACAGTAGAATGCAACATCAGTGAGACCAGGTGGGACACCGAGCCATTTTCTTGCATATTTGTTGATTTTGGCTTCCATTGCTTCGACTGTGCTGGTGCAAATGTCATAGATTAGCAGTGGCCACAGCAGCTTTGGTATCAGCATGAACTGTAGACACCAGACTTTGTATTTGCCTGGCAGTCCGCAGTTATCTATTTTCTTCAGGCCTTCTTCTGCTGTTTGCTTGGTTTCACATCCCCTTTGTGTGTCTTTCAGGGAGTCATCATACCATCTTCCGAGACTTTTTACTGGCTCTTCTGTGACAGTGGGGATGGCTTGGTTGGCTACCATGAATTTGACTGAATCTGCCACTTTTCCTTTTCGCAGTGAGAGACTTCGGGATTTCTTAGGTTTGAACCTCATTCTTGAAGAGGCCACCAGCTCATCCAGCTGCTTTAAGATTTGGTGTGTCTCTTCCTCATCCGTGGACAAGACTGTTGTGTCATCCATGAAAGCTTTCAGAAGAGGCATCTGGTATCCATCTCCCAGATTCACTGGACCTGAACTCTTCATTGCAGCTTTCAAGATGACTTCCATTGCCAACACGAACAGTATGGGAGAGATTGCACAGCCCATTGCAATGCCCACCTCTAGGTCTATCCAGTCCGTGGTGTATTCTTTGGTAGAGAACCGCATTGAGAACCCTTGGAAATACTTCCTCAGCATTGTTCGGATGTTTTCTGGGATGTGATACATTTCAAGAGCCAGCTGGATCATATCGTGTGGAACTGATCCATATGCATTCGCCAGATCAAGCCAAACTACGTCAATGTCTCTCTTCTCTGTTCTTGCTTTTTGGATGGCATCCCAAATCAACGTGGCATGTTCCAAGCATCCAGACATTCCTGGTATGCCTCCCTTTTGGACTGACATATCCAGATACTTGTTTTCAGTCAGGTATTTTGTCAATCTTGCTGCCATAACAGAGAAGAAGATTTTCCCCTCGACGTTCAGAAGTGATATTGGCCTGAACTGATTGATGCTGCTGGAGTTCTGCTCCTTCGGAATGTACACTCCTTCAGCTCTCATCCATTGGTCGCTGATCTTCTGGTTCCTCCATGCTGATCGAATCATCTTGTGGAGCCACTCGAGCACTTTTGGGCATTTCTTGTAGAGCAGGTATGGTATTCCGTTTGGTCCAGGTGCTGACTTGGCTCTGGCTTTCTTTACTACGTTCTTCACTTCATCCAGTGTTGGTGGTTTGTTATTGAATTTTCCTTCTGGCGCTGCAGGCCAAACCAGATTCTGGATTTCAAGTGGTGCCTCGCGCTGAGAATCGGAATATGTTTCCCTGAGATGCTGCACTAGGGTTTCCTTGCCCACTGTGAGAGTCCCTGATTTGGGTTGTTCAAACAGCTTTCTTGAAAAGTCAAAGGGATCTTTGAAGAAACGATCTTGAGTCTTCTTCTTTTTGCTCTTTCTTCGCTTGCTGATTCCACTTTGCTGAGAGCATTGTGTTTGGCCTTCAGATCTTTCCAGAGTTACAGGAGCCCTTGCTTCTCGAATTCTGAGGCAGTTTTCATTCGCTTTTTAAGCTTCCTTTTCTCCCTCCGGATGCTCTCCATCTGTTGCTGTCTTCTGGATTTCTGGGGAGGCGTTTTTGTCTTTGGCTGCTTCACTCCATAAGTGTCCCTGCAGATAGAGTATATGATGTCTCCGTATGTGTCAAGTTTGTGTTCCAGCGTACTGTTCCCTATTAGCGCATTCAGCTTAAGGACAAGTTCCTCATCTAATTTCTCCCATTGTTCTTTTGCACCGGCAGGCGGCAAATTGAGTTTTCCACGTTTGGCGTTAAGAGCTTGTGCAAAATCCGCATCAGAACCGTCAGCGTGGATGTCCTTGGCACTATGGTTTAATTCCTGGCCTTGGTCATCCAACGTCTCACCTGCTATCGCAGTGCGCTGCTGCTGGTTCGTATGTGTCTTCAAACAGCCCATTTTTGTCCTGTGGATCTTCATGCCGCGTTTGGTGGTGAATCTCCTTCCACACGCACACGGAAATTCCAACTGGTCATTAATCATGGTCCGTTGTGCGTTTCCAGTCGTGATGGAGTCAGTGCCGATGGATTCATCATTCTCTCCCCCTTTCGGTGAATCCTGGGAGCATCTTTCATTTGAAAAACTCGTGGCATGTTATCAAAGGCAAGGTGGGAAGCCAACCCACAAAGCCCGCAGATCTAGTCTTTCCCAGTGTCCTTCGGTCTTTCCCGAATGTCCTCCGAACTATTCCCGGAAGTCAATGGACTGACCATGTGCAGGTAGAAAGAAACTCTAGGGAGAGCTAGACAACAGAAGGTCTTCAGAGAAGTAACCCCCTTTAGACAAGTGTTTCGGCCATTAGAGGTAAACTTGTGGACTTGAATGATTTTTCAGCTTTTTATTATGGTAGAAGCTGTACTAAATGTAGTAAAAACAGAGAAGGAAAGAAAGAGACTTTACTGCATGCGTTTGAATGAAATAGCACGGTTTGGGAAGTCAAACATGAAATGGTTATTCTTTTTATAATATACAGTGGCATCAGTGCATTAGCTCGACCCTCTATTTTTCCTTCGTTCTTTATGATGATGTGTGTCGTTCTATGGTGCAATTATGCAATGTTATATACTTATGTACACATGTGATTGACTTTAAAGAGTTACTAGTGTGCTATTGTATCATTGGCAGATACTGAGATGTGTAATCATATCTAATAAATATACAACTAAGCACACAACAAAATCTCGGGTAGTCAAGTGTGTGTGTGTGTGGGGGGGGGTTGTTTATTTTTTGTTTTTGTTTTGAATATAATCTTCAGACAATCATACTTTTTTCTATTGATTTTTTTTATACATTTTTTAAAATTCAGTATTAATAAAGTACAAAAACAGATGCTATATCACCAAAGGAGATTCAGTTTCATCAAAGTAAAGATTACCTTATATCTGAAACATACACGTCTTCAGAAAAACATACTCTAGTAACAAACTATACTGCTTCAAACTCGTCCACACCTGAAAAATGACAAGCTCCCTAACCTGAATAAGCATGATCCCTCCATGGATTTCTGCTTACTGTGGAATACCAGGAAACGAAAGAGTAGATCAGCTGGCATAAAGAGGAACCCAAGAAGACCAACAATATA
>CM060308.1:80382595-80465095 GCA_030674185.1 Monoplex corrugatus | reverse complement strand
CCTCCTGCTGACCCCGTAGCCCTTGCCTGGCGCAGTATTTGGGAAGAGGGTGCCACTTTAGCAATGATGATGCCTGTGACCATCGAAAAGTCTATGGCCAGGTCTGAGCTATGGCAAAACAAGGGCAAGCTTCATTGTATAACAACTGGTAAGAACTTTTCATGTCTTTTGTGATTGGATTAAACAAACAACTATAGCAAAAAAGAAAAAAAGAAATAATAACAACCACATGAACAAGAAGAAGAACAACAACAATTACAACAACAACAACAGCCAGTAAAACAGCAAACCAGCAGAGCAACTACAACAATAAACCAGAAAACGATCAACAAGCTCAGATATATAAAAATCCCCAAACAGCTTATTTTTGCATTTGCGTAACATGTTAAATGGAAACAAAACTATGGCCAAAACAAGACTAACAAACAAGATCAACAAAAGATAGTCAAGCCATCGGAATACTCTCCTTTTTTATAACAAACATTGTTGCACAAAATCCTCAATTATGATTAGATATGTATATTTCAACAATCTTGTAGTTGTGACTTTGGATTTGGACCTAAGGCATCCAAGCATCGGCATCAAAGCACCTGGCTAAAGGTATTACTACAGTTATGAAATCAAGTATGTTTACTTCGACGTGTAATGGGGTTGTTGATATTCACACAAATAGCTTGATATTTTTATGATAAAAGGAGATATTTCAAATGGCTTCACCATCCCGTAAGAACGGTCGAAATTGTCTATTTACGTACACAGACTCCACCAAAAATCAAAAGGTTCAATACGCGATGGGCTGAGAAAATGCCATTTGAAAATGTTGCTGCCAGTGGGCAATCCAGATTCTGTATTTCTTAAGGTCATTGTGACCTTGAATTAGCAGCATAAAATGACATGCAATATGATGTGAAGCAAGACCAATAGTAGACAAACATAGTAATGTAGGTAGAATTGAAATAACCTGACAAATACTTGTGAAAGTTCTGTTCAAACACTTCATGAAAAAGTGCTGATTTTAGGCCTTTTTTTGGCCCGTGTAACCTTGATCTTCACGTCATGACTGATGCTTTCCACGCCATTGACCCAGATCAGGTAAAGATCCGTCTGTAAACACTCCCGAAAATATTGCTAACACATTTTATCACACACAGATACAAATACACAGACACATCACCTGCTCCACTAATACACAGACAAACAGTTCCTTTAAACGATGTTTTTTTTAATGAGTTTTAAGGAAAAGTGACAAACACGAACATCAAAACGGATCAAACTGCACCTCCCATCCCCACCCCCTCCGTAGTATGAACTGATAGTGCCATTCCACACAATCAACATATCTTTTCTATTACTCCAACTCTCCTAACCATAGTTCATCCCAGATTTCAGAATTAAAAACAAACAAAATAAAACAAAACAAAAATAAAAGACCAACATCAACATCATAACAACAAATTATATTCCGTCGACCATAGTCTTTTTCCTTTTTCACCATCCCTCTAACTGTCCTTTCCATTTCTTTAAATTTCTTTGATCTTTAATTTAGGCAAAGTGCAAGTACTTTCGATTCGACACTGCATGTGTCCATGCGGTGCTACTTCTGTTACTGATTGTCTGATCGGTGATGACTCTTGTTTTTCCTTTTTATGGTGCCTTTTCCAATGCTCCTTCTATTTCTTTTTGAATTAGATGATCGATGCCATGACGACTCAGATTATGTTCGTGCAGATAGGATCTAAGATGTAGAACTCTTTTTTGTTGTTGTTGTTGTAGTGGCTTTACTTGCATGTTTGTCGGCATGTTCATCTACCTTAACGCTAGCGTGTCCAAGACAATAAATTTACAGCTGCCTTTGTAGATTGATATTGTCACTGCTTCGTGCCAGGCTGGGGTTCTTTGTCCATTCTACACTTAATGAAGAACGTTCATCGAGTCTAGATAAATTCACCATGCAGAAAAAAGATAGTAAATTTAGAGTATCTGTGCCTGTTTCAGTTTCCATCATTAGACTGGAGGTTGTGATATTACATGCAGCATTTCCTTCACGTATGATGTTTCACTTCTGTTTTACAGTGAAGTCTCATTGAGATCTGTTATTGGTGACTGAGCCGTCCGTGTATATGATAACATCTTTGGGGTTGCAGCTTATTTACTCGAAGACTTCTACATCAGTTTTGCCTTTTGGCCGTTTGCCACAGTGTTTCCCTACATTTTGTGTGTGGTTGTTTTATATAAGCCTTTAATATATTTTTCTCATTTTTATGTCCTATTCAGTTGACGAACTTTCCAAATGGAATTTTCTGCGTCTCACATCTGTGGTTTTCCATGTAAAAATTGACCACGTTTTGTTGTTTTTACCAAAGTAGATTTTGTAGATGTATTATTGCTCTTGCCTGCATTAAGGGAAGGTCACGCATAGTCTTTACAGGGGCGATATTTTCGGTTATGAGATTCACCTTCATTGTTTCATTCCATTGTTCCATTTCATTGTTTATTTCAAAATATTGCAGAGAGGTCGGTAAACAGAAAGAGAGGATGAGAAAGACAGAGGGAGAGATGGATGGAGAGAAAGAAGACAGACTGATTTTGTATTACAATGCGAAAAGTACAGTTTGGAACGATGACAGCAAATGACCCATGTGTAATAATGAGGCTGACTGGAGGTTTCATTTAATCACGACTAGAAAAGGGTTTTCAATTAGAATAGTTGTCTGTGTAATTTCAAGGAATTATCTGAAAATCTTTCATTTGAAGCCGTTCAGTAATGTGCATGACCTGATGATGTTGGGCAATGTAGTCCAAAGATATGTACCAGAAAAAGTGTTGCTTGAAATGAGTATGTCTGCTGTTGGTCTCGGAAGACAAAAGGTTGATTCTTGAATTTGTGTAGTGTGTTGAGCATGAGATAATAGCTCTGTTAAGTATTTGAGGACAGATGTGTGTGTAATTTGCATTTTTGATTTCTTTTGTTGTACTTAAGTACGAAATTGAGTGAAGGTATTCACACATCTTTGAAATGTGTGGTATGTGACTCGGGAACAGTCAAAAACTAGAAGATTTTCTGTGCAAGAAATTTGTCATTTTTAATAGAGCTTTGTTGCAACCATCTCACACTTCTGATGCATAGTCAATATGTAATTTGATATGAGCTTCAACTATTTTGGGAGCATTGGACTTTCCCATTGAAGGGACCTAAAAATTCACAGAACACTCTGAGATCAATCCTGGGCTGCTCTGTAAGCCACAGCGGTTTTTTTTTGGTTTTTTTTTGTTATTTCATTTTTGATGGCTTGTTCTTTTTTTCTTCTTTTTGATTCTTCTCAAAGGGTTCTAGTTTGCTTTGAATTTTAGACCAGTTAACTCCACCGACTGAAAGGTCTGTTGTGTCTGCATGCCTTTGCCTTTTCTGTTTTTCAATTCGCGCCTTTGCAAGGGAGGCAAATCTTCTTTCTCCTTCTGTGGCTGTAACAATATAATCACCCTTACTTTACTTGGAAATTCGGTCGTTAATATATATTGAACCATGCAAAACTGATTCCCTAGATTTAAAATTGTATTTTCTTTATACATTTCTTCCACATTCTTTCTTTTATCATCACTGGGTGCTAAATTATCGTTCTTTATGTGATATCTCTGGCCTTTATGGACTTCTACTACCCAAGGCTTGGGTGGATCGTTCTGCGTGTGTGTGGATGTGGTCTCCCCTCTTGATGGATCAGGCAGCATGTCTGACGAGAACAAAACACGTCAACTGCTTCGGAAGCATACGATGTTCTCATTAAAGAATATTGATACTGCGTTCTGGGAAGGAGTAAGAAGCTGTGCCCGAAACCACAGGTCTTTCTTCGTTTCTTTCATTTTTTTTTCTCTTTTATCTTTCTCTCTGTCTCTCTGTCTGTCTGTCTGAGTGCTTGTGTGATGTTGGTGATGATGTGCTGATGTGGGACTTGTGATTGGGTGTGCCCTGGTTTCAGTGTACCAGTCAAAGTACTTTTGTTTGCAAGGCTGCAAGTGACTGTTGTGATAGGCGGTGTATATGTATATCTATAGCCTGTTCCTACCCCACGTCAAAAAGTACCCACAGAGAGAAAAACACACCAAATTTTGCTAGTTACCATTAGTAACCAACTTAGAGACTTCAAAAAGTAGTGACTGCTACTAAGGATGCCTTCTGCTGCACTGGAGTTTCGTGGCCGTTGTGGTTCCTTTTTGTGGGTCTTCAATGGTTTCATGACCAAACGTGCCAAATTTAAGCTAGCCATGAGAATTCGTGTGCTAAGAGTTTGGACTCGGGCTGCCGGTGTCATGGTCGGTTTTGTCCTCCTGACGTTTTTCTGCGGTGATCTCCTGCTGAGGTCAGGGGACATTGAGGCGAACCCTGGGCCTCCAAAAGCAAATCCCCTGAGGCAGACTCGCATCAACAGTGACAGTACCAACCGCCGTGCAAGTTCAGACTGCTCTGTGACGCCTGACCATGACCCAAGCTCGTCCTTACCAGGTTTGGACTGTAACAATCCTGTACTCCAGAATATTACGCAGATGTTGACAAACCTGGACAGTAAGTTTGATGGCATGAAAAATGATCTTGCAGATGTGAAAGACTCTGTAAGCGGTCTCAAAGAGGATGTCCAAGAGTTAAAAGAATCTGTGTGTGACCTTCATGCGGAAAATGATGCACTTAGAAAAGAGAACTCTAAACTGAATGAACGGTTGATGTTTATGGAAAGTAAGGTTGATGATCTGGAAGGGCGTTCCAAGAGAAATAACTTGATTTTCTATGGTGTGCCTACGAGAGAGGGAGAGACGAGAGATGAGTGTGAGAATGCTGTAAAGGAAATACTAACCGATCTGGATCTGCCACGCACTGTGGAATTTGATAGACTCCATAGATTAAGTAGCAAGCCTAACTCACCAATTATTGGTAGATGCACATTTTACAAAGACAAGGAGGGTATTATGAAAGCCAAAAAGAACCTGAAAGATAGCACCATTTTCATCGGCCAGGACTTTACTCAAAGAGTTCGTGATGTTCGCAAGAAACTAGGGCCACATCTAAAGGCAGCTAGAGACAGTGGTAAAAGGGCTACTATGGTGTTTGATCACCTGCTCATTGAAGGGAAGAAGTTCTTTCTCAATGACGAAGATCAGCTGCGGGAGATAAAATAGTGGTATGGCCGGCCTCCAAGAAAGAAATGTATACAGTCAACCTCTGATAATTCGTACCCAGGGTCATTTTTTAAGACAGGTTATTCCTTGTCCATAACACCAACTTCTAATCCTGTAACTGCACGTGCCGAGATAGATGTATCTAGGATAGAGTGTGAAGCCCGTGATTTGGCGTCAGCAGTTAGGCCTGGGAAGTGTGCGCTGTATTCTGGTTGTGAGAGGGACGGTGGGGAAAATATGAATGACAGTGGTGGTGTCCAGAATGGGAGTGTGAATGAAAGTGAGAATGGAGGTAGGGGGTCTGTGTGTGAGGGTGGAGGTGAGGGTGAGGGTGAACGTAGTATTAATGATAAGAGCATGCCTGGCAAGGGTGATAAATTAAAAAGTAATGTCGGTTCTGTTTCTTTTCTTCACTGGAATGTAGAAGGTCTTTTGTACAAATTGACAAATAAAGATTTTTTATATGTTTGCTCCTTTGATTTTGTTTGTCTGGTCGAAACATTTATGGAAAATGTAGACACAAGTGTGTTTCCTTCTCATGCAGTTTTTTGTAAACCAGCATTAAAGCTTTCAAAGCAAGGAAGGAGATCGGGTGGGGTGATATGTTTGATTAGAAAGGAGTTGGTTCCTTTTGTTTCTGAACTCAAATGTGACCATGACAATATTCTTTGTTTTCTTCTTGATAAAACTCTTTTTGGTTTTGAAAAAGATGTTCTTTATATTTGTATATATGTTCCTCCTGTCAATTCTCCATATTATTTAACAAATGAAGTTAAAAATGGAATTATATATCTTGAAGATGCTGTGGCTAACAAAGTGCTGGCTGACGAAAATGTAAATATTATTCTGTGTGGAGATTTGAATGGCAGAATAGCAGATCTATGTCCAGTTACTGATGATGATTATGACATTTCTGTTTTTAGAAATGATCACGATGATGTAAATATTACAAGAAAATCAGAAGATTCAGTTCTGAATGCATTTGGAAAATTGATTTTGGATTTCTGTGGCGCTTTTCAATTGTTGATTATGAATGGTGTATGTAATGGTGACCCTTATGGTCGTTTCACATACATATCAGATAGTGGAAATAGCGTCAATGACTATTTTTTAGTCTCAGAAGATCTTTTTTCTACTATTCAAGATTGCTGTCTTTTTACTGTTTCAGAGCGGATTGAATCTGACCACCAACCTTTAGAATATTGTTTTGATGTAGATGGTAATGTCATAGGCAAAAAGTATAATGAAACAAACAACAAACAAATGTTTATTGAGAAATTTGTTTGGAATGATGTGTATGCGCAACAATATTTTGATAACATGCTTTCTATAGAGACCAGAGAGAGAATCAGCTATGCTAAAAACCTGATAGATGAGGACATAAACAGTGCGTTACTTGCATTTGTTGATTGTGTACAGCAACAGGCTAACTGTATGAAAAAGAAAATCTATATGAATAAAAGACGCTCTGAAGAATGGTTTGATATGGAATGCAAAACTGCTAAACGTAATGTTAGAAAGCTTCTCAGGGTGTTCTACAAGTCAAAAGATAAGAAGACAGATGGCTGTAGGTACTGTAAAGCTAGAAGAGAATACAAAAACTTATTACTAAGAAAGAAAAAAGAGTACAATAATGCCATGTTAGAAAAATTGAACTCGTCTGTCAATGATCAAAAAGAATTCTGGCAAAACATGAATAAGATATGTAGGAAAAGAGTGTATCAATCTAATGATATTACAGTTAATGATTGGTTTAGCCATTTCAAAAGTGTACTTGAGAAACGTTCTATTGACAGCAGTGATGACCCTTTACCAGAGCTAAATAATGATTCTGGTAGTGATGCTGATAATCTTACGGAGGAAGGTCAGCATTCCTTACGTGTGAATGGAGAAAATGTTTCTGATGATTGTTTTTTTAACTCTCCTGTCTCAAAGGAAGAAGTTTTGTTCTCAATAAGAAAACTAAAGAATGGTAAGTCGTCTGGACCAGATGGTATTATCGGTGAACTTTTAAAAAATGCTGGTAATGATGTAATTGATTTTTGGTTAAAATATTTCAATAAGCTGTTTGACACTGGACAATATCCTGATAATTGGAAAGAATCTATAATCATTCCACTTTTTAGAAAAGGAGGTGTAAATGATCCGAATAATTATAGAGGAATATCATTAACAGATATTAGTAGTAAGATGTATGGTTCTATAATTAATGCCAGACTACAAAAATGGATTAATATAAATAACATTACTGGTGAACATCAAGCTGGTTTTAAAGAAAAGTATTCAACAGTAGATCATATATTTACTTTGCTGGCAATGATTCAAAAACAGTTCTCATTGAATAGAAAATTGTATGTAGCATTTATAGATTTTGAAAAGGCCTTTGATACTGTTTCAAGGAATCTATTATGGCCTGTGTTACTGAAGAATGATATCCAGGGGAAAATATATAGATGTATTAAAAGTATGTATGGTGTAGTAAAAGCCAGAGTAAGATGTGGTACAGAATTTACGGGATATATAGACTGTACCAAGGGGGTTAAATTAAACAAGGGGATGTTTGTAGTCCCATACTTTTTTCTCTATTTATCAATGAGCTTGCTTTGGAGGTAATCAATAACGGTAGACATGGGGCACACTTAAATGTTGATTTTGTTGAACTATTTATTTTGTTGTTTGCCGATGACATAATTTTGTTATCAGAAACTGTCATTGGGCTGCAGAACCAGTTGAATAACCTTTGTAAAGCTGCTTGTCGACTGCAACTGAAAGTTAACATGAATAAGAGTAATATTGTGGTTTTTAGAAAAGGTGGATTTTTGTCTAGTAGTGAGAAATGGGTTTACAATGGTAAGGAGATGAGTGTTGTTAACACATATAAGTATCTCGGTTTGTATTTTTCTACAAAACTTAGTTTTAGTCATACTTGTCGGGATTTAGAAAGGAAAGGGAAACGGGCCACTATTATTATCCTTAGTAAATTATATCGATTAAATTGTAATTCTCTTAAATTGTTTTTGAAGTTATTTGATAAACAAGTTCAACCGATACTGTTATATGGTGCTGAAATTTGGGGGTTGGGTGGAGCATCATTGGAAATTGAAAGAGTACATTTGTACATGCTGAAAAAATGTTTAGGGGTAAGCATTAAAACACCAAACGATCTTGTTTATGGAGAATTAGGTCGATTTCCTTTGACAGTTAGTGCCTGTGTATGTTGTGTTAGATATTGGTTAAAATTAATTAGTATGGATGAGTACAGATTACCATATAAGGCCCACAAAATGCTTTTGAATCTATCAAATAGAGGGAAAATAAACTGGGTATCAAAAGTACGTGATATTTTGAGTGCACATGGATTTCAGTAAGTTTGGGAAAATCAAGGTGTTGGTTGTACTCGTGCCTTTCTAAGTGAATTTAAACAGAGACTCGTTGATTGTAGATGGCAGAAATGGAATGAGCATATAAACAATAGTGATAGGTTTAGTCAATATCGAAAATTTAAGACAATATATGGTCTTGAGTCATATCTTCTTCTAGATTTGAATAGATTTATACGATATGTGGTAACTCAATTTAGATTTGGAATGTCTAGTTTATATAATCATCGACTAAGGCATAAAAGAATTGATTTGAATGACCTAGATTGTCCAATGTGTAAACTTGTTTTGGAAAACGATGTCCATTTTGTATTACAGTGCCCTGCTTTTGATGATTTAAGGCAAAGTCTGATCCCATCAAAATATTGTAACAAACCATGTGACTTTTCTTTGACATTGTTACTTGCATCAAAAAATGAACTTGTAATGAAGAACTTAGCCATTTTTCTGTTTAAAGCACTCAATAGAAGGGAAATAGCACTATCATAATACATATCTGAGACATAGTATTTGATCAAAACTATTCTATTTTTTTCATTTTACACATTGTAAATCTATGATAGGAACCAATAATTCTGATAATGTTATAAATATATTGGTTACACGGTATTGCTTATACGATTAATGTGAGACTGTAAGGTCGAGATGACAATTATAAACACTTTTCTTGAAACTGAGTGTATAGAAATTATATTGATTGCTGTTCTTTGTATGTTCACACCCCTTCAAAAAGGGGCTATGGCCTTATATTGAATAAAATTCGTGAAAAAAAATTCGTGTCTGTCTGTCTGTCTCTCTGTGTCACTGTCTCTGTCTCTGTCTCTCTCTCTGTCTGTCTGTCTGTCTCTCTCTCCCTCTCTCACCCTGTCGCTATCTCTCTGTCTATCTCTGCCTCTGTCTATGTCTCTCTCTCTGCCTCTCCCTGTCTCTGTCTATCTATCTATCTGTCTGTTTGTCTCTGTCTATCTGTCTGTCTGTCTGTCTGTCTGTCTCTCTCTCTCTCTCTTGTCTTCCTCAAAGGTTCCTGTTTCAGGTTGTATTTTATAGACCACACCGTTTGTTTTGCTGAGTAAAAGATCTATTGTGTGTGCTTATTTTTGTCTTCCTGTCTATTCGTACCATTGCAAGGGAAACAATCCTGCCTTCCCTCTCTTGGGACAATTAAAATACTGTACTCACATTTATTTTTTATTTTCATGGTGTATTAATGCAAAAAAATAAAGTAAATAAAATGAAAAAATAAATTAAAAGAAAAAAAGAAAAAGAAAAAAAGAATAAACCAATTATATAAAAATGAAATTTACCCCCTACCCCCAGCTTAAAACCTTTGTGTTGCAGGAGGTCAGCCAGTGAGGAAGCAACACCTACAGATGATGAAGTCAGGTGCTGTGGAGAGTGTGTGTGTAATGTACGGCAGTACAGAAGCTGGTATGAACAATCATCTTCTCCTCACCTCGTGTGATGTTGACAGTTTTCAGGATGGGGACAGTGGTCCGCCCTGTAAAGGTTACGAGGTCGGCACTTCATATTTTGTATGTGTTTATTTATTTAGTTACCTATTCATTAATTTTATTGATCAATTCATCGATTATTTGTTTGATTACTAATTCATTGATTTATTTACTCTATATATATATATACACACAATCGTTCATTTATTGATTTTTTTTCATCATGTATGTATTCGTTGAGAGAGAGTTCTTGAATGTTATATAGAACCAGTACTGTTGTATGGTTGTGAGGCGTGGATAGTCAACAAGCAAAGCCAGAACAAGATTGAGGCAGCCGAGATAGGGTTTCTAAGAAGAAGGTTGAGAGTTCCATGGACAGCACAGAAAACAAACGAGACAGTCTTGATGGAGGCAGACACAAGTAGATCATTTATAAGAAAGATTAGGAAAAGACAGGCAACATTTATAGGCCATTTTATGAGGAAAGGGGAATGGAGCACCTAGTCACAACAGGAAAACTGGAGGGAAAGAGCACCGGGTAGACCCAGGGAGAAGATACTAGACGGACTTGCAGAGTGGCTGGGGACAAGGAGGGTGGAAGAGATGCTTGAGGCAACAAGAGATAGAGACAGATGGAAGTCCATGATAGCCAACGCCATGCGGCAAGGCACCTGATGATGATGTGTATTCGTTCATGTATGCAAATGACCGGAAGAGTGGAAACAACAGGAACTAGTGATTCTTCATAAAGCAGCGACACACAAAAATGTGGAAACTATAGAACGATAGCATTGATAAGCCACCCAAGTAAAGTGCTGCTACACTTAATTTTAAAAAGACTCAGAGGAAAGGTTGAAGCCAAGCTAATGGAAGAACAAGTGGGCTTTAGACCACGAAGAGGAACTGGGGACAGACTTTGCATCCTATAGGCACTCACGAAAGAGATCATAGTGACTCCGAAGGAGGTGTACATCATTTTCATTTATTACAGCAAGGCCATCCACAATGTTAACCATGTTTGCTACCTTTCAGACAACAGACTTTCCAACACACCTCATAAAATCTCTATACGAAAATCAGAATGCTAAAATCAGATAGACAACAAACACTCCGAGCCATTAAATATCAAGAAAGGTGCGCGCCAAAGATGAATCCTATCACCGCACTTGTTCAGTACATATAGGGAACAGGTTATGAGAGATTCCAACATGGAAGAATACAGCATGAAAGTGGGAGGCAGGAAAATCTTAAACTTCATGTACACTGACGACACAGCACTCTGTATAAACGATCACCAGGAGGCACCATCTATGATAAATGTCCTGAATAAGATCGAGGAAGAGAAGAATCTTAAAATGAATGTCAAGAAAACCAAATTTGTCCAGCCAAATCCATCTATACAAGTGAAGTTAAAGTGGAAGACGTTTACCAGTTCAAGTACTTAGGATCGATTAAATTCAACAATGCAGATTTTTCCATCGAAATCAACGTCAGAATTGCCATGGCCAAGAAACTTACCTCAGAAATTTCTGGAAAGACTAAACGATAGACACAAAACTAAAAATGAGACTAATGAGATATCTGGTCTGGACCATCATGGCACACATAGTTGAAGGATGGACCTTCAAAATGAAAAACATAAAGAAAACAAATTCAAATGAAATGTGGTTCTATAGACGTATCTTAAGGGTGAGCTGGAAAGACAAGAGAAGTGACAAGAGCATACTCGACGAGCTTTAAAACCCAGAGAAAACTTGTGCAGGTCATCTTACAACATAAATTGACATTCTTTGGACATATGTGCAGAAACAAAAAAATACACTCTCATGAAAGATGACATGACATGACATTTAGGGAAAAGTATTTAGCGAAATATCGAGGGCAAAGTAGGAAGGGAAAAAGAACACACAGTGGTGTGTAATGTGAAGGACAGAGACCAGGACAGCAGTGCAGACAGCTAACATTTCAAGGAGTGATGATGTAGACTGACGGAATGACTGATGTATCTGTTCACTTACACGCTAAAAGGTCAGTCTTGTATCATGAAGACCGACACAGACTCACTGCATCCATCAGATCGACGGGAGAGTATCATCATCATCATCATCATCATCATCATCATCATCATCATCATCATCATCATCATCATCATCGTGTTTTATCATTATTATAATCATTGTCAATATTATTATCATTTTTATTATCATCCTCATCATCAAAATCTCTATTGTTATTGCTATCATTGCCATTATCGTTACCTTTTTCATCAACACCATCATTGTTATGATAATCAGTACAGTTTTTTTTTATTAAATCGCAGGTGAAGATTTTGGACAATAACGATGAAGAGATACAGGAGGCAGGCAAGATAGGGGAAATTGTCATTCGAGGTGATCAGTATTTTTTCTCCGGTTACTGTGGTCAGGAGAATGGGAACGGACAGGACATCTTTACTCCAGATGGCTTCTTCCGTACAACTGACATGGGATTCTTGAACAACCAAGGGCATCTGTTCGTCACCTACAGAAAGTGAGTTTGATATTTGAAGATACCAGATAAGAGATGGAATTGTTTCATATTGACTAGAGATGTGTCTGTGTATCTTGGTAAGTGTGTATGTATATATGTATATATATATATATGTACGTATGTATATATGTATGTACAGTATGTATGTATGTATGTATGTATGTATGTATGTATGTATGTACATGTATGTAAGTATGTATGTATGTGCATATGTATATGCGAATGTATGTGCGTATGTGCGTGAGTATATATGTATCTATGTATGTATTATGAATACATGTATGTATGTATATATGTATGTATGTATGTATATATGTATGTATGTATGTATGTGCATGTATGTATGTATGTATGTATGTATGGATTGTATGTATGTATGTATACATGAATGCGTAGATCTATGTATGTATCAGTGTCAGGTCGGATAGATGTATCCGCTACTAGTAACCTGGAACCCAGTACTACCTGTCACAGGGTCGAATTGCTGGCGACTAAACCAGCAACCCCACCAGTCCTCTCAGGAGGATGGTGAGGAGGGTGGCTAGAAACCCTGGTGGAAATAAATTAGATCCATCAAAGGGCGCCAGCTCTGGAGAGCTACCCGCGGCCATCTAGCTAAGGGAGTAAACCCTGACAGTAAATCCGGTGTGGGGCCCCTAAGGCGGTTGGATGGCAAACTTTGTCACTTTCCGGCAGCTCCTGCGGCCGCGTTGGCACCAAAACGTAACAGCTCTGCTGTTCCTTTGAATCTGTCAGCGAGGTGGAGAGGGGGGACAAGTTGCATGGGCAACAGCCTGTCTTCCATATTACACTGCCCAGGCTTACATCCGTCCATTCATCCACAAACACTCTGCACCTACGACCTGGAGAGGACACTCCAGCCTCGCTACTAACACTAGTGTCGGCACAACACGGGAAGCAACAGATACCGGTGATAAGTCATTGCTCAACTGGCGTAGAGCTGACGCCAGGGGTTGCTTTTGACGGTGGGAGAGACCTTCGTGTCTTACTGGACAGCTACCGCCCACCTAAGCTGGGCAGCCCCCAGCCAGTTAGGTGCTGTCCCGCAACAACCTGCCTTCTTCATTGGGTGCATGAAGATTAGGAGAAAATCTGACAAGCAGGTCGTTAATTACCGCACCAAACAAAAAGAAAAATTCAAATTCAAGAAACGGATCAGGAAAAGGATCAGCAGTGAAACTGGGCTGTTGGAATGTCCGAACAATGATGCCTGGGCTCTCCCAAGATCTGCAAGACATCAGCGACGCCAGAAAAACCGCCGTCATAAACAGCGAACTAAAGAGGCTCAATGTGGACATTGTCACTCTGCAGGAAACACAGCTGGCTGACTCAGGAACACTAAAGGAAAGGGACTACACCTTCTTCTGGCAAGGAAAAAGTTCTGATGCCCCAAGAGAGCACGGAGTATGCTTTGCAGTAAGGAACAGCCTGCTGAACATGATTGAACCAGGCAGCGGCGGTTCAGAACGACTCTTGACTCTCCGCCTCAACATCACCGAAGGCTATGTCACTCTCATCAGCGTTTATGCCCCAACTCTGTCCGCCTCTCCAGACACCAAGGAGGAGTTCTACGAAAATCTTGCATCAACCATAAGGAACATCCCCAGGACAGAACAACTTGTTCTCCTGGGCGACTTCAACGCCAGAGTGGGTGCAGACAATGACTCATGGCCCTTCTGCCTCGGTTCCTTTGGAGTGGGGAAAATGAATGAGAATGGACAGCGACTGCTTGAGTTTTGAGCCTGCCATGAACTGTACATCGCCAACTCCTTCTTCAAGACGAAGCCTCAGCACAAAGTCTCCTGGAGGCATCCCCGCTCAAAACATTGGCACCAACTGGATTTGATCCTAGTAAGACGTGCCGCTATCAAAAACGTTCTCCACACTCGCTCTTATCACAGCGCAGACTGCGACACAGACCACTCTCTGGTATGTTGCAAGATCAGGCTACAACCAAAGAAGTTCCACTGCTCAAAGAAACAAGGGAACCCTCGCATTGACGTCAGCAAGATGTCTCAGCCAGATCTTGTAGAACAGTTCGCAGAGGCCTTTCAGAGAGAATACGATGCATTGCAGCCCAGAGACTCTGCCACTGAGAGATGGGAAACGCTACGAGATACCATGCACCGCATTGCTATGGCCACCTTTGGGAAGAAAACTGTGAAGTCCCACGACTGGTTTGAGGCCAAATCATCAGAGATGATTCCCACTGTTGAGGCCAAGCGTGCCGCACTCACCAAGTATAAGCGGTCACCCAGTGAGAAGAACCTGCAAATCCTCAGGGCTGCCAGAAGTAAGGTTCAGCTTAACGCCAGGCGCTGCGCAAACGAGTACTGGACAGTGCTCAGCGAAGAGATACAGAGTGCTGCTGAAAGAGGCAACATCCGAGGAATGTATGATGGCATCAAGAAGGCACTGGGACCAACACAGAGCAAGATGCCCCCCTCAAATCCTCCACTGGGGAAGTAATCAGCAATCCTAGCCAACAGATGGAAAGATGGGCGGAACACTACTCCGACCTCTACTCCACACAGAACATGGTGTCCCCCTTAGCCCTCGATGCCATCAAGTGCATGCGGTAATGGAAGAACTTGACGCAGAGCCAACTGCGGACGAACTCAGCAAGGCCATTGATAGCCTGGCATCAGGGAAGGCACCTGGCAACGACGGAATTCCCCCAGACCTCATCAAGCACTGCAAGACTTCTCTTCTGCACCCCTTTGCACGCAGTTCTCTGTCAGTGTTGGAATGAGGGAGCTGTACCACAGGACATGAGGGACGTCAAGATCGTCACCCTGTACAAAAACAAGGGCGAAAGGAGCGACTGCAACAACTACAGAGGTATCTCGCTCCTCAGCATTGTTGGCAAAGTCTATGCTCGGGTCCTCCTAATCCGCCTGCAGAAACTGGCTGAACGCGTCTACCCGGAATCACAGTGTGGTTTTCGAGCAGAGAGATCCACGGTAGACATGGTCTTCTCCCTTCGCCAAATCCAGGAGAAGTGCAGAGAGCAGCGGATGCTCCTGTATGTGGCATTCATTGACCTCACCAAGGCCTTTGACCTAGTCAGCAGAGATGGCCTTTTCAGGGCTCTCCGAAAAATCGGCTGCCCCCCCAAACTGCACAGCTTAATTGAGTCCTTCCACTCAAACATGAAAGGGATGGTGCAGTTCAACGGAAACCTCTCCAAGCCCTTCGACGTACGCAGCGGTGTGAAACAAGGCTGCGTCCTGGCCCCAACCCTCTTTGGAATCTTCTTCACTCTCCTCCTGAGGCATGCGTTCAGCACAGCGCAAGAAGGGATCCACCTGCGGACCAGATCAGATGGCAGGCTCTTCAACCTCGCCCGCCTCAGAGCAAGGACAAAGGTCCGTGAAGCCCTCATCAGAGACATGCTATTTGCCGACGATGCCGCAGTTGTGACCTATACTCAGCGGGACTTGCAGTCACTAATGGACCGCTTCTCCCAGGCCTGCAAAGATTTTGGTCTGACCATCAGTCTTAAGAAGACAAACGTCCTGGGCCAAGACACGCCATCTCCACCAGCCATCACCATTGATGACTACGAGCTTGAAGCCATCCATCAATTCACATATCTTGGGTCCACCATCACCGATAACCTCTCCCTTGACACAGAGGTCGACAAGAGGATCGGGAAGGCAGCCACAACACTAGCCCGCCTCACACAAAGGGTGTGGACAAATCCCAAGCTGACCACAAAGACAAAGATGGCTGTATACAACACCTGTGTCCTCAGCACCTTGCTGTATGGCAGCGAGGCGTGGACCATGCATGCTCATCAGGAGAAAAGGCTCAATACCTTCCACCTGAGAAGCCTACGGCGCATACTTGGCATTTCCTGGCAAGACAAGGTGACCAACACCGAAGTCCTAACCTGCGCTGGCCTCCCAACCATGCATACCATGCTGAGACAGCGTCGGCTGCGCTGGTTGGGCCACGTTCGCCGCATGGAAGATGGTCGCATCCCAAAAGACATTCTTTATGGTGAGCTTGCCACAGGGCAGAGAAACATTGGCCGCCCACAGCTGAGATACAAAGATGTTTGCAAGCGTGACATGAAGGCGCTTGAGATCAACACTGAGTCCTGGGAGGACCTCGCAGACGACCGCAACAGCTGGAGAACTACTCTCAAGAAACAGTTGCGGATTGGTGAGGACAAACTGTCAGCTGCTGCAGCAGAAAAGCGAGTTCGCAGAAAAGGGATGGCAGCCAACAGACCAGCATCAGCATACACATGCGACCGCTGTGACAGAGACTGCCTCTCTCGCATTGGTCTGTACAGTCACAGGCGACGCTGCTTGGACCAAGCAGACAGCCCATCTAGACATTAGAACGGATGTACTTTGTCCATGGTCAGTCATGACCGAAGGAGGCCTACTATACTATATGTATGTATGTTCGTTCGTTCGTTCCATGATTTAACGTCTTTTCACTGTAAGTGATATTAGATGGGGGAGGGGGGGAGGGGGGGGAGGGGGGGGAGGGGAATAAAAAAAATATATATATATAAATAAACTAAAATGGAGAATGATAGTTGGACGGGTTGGATTGGGGCAGAGGGGAGACAGAGGAAAAAGTCATAAATAGGTGGTAGAATAGTAAAATGGAACGAAATCTTAACTCTAACATTAGTAACAATTAACTTCAACAATGTGAAGGGAAGATTTAACACTAAAACACAAAATGCATAAAGTTAAATTAATGCATTAACAGGACTGTTAACTAATGATTCTGAAATATTAAGTATCAAAGATTGATCTGATGTTACTTTTTTTAAATGAGTTTCAGAATAGTTTTCTTGTGTAAACATTTTCGGTAGAAAAGAACGTAGCATTTTGCAATAAAATAAACAGTGAAACACTGTGAATTGCGTGCCGCACATACACTTGACATTTTTACAATATTTTGTTTTCAGTGCGTTAAACTGAATACGAAAACGAACAGCAATAATCGATCGCAAATGATACATGGAAGAATACTGCATTTTTTTGTATACATTTTGAACAGAAAGTTTTATCATTTGTTGTGACAGAAACTGATCATTTAAATGTTTCTGAAATCGAATCCATGAGGCTGATTCGAGCATGTTGCAAGCCTCTTTAACGGAAGTATGAACATGTAATTCTATAGAATTAACAGAATTCTGTGCACCTTGCTTAGCTGCTCTGTCAACTACTTCGTTGCCGTGAAGACCAACGTGAGAAGGCACCCAGCATAAACTGATATCTGTACCTTTTATCCTTAAACGTTGTACAAGATGATTTGTCTCAGTAATTAAATCAGGCCTTGTGTCGGCATCAAAAGATCGTAAGGCATATAGTACAGATTTTGAGTCAACAAAGAGAACTACTTTGAAAGACATGGGTTTAAGATTTACTAGATAATGCAATGCTTGTATAATAGCGACTAATTCTGCTGTAAATATAGATAAGTTTGCCCCAATGAAAAATGACTTTTTTATTTTAAATTTTGGAACATAAAATGCTGCTCCAGCACATTTATTTTCTAAGACTGATCCATCGGTAAAAATATGAAGGAGGTTCGGTATTTTTCGTCGACGTGTTGTCTTGCTGTGGATATCGAAATGTTGACGTTTTCATGTTTCTTGGCGTCTGTATAATCAATATCAAAAGAGGCTTTTAGCATTTCCCATGTAGGGATAGGCGTTGTTGATGGTGTCTCAGCTATTTCATCCATATTCAGGTGAGACTGTTTGACCAAGTCAGATATGTTAGTTGCAACAGTCATTTGTGATGAAATGCTGTTTGCTCGCTTTGGAAAGTCAACATCAGACCTGATTTTAATTTCCTTACTCACAAAATTGTCTGTTTGTGACGTAGTTCTAACGGCAAATTTTGCTGTCGCAAGCTCACGATAGTTGTTCAGAGGCAGAATTCCAGCAGCTTTGTACGTTTCCAGATTAGAGGCGTGAGCAGGGACACCTAGAGCAATTTTAATACTTTTGCAGTCTAAACTTTGTATCTTTTTTAATAAATATTTTGGTGCACTGAAGAAAACTTCTTGCGCATAGGATAATTTAGATCGTACGAGTGCTGTTGACAGATGAATTAGTATGTTTGTATCCATTCCCCAGGGAATCTGCATATTATCTTTAGAAAATTTAAGGCTTTTCTTGCTTTTGTTGAAATATAATCAAAATGGATATTCCAGTTTAATTTCGATGTTATAAAGACTCCCAGAAATTTTGTAACGTAACACTTCACCAAGCAATCTGAAAGTAGGCAAGTTACTTAAAGTACCACCAGGATTAAATAGCATCATGTTAGTTTTTTTCCGCTGACAGCGACAGACCATTTTCTAACATATAATTTCCAAGATTATCAAGATCAGATTGATACAACTTCCTTATGTAATTCTGCGCCCTTTGTGGAGTTGTCTTTTTTAAGGTAATATTCATCCAAATACATATATCATCAGCGTACTGTACCAATACAACATGATTTGAGAGTGCTTTAGGAAGATCGTGTATAAGGATATTAAATAAAAGAGGTGCTATCACTGAACCTTGTGGAATTCCCATGTCAAGATGTCGTGAAGTAAAATAACTAGTTCCCACTCGTCCCTGAATTGTTCTACTGGCTAAAAAAGACTTAATGTAATCATATATATTGCCAGATAAACCAATAGATTTCAGCTTGTACAATAAACGCGTATGCCAAACTTGATCGTAAGCTTTTTTTACATCAAAAAGAGTAGCTAAAAGATTTTTTCTGCGGGCAAACTGTTGCTTTGTCTGAGTTGTAAGTTTAACCAGGTGCTCAACTGTGGATCTCCCTTTTCTAAAACCTGCCTGATTTACTGGAATAACATTATTTTTATCACAGTAATGTACAAGTCTGTTTAATACCAATCTTTCCATTAGTTTGCTCGTATGGGAAGTCAACGCAATAGGTCTGTAACTGTTTTTATTGTTTTTAGGCTTACCTGCTTTTAATATTGGTACAACAATAGACCTTTGCCATATCTGTGGTACAGTTCCACTAACCAGCATTTCTGAAAAGTTTGTGTAAGAAAATAATGCAGTTTTCCGGAAGATGTTTAATCATTTCATTTGAAACTGCATCGACACCTACTGAACTTCTTTTGTTGTGTAGAGCCAAGATATTGTTTTTTAGCTCTTCTAAGGTGATTGGAGCATTAAACCTGCGATCATTCTGAGGTATTGGGTCAGCGAAGATAGGGTTGTTACCTGCTATTTTTCTGTAGTGTTTGCAGGTAGGAGACAAACCGTCTACTTTACTATTTTGGGCAAAAAGTTCCACAAAAGTTTCAGATTTGTCCATGTCGGAAGGAAATTTGTGACATGTGTCAATCATTATCAGACACCTAGGTAAGTTGGCTCCATTTTTCATTTGATTCATTTTTGTCCAGACTTTATGGAAATCCTTGAAATCTGAAATTTCTTTGGTGCAGTATGATGCCCAATAATTTTTCTTTGCTTCAGCTATTATTCTATTACACTGGGTGTTAGCTTTTTTCATCTCCATATGATCTTCGGGTGTTCTGCTTTTGATGTAGATTTTGTATTTCTCTTTTTATACTGGACTGCTTTCTCGCATGCTCTGTCCACCAAACATTACCCAAACGGTTATTAGACTTAACGGTTTTGAGTTTCGGGATTGAGAGGTCTGCAGCAGCTAGAGCTGACTCCTGGAACTCAGTAAACATAACGTCTACATTGTCACTTTCATAATGTTTATATTCATGTTTAGCAAGAGCAGTCTGAAACAAGGACCAATCAACGCGCGAGTATAATATCAGGAGTGCTGTCTTTCATCCTGATGTTGTCATTTGTTATTGTTATGATGATAGGTAAGTGATCACTTCCAAGGCATCTCTGTGAGTGTCCAGGTACAGCATGGTACTAAGTCTGGCGATATTAAAGACAGATCGATGGCTGTTGCCCGGTGTTTGGAAACATCAGGAATTCTAGTGACACTCCCATCATTCAAAAGGTAAAGCGCACTGTCAACTATATTTTCTACCAACCGATTGCTTGTGACAGTACAACAGTCTTTTTCCCAAAACGGGGAGTGGGAATTAAAGTCCACCAATTAGCCATTTACCGTGCTGCAGATCTGGAATCGTACGCAGCCTTTCTGTGTTGTGGTCATTTGGACCTGTTGGCAGGTAGACTGACATAACGTTCAGGATTAATGAATTATTGAATTGTACTGTGGCGGCACAAGCGTGTAAGTCTTCAGTTGATGTTGAAACTGGGGAAGTAATTATGCGATACTGCAACTCTTTAAGTAGGCCTATATATATCGCAGTGGCTATCTTCTTCCGGAATTCCCAAAGTCGTATATTGGTGGATAATAATAATTTTGGAAATTGGGAAGTTTGGTTGGAATAACATTAAGCGACTGCAAATCAATATTTCACAATGATTCGATGCGATAAAATGTTCCAGGTATGCGGAATTGGTGGAAATAGATCTACAATTCCACTGTAAAAATTTTATTTGTGATTGTTGGCGCAATTTCATTTTTGGCTAATCTGTTATTTTAAATTAATGGTTATTTGTTTGATAATCACGATGACCTTGGTTTTCTGTGTACGAGAAAAATGGCCAGAAAGAAAACATCAATTACTTAGACTACTATTGGGGAAAAAATGGGAAGAAGTCCTAATAGAGATAAGAGTTAGATTCAGAGCAGAAACAAATAACAAATAAATAAAACAATGGTATACACGCCTTCAAATGAGCAGAGCATATAGTCCGACTGAGTCCTGATAGTCTGACTGTACTTTCAACAAGAAAATTGTCAGAGATGACAAGGAAAAAGTCCTGTGACACGAAACGTTGATATCTGTAGATCTATTAAAACATTTCATAACACCCCTTCCCACTATGAGCGAAATGACGGAGTGATCGTGTTTTTGGGCCTAAAAATTCGTTAACACCCCTTCCCACTATGAGCGAAATGACGGAGTGATCGTGTTTTTGGGCCTAAAAATTCAAAGTTCTCGATGAATCCTGTAGCATTCCCACTACCAGACCCTTTCACTCCTAGCCAGCTTTGAGTGATTTGTGCACGGTCAGATCACTCCGTGGTCGAGATTTGTGTTCAAACATGTTTAAACACAAGTGGCACCTACTGCATCCATTGTGTCCAATTTGCATACCGCGGGAAAATTTTCGGTTGCGTGCGAGCCTTGCCAGCCACAGTCTGAGGCGAGGCGAGGCGAGCGTGGCCCACAGGAAATGCTTGGGTCAGCTCCCCAAATAGATCACTCACACCGATCACCCAAATGCATTCCCACTATTTTGGAGTGAAAGGGCCCTTTGTCGCTTCACTCCTGAGTGCTCCACGATCACTCAGAACTTTCACGCACAACTTTCACTCCGACAGTGGGAACGCGGTTTTAAGGCAGCCACCACGGTTCACAGTTGTCAAAATGAAGGAACCGTCCTCGGGGGAATCTAGAGGCGTGTAGCCGTGAAGATCGTGATCCTCTTGTCCTCCTAGGGGTCTCCCAAAATAGATCTCGAATGTGTCTTCCGAGGTTCCCCGCTATAACGCTGTTTCCTCTGGTAGTGGGGTGAATACTGTCGTGTAGAAACTGCTGGTTAGTATGAAGGTTTTCATGGGAGACAAAAGATGTTTTTTTATGTCAACAAGTTCAGCAGATAAGAAGGCGTTGAACAAATTCCGCTGAACCTCCATACGTGCATGTCGTACAGGGGCGACCTTGCTGATGACTATCTTTGAGTTTGGGTAAGTTTGAGTTAGATCTACATGTTTGATGCAGGAAGCCAGATGTTGAGTTGTTGCTGCAAGATCTTTGTTATTCAGTTCGTGGACACCGCAATGGAAAACAATACAGTCTGCAGAGTTGTTAAATTTGGATAGTGTCTTGTCTAAAGAACTTTTGATACCATGAATGTTATTCACAGGACACGAGTCTCCTTCAAAACCATAAGATCATCCCAGTCTCTTGGAGTTGACACCTTTCAATACCGAATCATGTACAGTCACAACATAAGGAAGGCCGTGGTTCTGTTTACGTTGTTCTGTCTTTTTCGAGTTTGACGCGGCATGTTTGCGCTGTGAGGTGACGTCTTTGACTTTTTTGATGTCATGATGTTGTTCTTCCCCATCTTTGGTTTTCTTTTCAGTTACTATTTTCACTTGCTTTGAGTTATTGCGGCTAGTTTTAGGAGCTTCTGATTTTTGTGTCTGTTGGTCGTCCTGCCTGTGTGCTTGTTTTTGTTTTAGAACCTCTGTGTATGTGGGATTTCTTTCATTGAGTTCTGTCTGTGTTTGCTTGTCGCTGGTTATCTTGATGGTGGTGGTTGCTGTCGACCGGGCCTCGATCTGCGCAAACACAGTCCGTTCTAAAGAATTAATTTGGTTGCGCAGATTCAGTACGACATTTTTAAGCTCAACTAGGCCTATCGTACTTACAAGTTCCGCAGAGCTGGGTATAGATGTTGTGCTGGTTGTCCCATTCTGCGTTCCAGTGAAAACCGCGGCCGAAGCACCATTTCTACAGTCTCATCTTTTTCCGTCTCGTTTGTCTCGTCGGTGGTCGTTGGCCTCTCTTGATCGGCAGTTCCCTTTGATGCAGCTTCTTGCTTCTGCTGAGCAAGGCGGCCTCGTCTTGTCTTGGTCATTTCGGACTATTTCACATGATCTCCGACTGCTGAAAGTTTTACTTGTTGCGAGTCTCCGCCATCTTGAATCCGTGTGTATGTACATGTATATATGTATGCATGTATTTATGTATGAATACATGTATGTATATATGTATGGATGTATGTGTGTATGTATGTATACATGTATGCATGGATCTATGTATGTATGTATGTACGTACGTACATATACACGTATGTATATATATACGTACGTATGTATGTATGTATGATGTATGTATGGATGGATGGATGGATGGATCTATGTATGTATGCATGTATGTATGTATGTATGTACATATATATTATATGTATATATATATGCATGTACATAGATAGATAGATAGATATTTTATATAGATATACATGTATGTGTGTATGCATGTATGCATGCATCTGAACATGTGTGCGTCCATGCATGTTTGTATATGTGTACGTACACACACGCACACACACACACACGCACACACACATTCATACACACAGAGAATATATATATATACATGTATATATGTATATATGTATGTATGTATGTATGTATGTATGTATGTATGTATGTACGTGCGTATGTATATGCGAACGTATGTGCGTATGTGCGTGAGTATATATGAATGTATGTATGTATGAATACATGTATGTATGTATGTATGTATGTTTGTTTGTTTGTTTGTATGCATGTATGTTGGGAGGAACAAGGGACAAAGTTGAGAAACATGATAAATAAAGCTGATGAAAAAAATCCCTAGAGTTGAAGGTAACGCAAAGTAAAACTGGATGACAAAGGAAATGTTAGGATTGATGGAAGAACAGAAGAGAGCAAAAGGAAAAGATAATTAATACAAAAACACATAGGGAAATCAGGAATATGTGCAATAAAGGTAAAGAAGCTTGGCTGGAAAGAAAGTGCAAAGAAATAGAAGACCAACACAAAATAAATGCTAAGTTTATGTACAGAAACAGCAAAGAAATTGCCAAAAGGAAAAGGACGAGCACATCAAATGATTGCTTAAAATCTACAAATGGTACGATTATTACATAAAAGATAAAATGCTAGATAGATTGGGAGAGTAGATAACAGACTTGAATTACTATGACAGAAAAGAAAATCATATCTTAAGAAAGAAAGTTGAAGGACCACAAAGATAGCATTGAAAGAGGCAAGCACAAAAAGAACACTGACGAAGAAAATTAGAAAAAGACAAGCAACATTTATAGGACATTTTAAATTTAAGAAGCATGAGATTATACAGCACCTAGTCACAACAGGAAAGCTGGAGGGAAAAAGAGTACAAGGTGTACCCAGGGAGAAAATATTGGATGGACTTGTAGAACAGATGAAGACAGAGAGGGTGGGAGAAGTCCTTGCTTCAACGAAAGATAGATTCGTATGGAGGGCCATGATCGCCAACGCCATGCGGCAGGGCACATTATATGTACGTATATACACGTATATCTATATATTTATACATATATTTATATATATATATATATATATATATATATATATATATATATATATATATATTGCAGATCTAATGCAATCATGCACGGAGCTTTCATCATCTACCCCGAATGGCTGGAGAAAAGAATGGAGAAGTGCCCAGGTGTTCAGAATGTCATTATCGTGCCTGTGCCAGACCCTACCCTCTACCACGAGCTGTGCGCGTGCCTGCTGACCCAGAAAGGGGTCAAGGTCACTGAAGAGGAAGTTAAGCAGTATTGCAAATCTCTCTTCCTTGTTTCCAACAAGAATGAAATGAGTGCTGTTCCACGGTAAGTTATTAAACAATTACTCTGTTTTGACCCACCTGACCCCTGTTTTTAAAGGAATGGGAGGAGTTTGCTCCTCACTGAATATGTATTTCGTTGATTGTCTGTCCGTCCGTCTGTCTGTCTGTCTGTCCGTCTGTCTGTCTATCTATCTATCCATTTATCTATCTACCTACCTATCTATCTATCTATCTATCTATCTATCCATCTATCTATCTGTCTATCTATCTATCTATCTATCTATTTATCTATATGTTTGTCTGTCTGTCTGTTTGTCGATCATTCTTTCTCACCTTCTATCTATCCATTTATCTGTCTGTCTATGTCTCCTTCTTTCTATCCATTTGTCTGCCTGTCTATCTGACTCTGTTTCTTTATCTGTCTGTGTGTCCATCTGTCTATCTACCTGCCTACCTACCTACCTACCTACCTATCTATCTATCTATCTATCTATCTATCTATCTATCTACCTATCTATCTGTCTGTCTGTTTATCTGTCTGTCTATCTTTCAATCTGTCCTATCTATCCATTTGTCTGTCTGTCTGTCTGCCTATCTGTCTGTTTATCTATCTGTCTATATATTTATCTGTCTGTCTGTCTGTCTGTCTATCTATCTGTCTCATAGCAAGAAAGGCTAGAAAGCGTTTCAGCCATAAAGTCATAACACCCTTAGGAGACTAGGATGCAATCTGATCATTACTCCAGGATTTCCCTCTGCTGTTGCTTTTTCTGTCTTTAGATGTTAATCGTCCACATGGGTTCGAACCCCCATCCAAGGTAGTCAAGTGTCTTAAGGAAAAGTCACCCTTATGACAAATGTTTATTTATCTATGGGGTACCTGTCGTATCAAAGGGAAATGTTAGGCCTCACGAAATTCACTTTTATTCCACCTGACCAGATCCAGCTGAATTTTTTTTTTCAGCCGCTTCTGCTATTCTCTTTAGGGTTCTACCATTATCCCCACCCCAACTCCAGAAATCAAGAGCTGTTTCTTGTGGCGTTAAGAAAATGCGTTCACCAATCCCCTTGCTTCAGTGACCTATGGCGAGGACTTTGGCTTGGAAGACAGATTTACTCAAGCTACTGATTGGACTGGCATACATTTCAGTTGTGTACAAATAGGATTCCTCCAGCCAACGTTTATATAACGCAGTGATTTTGACCAAAATCATTTGTTTCGTTAATTGAGAGTGGAGTTTTATATCTGGTCTCATGCCAAATATGCTGATGATTTCTGGGTGTTATTTTTTTTTCATTCTGGAAAAATTGCTGTACATTCCCAGTCATCTTCATCTCCTTCCGGTAGACCCCACTTCCACTGGCTACAGTTTTCTGCCTCCTGCCATGTAGAGGGTTGTAATAGTTTCTGGTGGCGTGTTTTTTCCCTGACAATACTAATCACTTGTGAGATGGTTTCAAGTACTTGGTTCTGTCTCCGTGTACGTCCCTTAGGTGGTATTAGTTTGTATGATTCAGGAAATGTGCCACTGTTTGCCATGGCAGAGTGGGCACGCAGAGTCCTCTGATTTACCCATATTTCACCAGATTTATATTCGACGGCTGAAGGTCATTTACTGATTAAAGAGTGAAACTGATTTTGAGAGGGGCTGTATGTCACATGTCATTCTCATTGAAATTTCTTTTCAATGCACTTTGTTCACGTCGTCCATTGCCTCTATTGGCCTTGCTGAACTACTTCTGGATTCTTTTTGCATCTTCTTCTTTCTTAATCTCATGTATAGCCATGTCGTTCCTTGGTTTTCCTTTGGCCTGTTACCACCATTCTAATTTTGTTGATCCCACTTCCAGCCTATTGGTTTGTGTGTGAGATATTATATTTCTGACCTTGAGGCTTTCCCTCGCTGCGTCCTCTGCCTGTCAGACTTTCCATTTTCTGCCAGTCTTTAGCTTTGGCTGGACTGATTTCACAACGTTATCTCCTCAACCTTCAAACGTGCTTAGAAGCTTAACATTTCCCACATTGTACTCTTTGACAATGGGTTTTATCTGTAGCTTCACCTTTACCTGGTGACAGCAGAAGACGACATCAGCGAGTCCAGGTAAGACCCCAGGCCATTTCTTTGTGTATTTGTTGATTTTTACCTTCATTGATTCCACTGTGCTCGTGCCAATATTGTGTTTTAGTAGAAGCCAGAGGAGTTTGGACTATGGGCACCAGGATTTGTATTTGCCAAGAAGGCTGCACTGGTTTCTTACTTACTAGCTTTCTTTGCCATTCATTTGCTTCATTTCCTTTCTTCTTTTTTTCAATCTGTCAGGGAGTCATCATATCAACTTCAAAAGCTTTTCTCTGGTTCTTTTGTCACTGCTGCAATGTCTCAGTTGGCTAAAGTACTGTTTTGGTAACCCTTTTGTCCCGCAGTGAGAGGTCCAAGTATTTTCAGTATTTCTTACATATTCTTTGTGACATTAGACACCTCGAGAGTCAGTTGAACCATCTTGTGCTGAATTGATCCATATACATTTGCCAGATCGAGCCACATCACATCGAGGTAACTTTTCTGTGCTTTTGCTCTTTGGATTGCTGGCATCTTGACATGCTCTAAACAACCTGATATCTTGGGACGCTTTCTTGCTGAAATACACACTTCAAGAACTCATTTTTTAAGGCATTTAGTCAGTTTTGCTGCCAAGACAGAAAAGAATTTCCCTTTAATGCTTGGAATTATTATTGGAATAAAGTGGTTAATGTCACTCAAATTACGTCCTTTTTGGAAAGTACACCCCACCAGCAGTCATCCTTTGATTACTGATCTTTGAGTCCGCCGTGCTGATCTTATCTGTTCGTTGTGCTACTCAAGAACACTGAAGTGCTTTTTTGTACAGCAGGTAAAATGTTCCCTTAGGCCCAGGTGGTGGTTTGCATCTGGCTTTTTAACCACTTTTTAAACTTCATCCAGCATTGGTGACCTGTCATTAAACATTTTCCTTGGCACTGCAGGCTGCTTCAGATCTTGGATTTCAAGTGGTGCCTCACTTTGAGGGTAGGAGTTTGTTTTCTCGAGATGCTGTTTTTAGAGCTTCTTTGCCCACCATGAGTGTCCCGAATATCGGTTGCTCGTTTAGTTTCCAGGCAAACTGGAAGGGGTCTCTGAAGAAGCAACTTAGGTCTTCTTTCTTTAGTCAGTCTTCTTCTTGGTGATATATTTGTTGAGTGCAGTGTGCTTTGCTTTCAGGCCTTTCTACTGTTTTCTTTAATCCTTGCCTCTCAGCTTCCAAGGCAGCCTTCATATTTTTCTTGAGATTCCTTTCTGTGTTCTGGATATTCTCCGTTTCACGTCGTCTCTAGAGTTCAGAGGATGTGTTTTCACCTTTGGCTGTTTTACTCCATAATCGGTCCTTCATGTTGCATATACAACGTCTCTTAATGTAGCTAGTTTGTGTTCAAGGATGCTCTTTCCTGTCAAGGCATTCAGTTTGTGAACTATTTCTTGATTAAGGTTCTCTCATTCCTCTTGCTTTTGTATGTGGCGAGCTCATTTTGTTGTTTGTCATAGAGATGCATCTCTCATCTTCTAATCCAACTGTACAGGTTTGCACAGTTCCAATCTCGTCCAGTATCCCAGTCCACCCAGCTGTGAACGGGTACCTGATCTTGCATAGGGTTGTCGAAAGTATCAATGGTAAGAAAAAGAATACAGACAAAAATGTTCCATACTTCTGGCCCAGAATTTAGCTGAGATCTGATCCTTGTACGACCCCAGGGTTATGGGAACATCTTTACCCTTTTAAAAATCTCTCTATGCATTGTTAATTCATTATATACATATTTATTGATTTATAACTTTATTTATCAATTTTAATGGATTTCTTCATTTGTATACATATTCATTGATTTATAACTTTATTTATCCATTTTAATGGATTTCTTTTTTTTCTGTCTTTTCAGATTTTTTCTGTTCTTTGACTCGTTTCCAACTACCAGCACGGGCAAGACAGACCGTAAAGCCATCAGGGTTCTTGCCTTCTCGATGAATCCTGTAGCATTCCCACTACCAGACCCTTTCACTCCTAGCCAGCTTTGAGTGATTGTGCACGGTCAGATCACTCCGTGGTCGAGATTTGTGTTCAAACATGTTTAAACACAAGTGGCACCTACTGCATCCATCGTGTCCAATTTGCATACCGCGGGAAAATTTTCGGTTGCGTGCGAGCCTTGCCAGCCACAGTCTGAGGCGAGGCGAGGCCACGCGGGCGATAGTATTCCAATATGAGTGACTTGGCATTTTTTGGATTGAAATGGTCTCGACACGCAATAACTCCGGAGTCATCGTGTTTTTGTTGGACTTGTTTGGATTTTTATGAAATAAAGTGGTCTAGGTCCGTGTGTATGTTTGTGTGTGTTTGTTTGTGTTTGTATGTGTGTCGAAAAGTATCTAGATGTGTATGTTGATTGTTTTTTCTTTGTTTTCAGTGTGATATGTATGTGAGTGTGTGTCGTATGTGTTTGCTTGTGTTGGTTTTGGGTGTGTGTCGAGTGTGTTGATTGTGTGTTGCCACATGATTCTGGAGTCATGTTTGTTGACTCTGGTGTGATTGACACAGTATGTTTTTGGCTATAAAAGCGGGTGTCCCAGCAAGCCAGTTCAGTTCGTCACAACTTGTTTGCTGCTGGAATTCACGATGTATGCTGCTCTGGTTGCGTGGCACACAAGGCATGTACACCACCAAGATCAAGGCCAAGACCAAGACCAAGATCAAGAACAAGGCCCTCGAGTCCACCGGAGATGACAACAAGCAAGAAGGCGTTTCTGGGTCCGACCCTACCTGTTGGAGGAGAGGAGGAGGGCTCTGGGACACTACTACACCCTCCTGGATGCTGAGATGCGTGATCGTGACATTGAACTCTTCAGGAACTACACACGCATGCCTCCTCAAGTCTTCTTTGAGATTCTTGATCTCATCACCCCAACCCTGACAAAGCAAGACACGACTTTCAGGCTGGCCCTGGAGCCTGGACTCAAGCTGGCAGTGACCCTGCGTTTCCTGGCAGTAGGTGATAACTACAGGTCACTGAGCTATGCCTTTGCAGTGGGCATGTCCTCGATCTGTCGTTTCCTGCCTGAAGTTTGCGATGCCATTGTGGATGCTCTGAGACCTGAAGCCTTTCCAAGGGGGCTCGATGCTGATGGATGGAAGGCCAAGGCAGCCCAGTTCTGGGAGAGGTGGAACATGCCCCATTGCATTGGAGCCATTGATGGAAAGCACGTGTCCATTCGCAAGCCCTACAACTCAGGCAGCGAGTACTACAATTACAAGGGCTTCTTCTCCATCCCATTCCTGGCGCTTGTTGATGCAGAATACCGCTTCTTGTGGATTGAGTCTGGAGCCAAAGGCTGCATGGGGGATGCCCAAATCTTTGGAGATTGCCCCTTCAGACAGCGTCTGGATGATGACGAGATGAATCTTCCTCCTCCAAGCCCCCTCACTGATGACCCAGAGGACGACGTTCTGGTACCATACTTCATGGTGGCAGATGATGCATTCCCAAGCAAGACCTACTGCGTCAAGCCCTACTCCAGGAGGAATCTGGAACCCAAGGAGTTGATATTCAACTACCGTCTTTCCAGAGCACGCAGGGTAGTGGAGAATGCATTTGGTTTCCTGGCAACCAGATTCCGCTGCCTCCTCAAGGTCCTGGAGTTGGGGCCTAGAACTGTACGCAGTGTGATCAACTGCACTGTTGTACTGCACAACATCATGTTGTCAAGGGTCCCACCAGAACGTCATGTCTTTGACAGGGAGACAACAACCACGTAGTCATCAGGGGCAAGTGGAGGGACCACATCATCTGGCCTGAAGTCGCCCAGCCTGGTCCTCGACGTGCAACCAATGAAGCACTCCAGGTGAGAATCAATCTCACAAACTTCTTTGGCAGTCCTCAAGGCATCGTGCCATGGCAGTGGGACAGAGCACAGGTCCGAAACCCACAGCCAGAGCCTCCTGCGCCCCGTTCGACCTTGGTCTGACACTGATGAGTCTGATTGATCTTGGTGGTGTCAAGCATCCTGTCTACATATAGGTCCTCTTCAGGACCACGAAAACTTTAATAATAATCAACTCTCTCTCTTTATCTCTGTCTGTGCCCCCTCCCCCAAACAATTAACCCATTGCTTCAATCCAGGCACTTCAGTAGGCTCACTCTCCCTCTCTCTCTCCCTCTCTCTCTCTCACTCTCTCTCTATTTTTTTTAAGACCTCAGTTGCATGCAGGGTTGCTACTAAAGCCACATGGTTATTTTCTTTACGTTTATTTTCGACGATTAAAGTTTGTGACTGAGCGTCCCTTCTGCATTGGTCTGGTGTCTGTATGTGTTTTTAAATGTAAAAATGGACCAAAATTGAACTTTAATATCATGGTTCATTTACATCTGTCTGCGTTTCTGTTTGACCTTCCGAGGTTTGTGCATTGCTTGCATGCTATGGAGTGCCAAATATACAGAAACTTTATTGCATTTAGTGATAGAACCACACTCTCTCTTCTCTCTCTCTCTCTCTCTCTCTCTCTCTTGCTTGTGGGTGTGTGTGTATGTGTGTGTGTGTGTGTGTGTGTGTGTGTGTATTTTGAAAAGCAGTGGAGCAGTGGAGTCTTCCTGCTACTGGAAGACTCCTGCATGTATCTGGAAGTCAACATCCCCCAAGCCGCTGATGTTGAGGAGATCTGGGCCAGCCCATTCAGGTGTGGAGGAGCGAGTGGCCTGTCCTGGAGTGGCAGACACTTCACCTCCCGTTGGAGCGTCACTGGGCATGGGCACGGTCAAGGCTGCATCAGGTTTGGTTTGTGCTTGTGTTGGAGGAGTGGCATAACTTGGAGGAGTGATGGTCGGTGGATAGCTTTGGGAAGCATGGAAGGCATCCACATATTTCTGCACTACACCCAACACTTCTGTCTCCATCTTATGTCACATCTCTCCAAACATCGCAGACGTCCTCCACTGCAAATACCCCCAGAACTGGACCTGGTGGTTGTTGCCTCTTGCCTCACTTCTTCGAACTGCATCAATGAGCTCAGAGCAGCAGTCATGACGTAGTGGAGCAGCCATGGTCTTGGACTTTGACTTTGGCAGAGGACTGTTGCTCCTCCTGGCTACAGGAGTGCTGGTGCACTGAGGCACTGGGGCTGTAGGTGCAGGTGCTGACTTTGCCACCATTCGACGCTTCACAGGTGGTGGTGAAATACCATCCTCATCCTCATCAGGATCATCATCAGCCTGATCTTCGGAGGAGTCCACCTCAGCTTGTGTCCCCTCCATCCCCATCTCCCTGGAGTTCCCAAACACGGTCTGACAGTAGGGCATCAAAAAACCCATGTGTGTCAGGATCCACTGTTGGTTCTCAGTGAGGTTGGGAGGAGGGGCACCGCTCTTGGTGAACATCTTCCGGATCTTGTTCAGCAACTGCCGCTTCGAGCGGTATCAGTTCCAAATATCCTTGTATTCCACCCCCATCTGCTTGGCCAAATCATGCCAAAGTCGTTTCTTGTTCGCAGCCTCTCTATAGTGGGTATTCCTCTTGTCATAGAGCTGGGGGTGCTCTTTGAGATACTCGAGGATCTGCAGCGTCTGAGGCTCTGTCAAAACAGCCCTGGTCATGTAGCGCTTGGGAGTGCACTTCCTCCTCTTTCGACCAATCGAGGGTGCAGGGGGGACATCTTGAGATGGCTGTTGACTCGTAGACCCTTGACCGTGCTCATGGACTGACAAGTCCAGGGGTTGATTCGTGTCCGACTCCCCAGATGAAGCAGGTGAAGACATTCTTGGTCTTGACTTGAACTTGGGTCTTGACCAGAATGCAGAAGAAGACGAAAATCGTGTAGTCGAGTAGCAGCAATTCGGCAGGCAAGTGAAAAAAAACAACAACTCACGCTCGCCTTTTATAACTTTCCAATTGGAGTGATCAAGCGTTTGGAGTGATTGCGCATGACTCTGGGGTGATCGGTGCGCGTGTTTTGAGTGAACCGTCCCCTTCTTTTTCTTCCTATTGCACGATGAATGCTGTACAAAGCTATCTGGGTGTGCGAGCGAGCCAGCGAGGCGAGGCGAGCGTGGCCCACAGGAAATGCTTGGGTCAGCTCCCCAAATAGATCACTCACACCGATCACCCAAATGCATTCCCACTATTTTGGAGTGAAAGGGCCCTTTGTCGCTTCACTCCTGAGTGCTCCACGATCACTCAGAACTTTCACGCACAACTTTCACTCCGACAGTGGGAACGCGGTTTTAAGGCAGCCACCACGGTTCACAGTTGTCAAAATGAAGGAACCGTCCTCATTTTGTTGTTTGTCATAGAGATGCATCTCTCATCTTCTAATCCAACTGTACAGGTTTGCACAGTTCCAATCTCGTCCAGTATCCCAGTCCACCCAGCTGTGAACGGGTACCTGATCTTGCATAGGGTTGTCGAAAGTATCAATGGTAAGAAAAAGAATACAGACAAAAATGTTCCATACTTCTGGCCCAGAATTTAGCTGAGATCTGATCCTTGTACGACCCCAGGGTTATGGGAACATCTTTACCCTTTTAAAAATCTCTCTATGCATTGTTAATTCATTTATATACATATTTATTGATTTATAACTTTATTTATCAATTTTAATGGATTTCTTCATTTGTATACATATTCATTGATTTATAACTTTATTTATCCATTTTAATGGATTTCTTTTTTTTCTGTCTTTTCAGATTTTTTCTGTTCTTTGACTCGTTTCCAACTACCAGCACGGGCAAGACAGACCGTAAAGCCATCAGGGTTCTTGCCTTGAAGAGACTGGGCATGCACGATTCTTCTCTTACCCCATTGGAGACACCGACTAAACCTTAGATCCTCACCACAGACAACCATACATTGTTTGATATTAGAATTTGTTGAAAGGTGGTTCATTGTATTCATACAGATGCACTACGCCATTGTCTGCCAAGAATTATCATGCAGACCCTACGAGCCTGTGGAGAAACAAACAAAGAAAAAAGCAAAACAAAAACGGGACTCATGAAACATAGATACCATCAAACTAATTGGACTGTAAGGGTATGCAGTGGACTGATCAGTTTTTATGTTGTGACTTGGGGTTGAACTTAATTCCCACAGAGGCATCAAACGAGCAAGTCAGACCTCACCCAGCCACCCTCAGAACCTACGCTCACGACCTATCTCTTTACATCATTTTAAGTGTGTTTTCATTATTCTATTGATTTCATCAATCATATGTGCCTCCCACCACGAAATCAGTCTGAACTCGCAGTCAGTCGAACAGCACTAGGAGCTGAAAAGGTGACTGAGGTTCTATCTGGAATGTTTTGACTTTTTCTCAAATTTGTTTTCTGTAGACTATAATCTATCCCCCACAGAATTTTTTTTCTTGAAAAAATATTATTAATCAATTTAAATCGGTATTTTAATGCACTGATCGCAGCAGAAAGAACGCAATTTCCTACCAAAAGTACCTATTTTTGTCTCTTATTATGAACTATAACCTGTACAGTACCCGCACATGTAATATACTGATGGAAAGCTCTTTGGCGCACCTTTCAGATAACGACAGCGAAAATTAGAAACAAACTGGGTCAAAGCCACCAAATAAAGAAATTTAAGGAAAATGTGTATTTTCAAATAAAAACTTTAGAGGCCGTTTTCTCAAAATGGCCGTCATACAACTTAATGACTTTAAACATATATAACTTCTACATTTTTTTGAGTACAAGCTTTCTTTAAGTACCAAAATAATCAGCAGAATGTACACTTTCCAGTGATATGTATATCTCAAAATGCCCAAAAATGCTAGTTAAGACTGATTTCGTGGTGGGAGGTCACATATAGTATATTTCATTTCATTTATTTTTGATATAATCCCATCTTATTTTCATTTAGGAATATGTAACACAGAGTTAAGTTTCTTTCATTTTTGACTAAATTGGGGAGAAAGATGAGTCTTTCTAAGGGCTGATCCAAAGGTCTTGTTACATACTTCTCAAAATAAAATCGGAAAGTCCAATGAGGTGAAATGTTTACAGAGTCCTTCAAAATACTGCCTTCATCTCTCCACAGATTGTTTCAACCTCTTCAGACAATAGTCAAATTCCTTTTGATTGGATGATTGAGATATATATGGTAGCAATCTGTGAGTTCAGTGCTTTTCCCATGAACTGGACTCATGAAAACTTCTTGCCAGCCCATTTTGATTCAAAAGTGAAAACAACCAAAAGTCGCATGGGGCTAAGCTGGGACTGCAGGATGGATAAGGAATAACTTCAGTGTACTGCTCTGGCAAACAGGTCATAGTGATCTTGGCTATATGGGCACTTGTCATGCTGAAGGTGTGTTTTGCTGGTATCACATTTGGACGCTGCTCGTGGATGAGCTGCACAACTTGTGAGAAAGCACCTTCTGTATAATGTCTTGCCTTAAGATAGACTGTTATGGCAAAACACCCACCACTACAATCTCTTGGGAGGTAACGAAAGTCGAGGACAGTCTTTTCCAGCTTTGAAAATAAGGTCTCAGTACAACTGGTCTTTCGTCATTAGCACCCACCCACATTTGATTGTACTGTTTCTTTGGGATGTCATAGAGTTTATCCTCGTTTCATGATCTGTGTTCAGGTCACATGTTGTTTGGGACCAGCTGGCTCAAATAATTCAAGCAGTCGTTTAGAAATCTGAACACTGTTTTTTCTGCCTATCTGTCAGAAGATGAGGTATCCATCTGGAAGTCACTTTCCTCATCTCAAGATCATACCATAGGATCCACTTCACTTGGACATCCACATCCGTGCCTCTCTTTCAGGTTGTTGTTTTTCTTCATTTGAAGATATCAGCCTAGTGGGAATAAGGAATATATGACACACTTGTCTCCACACACAACTGGTAAATCGGCATGCATTTTGATGGACCATCCCTAAGTTTAAGCCTTGTGAAGACATGCTATGATCCACTTTTCAGATGCACAGTTGGTTACAACTTCAGCTGACATGACATCTAATTAATCTAGATATGCTGTCATGATTCTGTGCATATTAATAGCACACAAAGGTTATGTCTTATGTTAATACAGGTAAAAATGTTATAAACAGTTCAGAAATGGCAGCCCTACTGACAAGATTTTTGGATCAGTCCTCGTACATGGGTTGTGAAGAATAAGCAAAGGTGTATCATATCTACGCAGTGAGAGCCATCTTGGAGGGGCAGTCACTTTCCCTGCCTCAATGTACGTGATTTTCGTTTTCTTTTTTCATTTAACTATCATCAACATTTGATGTAGCCTACATAAGGTTCTCAAGTGATATACTATTCTCATTGTGTCAATGTTACACAAGAAAATATCATTTTGACAATCAATCAGAAAAACGGACTCGACATGAATAGCATTAATAGATATTCTAATTCTTTCAGAAGTGTACATTGAGGAGTAGATCAGTGCTTATTGCATGTTCTATATAAACAAGTAAACGCAAAATTTGCATACATGCAGTATCACGTGGTTAAGCAAGACTACATTTACATCCACATGTACGCACGCACGACGTGTCCACGTTCGCACAGATGCAGACATATGTTCACGCATACAAGCACAAACACATGCAGACCATACAACACATACACACACACACACACACACACACACACACACACACACACACACACACACACACACACACACATACATACACACACACTCAAAGGAGAGAGAGAGGGTGGGAGATAGAGAAAAGGAGACAGAGAATAAAAGAGAGAGAGAGAGACAGAGAAAGACGGAGATGGGATAGAAAGATCAATAGAGGGATAGATTTGTCCTACGTTACGTTCTTTTTCCTTGTTTTTCTATCTGTACGATTATAAAGCATTTATGATTTATTCTTCGTATCGTTTATCTAATTTCAACGCTCAATCGAACTGGTACACTGATGAAGCTGTCCTGAGATTTTTGTGTGTACTGAAAGGAGTCTAGGGGAAGTAATTATGTGTGCTGTGACATTTCAAACAATCCAATGTTGTAGCAGTTCTTCCGCTTCTTGTCCGTCATTGTGTCATTTATTACGATTTATATACGAGTTTGAATTGATCCATTGCAAGTTCCCAAAATCACATGCGTTTCAACATGTTGACACATAGGTGAAAGTTTCTCTGTTCTGTGTGATTTGTGGCCGTTTTTGTGTTTTAACAATAACCAACATTGCCAGTGGGGCAGGAAAAAAAAAAGAAAAATGTAGTGAACCTGTGTTGAAGAATTGAGTATGTTACGGACGTGAATCACAGTGTGTTAGGAAAGTTTTGGTTTTCCGGCCACTGCATACATTTCCGGATTACTTCTAACAACAAAGCTGTCAAAAATAATCAGTTCAATTCATAACACTGAAGAGTTTATTTCTTCTGTTTTCAAGCAGTACTTGTTTCACGTCTGTGGTATTTGTCGTCGAGTTTTAGCAATTTTTCAAATTTTGGTCAAAATTGTGTAATTTGAAGAAAACGTTGTGCCTCTTTGATGATGATTCGATTGACTGTTTCATTAATTACAATTAAAACTGATCGATACTCGTATGCTTGAAAGTTTTTATGATATATTTTTCAGTTCATTTTTCCACTTTTATTAAACTTGTGTCCTTAACAATGTATGTGTATGTGTTTCTGAAGGGTGTGTGTGTGTGTGTGTGTGTGTGTGTGTGTGTGTGTGTGTGTGTGTGTGTGCACTCTTTCCCCCCCCCTCTCTCTCTCTCTCTCTCACACACACACACACACACACACACACACACACACACACACACATTTTCGTGTGTGTATATAGTATGTGCTCTCTCTCTCTCTCTCTCTCTCTCTCTCTCTCTCTCATTCTTAATTTTCCATTAAAAGGAAATTGTTACATACTGACCTCAAGGAAGTATGTGAACGTGCGTGCGTGTTTGTATGTGTGTGTGTGTGTGTGTGTGTGTGTGTGTTTGTGTATGCGTGTGTGTTTTGAGTGGGCATGCGTGTGTACATGTGTTTGTCACCAAGTGTGTGTCTGAGAGAGAGAGAGAGAGGGGGGGGGGAAGAGAGAGAGAGAGAGGAAAAGACAAAGAAAGAGAGAGAGAGTGAATGTGTGTGTGTGTGTGTGTGTGTGTGTGTGTGTGTGTGTGTGTGTGTGTGTGTGTGTGTTTGCCTCCAAGAGTTATTATCAAGTGAGTCTTTTTTACTTTTACTTTAGTCAAGAAAAGAAGTAGATTTTTGAGGAGTAAATGCATGAGTTTGGAATTTATTCCACTAAGGTCAAGGTCACATAGACAAACAAAGAGCTTTTAAAACTACCCATTTTTGAGAGAGGTATATGAACAGCTCTTTCTCGGGTACTATTCACAATATTTACATTTTGTTTTCACAGTTGCAATATAGCCTGTTGTTTCCCTCTTTCACGTCAATTTTCTTTTGCCTTTCTAAGACACCAATGACCTTGCTAAGTAACAAAATCTAGATTTTTTTGCACTTTATATGATAGCACTGTCTGTCTGATCAGACAATGGATGCTCCCAGTTGAGGAATCTGTTGGATGCGCAACAGCGTCGGCTATGGTTGAACAAGCCGATACTTGAGGTTCAGTTCTTACCACAGTTGACACACATGACACTCATGAAGGCTGATGGTTGCTGCCACAGCTTACTTCTATGATCACAGTCGAGTTTAATTCTCCTTTACAATAGCGATACCTGCAGGTACAGCCTGATGCCAGGCACAGCAATTCGTGGCTGTCTCTTCCCAGGCATCCATGGTGATATCAGCAGAATTCAGAACATATTTTTAAAGGTCCTCATATAGCAGTGATGGGCACCCTGTGGCTCAGGATCCTGCGGTGAGCAATCTGTAAAGTTACATTTTGGGATGCGACCAATCTGCACACGGTGGACATGGCCAGCTCAGCGCGGTCATCGTTGTATGAAAAGAGCGTAATGCTTGCAATACTGGCTTGGTCCAGGACGTGCTTGTTTGGCACATCGTTTTTCCAGTAAGTGCCTAGGATTTGACGCAAGCACTGCAGGTGGAAGGTATTGAAGTAGTGCTCTTGGCACACGTAGGTTGTCCAGCTCTTCCTCGTCTTGAATAGGACAGCAGTTTCCAGGCTCTGTACACTCCAACTTGATGGATGTGATAAGCTTATTTTCCCACGATCTCTTAGACAAATTACCCAAGGCAGTGGGCTGACTGACTGGTTGAATTCATTTATCACTTGAAGGGTGTGATCGCCGATCCTGATGCTGATGCTTTTGCTGATGTTCTACCCCATGATCTCTTTCTTTCTCAGATTAATAGTGAGACCAAACCCTCAGCAAAACACGTAATAGGGAGCTCACTACCCTTTGGAGACCAGGCTGTGTGTGAGATGTCCAGGAGGCATTAACAGCATACAGTATCTCCTGGATTATGACCTGACACACTTTGGTCTTTGCTCTGAAGCAAGCATGCAATGCTGACGAGAATTCTGCCGAATCTACTATGAGACACTCTCCATTATCAGATGCTCTAAAAGTGTGAAAGTGCAGGACAGTGCGATGGAGAAACAGATTACAAAGAACAATGGGGCAGGGGCGTGGCCTTGTTTCACTCTGCTTTGAATGGGAAAGGATTCTAAATATGATCCGTCTAACTACGCAGTTCCCTGTATGTATGGAGGAGACGATGAAATTTAACAGCTTTGATAAGCATCCAATCTTCTCCAGGAGAGAGAAGATGTCTTTTCTGCTGATCAGATTAAAAGCTTTGATGATGTCGATAAAGGCAACGTATCAAGGCTGTTCCCAGATTTTCTTCTCAGTGAGAAGATCATGTCGATGATGGATCTGTCTGCCATGAAGCCACATGGGACTAGGGATAGACGCTGTCTGCTTGTATTTGCAGGCTCTTCAGAATCACTTGAGCAAAGACCTTTCAGTAACAAAACGTACAGATGAATAACAATGAACGCAACTATCATACGCTGCTTTTCTCCAGCCAAGTGGGATGTATGGACACAGATATGCAAATGCACGCGCGCGCACTCATGCACACACACATACACATACACACACAGACACACACACATACAAACGCATATGCACTCACACATACATGCACATTCACATATTCACATACATTTACTCTCTCACCCCCTCTCTCTCTCTCTCTCTCACTCTCACTCTCTCTGATACACACACACACACACACATATATATATATATAGAAACACACAGACACACACGCAAACACATGCACATATTTGCTCTCTCATACACACATACAATCCACACATACATACAACACACAAGCACATCCACACACACACACATACACACACACACACACACACACACACACACACATATATATATATATATATATATATATACATATATACACACACACACACACACACACACACATATATATATATATATATATATATATATATATATATATATATATATATATATATATATACGCACACATGCACACACGCACACATAAACACGTACACACACACACATTGTCATCATCATCATCATCATTATCATCATGTGCCCTGCCACGTGGAATTGGCGATCATGACCGTCCATATGAATCTATCCCTTGTTGCTTCCAGAACGTCTTCCAATCTCTCTGAACTCAGTTACCCTTCAAGTCCGTCCTATATTTTCTCCCTGGGTCTACCTAGTGTTCTCTTTCCCTCCAGCTTTCCTGTTGTAACCAGGTGCTCTAATTCCCCTTTCCTCATAAAATGGCCTATCAATGTTGCTTGTCTTTTCCTAATCTTCTTTATGAATGATCTTATGAATGATCTCCATCAACACTGTCTCGTTTGTTTTCTTTGTTGTCCATGGAACTTTCAACATTCTTCATAGAAACCACAGTTCAGCTGCCTCAATATTGCTCTGTCTTTGCGTGTTGACTGTCCACACCTCATAACCGTATTACAGTATTGATTCTACATATAACATTTAAGAACTCTTTTCCTAAAGTTAATTGATAGGCATGTGTTGGAAAGAATGCTTTTCATCTTTTTGAATGCTGTTTTGGCTTGGCCGATTCTGCTAGCTATTTCTGAAGCGCATCTGCCATCTGGTGAGATGACGTTCTCACATACATAAACTTATCAACCTGACTCAAAGTTGTGCCATTTGCTGTTATTTTGCATGAGGGGATTTCATGATTTTTTTTTTTATTGATTACCATGACTTCAGTCTTCTTGTTAATTAGCTCCAACCCTTTATTTTTATTTTTGTTTTCTATTTCTATTATATCAAGGTTTTGTAGGTCTTTTTAATTTTCTGCAATTAGCACGGTGATCTGCATAACGAATATTGTTTATCATTTTTCCTCCAACCTTTATCCTAGGGTATTCTTCTAGGTTTCTCATGATAGTTTTGTTGAAAAATGAAAAAAAAATCTGGTGACAGAACACAACCCTGCTTGACTCCTCTTTTGATATTTTGGAAAGAGCTTATATCGTTTTCTATGCTCATTGCTGCTGTTTGTTCCCAATACCATATTTCTGATTATTCTTAGATCTTTTCCATCGATCTTTTCCATCTATATGTAATCTTTCTAGTTGGTTGATCAGGTCTTCATGTCTTACCCGACCTCTCTATGATAGTTCTTCATATGTATATAGTATTAGTAGTTCCTTTCCTTTCGACAAATCACACTGTTCTTCTGTTATTTGTCTTTGGATTTTGCTCCTTGTCCTTATCATGATTATTCTTAAAAGGATTTTTGTTCCATGACTCATCATGCTATGATGGAATTCGCATTCTGTAGCCCCTGTTTTCTTTTGAAGTGCAATGAAAATTAATTTTGATATATCTTTGGGGATTTTCCCGGTGTCATTAATTTCATTTAGGACTGTTGTCTTTTGAATACTGAATTCCTCCAGGGCTTCAATCATCTCTAGTAATGCTGTCTGTTCCTGGGGCTTTTCCTGGTGTTACCTTTTTCAATGCTACTCTAACTTCATCTTTTATTATGGGTGGTCTTTCAGCGTTATTTCGTACAATGTGTTCTTCATTTCTGTCATCATTAAAAAGGTCTTTATTCTCCCCATCTATCAAATATTTTGTCTTTTTCCATGATAAGTGTACCATCTTTCGATCTTAAGCGACCAGTTCATGGGCATGTCTTTTTCCTGTGGGCAATTTCTTCAATTGCTCTCTGCATATTCTGAGAATCTGTTTTGTGTCGGTCTTCTATTTCTTTGCACTTTGTTTCCAGCCAAGCTTCCTTAGCTACATTGCACCTATTCCTGATTTCTGTGTTTATCTTTTTGTAGTTTTCCTCTTTTCCCTTTTTCGTCATCCAGTTCATCTTTTGCTTTTCTTTCTACTCTAGGGATTTCTTCACAAGCTTCAAATATTAAGTTTCTCAACTTTGTCCATTTTTCCTCACTGTTATCAATGTCTTCCGGAGCACTGAATTTGTTTTGAACATGTACGTTAAATTTTTTCACGGGTCGCTTCATCCGTCTTTAAGAGTCCAAGATTTAGTTTGGTGTTACTTTTGGTCTGTTTTCTTTTTTTTCGTTTCAGCCTTAATCTTCCCATTACAGGATTGTGGTCACACATATACATTGTTTGATATTTTTACATATAAAACATTACTTTGAAATAAAAACAAACATGAGGAAAGAATGACATGCAATCTTAGCAGAGTTTAGACCTTGGAGTTTGTTCAAGAGAGATCGCGAGAGAGATCGCAAGAGAGAGAGAGAAAGAGAGAGAGAGAGAGAGAGAGAGAGAGAGAGAGGAGAGAGAGAGAGAGAGAGAGAGAGAGAGAGATAAACAGAGATTTTCAAGACATCAGCGAATAAATCTATATGCAAAAAAAAAAAAAAAAAAGAAAAACAACAACAAAAAACAAAAAAACAAAAACAAAAACAAACAAAAAACCCTATCGTTGTCCTTTTTTAAATTTTTATTTTGCATCATGCTTACCCTGTCTGGGCATTAGGCTAGTTGAGGACGGAAATCGGATGCACGTGATATGAGTGTCTGGTATTGTATTGTTTTGTATGTATTGTATTGTATTGTATTGTATTGTATTGCGTTGTATTGTGTTGTATTGCGTTGTATTGCGTTGTATTGTGTTGTATTGCGTTGTATTGCGTTGTATTGCATTGTATTGTATCATATCGTATCGTATCGTATCGTATAGGGGTTGGATTGGATTGGATTTATGGAAAGAAACGATTGCCCAGTTACTGCATTTTATACAACAACAACAACAACAAAAACAACAGCAGCTGCAGCAGCAATAACAACCATTCAAACCAGTCGAACAATGTCGCTTTTCATAAAAAAAACGTGAAACTGAAAATCCAGTTTCTGTACTTATAATGATGCCCGTGTCTTTTAAGAAGAATCAAATGAAAAGAACTTTGACGTAAAGCGTATACACTGACAGAAGTCACAACACTGCGAAAAAAGATCTTGAAGTTCAGGGAGAGCAATACCCATACACTTTCTCGAAAAGTGCTGGTTTTAGATACCTTTTGGGTTAGTGTGACCAGAACCTGGTACCATGACTTCCAGGCGTATGTATTGCATAACTTCTTTTGAACATATCACATACACACACATAAAACCACACACACACACACACACACACACACACACACACACACACACACACACACACACACACACACACTCATACACGCACACACACATACACACACACACACACACACACACACACACACACACACACACACACACACACACACCAAAACAGACATCTCAACAAAACAAACAAAAAGCATTTGGTCAGAGAGAGAGAGAGAGAGAGAGAGAGAGAGAGAGAGAAAAGAAGAGAGAGAGACACACAGAGACAGAGACAGAGAGACATAGACAGATGGAGAGAGAGAGACAGAGAGAGAAACAGAGAAAGAGAGAGAGAGAGAGCGCACACACACACACACACACACACACACACACACACACACACACACACACACACATACACATACATACACGTACATATATTGTGAAGGGCACAATTTTACTAAAAGTGGACAAATGAAATAAAAGATGAAACACAAAACTTTACAAACGTAGAGTAGCGAACAGTTTTATTTTGTAATTAATTAAACAGTCAATTGAATCGTAATTAAAGGGCGCAACCTTTCCCTCGAATTATACAGTTTTGACCAAAGTTAAAAAAGAATTGTCAAAACTTGATGACAAATACCACACACACGAAACAAGCACTACTGGAAAACAGATGAAACAATCTTTTCAGTGTTATGAACTGAAGTCAATGTTCCTGACAGCTTTGTTGCTAAAAGTAGCCCGGAAATGTATGCAGTGGCAATAAAACAAAAAAGTTCCTAACACACTGTGATCCACTTCCGTAACATACCTCAGTCCTTCAACACAGGTTCACTAAATTTTTTCATTTGTTCTGTTCCACTGAGAATACTGGTTATGGTTAAAACACAAAAAACGATCACAGATCTGCTCAGAACAGAGAAACTTTCACCTTTTGAGTCGAAATGTTGAAACACATGTATTTTGGGGTACTTGCAATGAATCAATTCAAACTCGTATAGAAATGGTAATAAATGACATAATGACGGCCAAGAGGTGGAAGAAGTGCTACAACAGTATTTTTGATTAAAATGTCACAGATCGCTAAAATCGTACTCCGAACAGTTGATCAGTGTACCAGTTGGATTGAGTGTTGAAAGTAGATAAATGAAATGAAAAATAAACAATAAAGGCATTACAATTGTACAGATAGAAAAAGAAGGTAATGCAAGACAAATCTATCTATTGGTTGGTCTAACTATCTCCGTCTCTCTCTCTCTCTCTCTCTCTCTCTCTCTCTCTCTCTCTCTCTCTCTCTCTCTGTCTGTATGTCTGTCTGTCTCTGTCTCTCTCTGTCTCTCTCTGTCTCTCTGTCTCTGTCTCTCTCTCTGTCTGTCTCTGTCTCTGTCTTTCTCTCTCTCACTCTCCCTCTCTCTCTCTCTCTCTCTCTCTCTCTCTCTGTATATGCATATGCAAACATACGTGTGTGTGTGTGCGTGCGTGTTTGCGTGTGTGTGTGTGTGTGTGTGTGTCTGTCTGTCTGTGTGTTTGTGCTCGTGTGCGTGCGAGTATGCATTCGTGCGAACGTGGACACTTCATGTGTGCGTACGTGCAAATGTATGTTTACTATTGCTTGTTTAATCAAGTGATGCTGTACACATGTAAAATTCTGCGGTTACCTGTTTACATATGGAACATGCAATATGCACTGATCTACTCCCCTTTAAACACTTCTGAAAGAATCAAAATATCTTGTAAATATACTAATGTTGAATCTGCTTTCTGATTAATAGTCAAAATGGTATTTCTTGTGTAATATCAACTCACCGAGAATACTATATTACCAGAGACACTCGTGTAATGTAATCAATTGTTGATGATAGTTAAAAGAAAAAGGAAAACAAAAATCGCGCACACTGAGGCAGGGAAAGTGACTGCCGCTCCAAGATGGCTCTCATTGCGTAGAGACGATACACCTTCACTTATTCTTCACGATCCATTAACGAGGACTGATCCAAAAATCTTGTCAGTAAGGCTGCCTTTTGTGAACTGTTTATAGTAAATATTTTAATCTGAATTAACATAGAACAGAGCCTTTGTGTGATATCAGTATGCACAGCATAATGACACCACATAAATATTAATTAGATAACGTCATGTCAGCTGAAACTGTATCTAAATTGTATCGTCCGAAAAGTGGGTCATAGCATGAGGTAAATCAAAAGTCATGTCTTCACAAGGCTTAAACTTAGGGATGGTTTCGATCAAAGTTCGTGACAATTTGCCAGTTGTGTATGGAGATACATATGTCATATATTCCAATTTCCTTCTAGACGGATATTTTCAAATGAAGAAAAACAACCTGAAAGACAGGTACCGATGTGGACATTAAAGTGGAGGGGATCCTATGGTATGATCTTGAGATGAGGAAAGTGACTTCTGGATGGATACCTCATTTCTGACAGATGGGCATAAAAACAGAATGTTCAGAGGTTTAAACGTTTGCTTGAATTGTTTGAGCCCTCTGGCCCCAAACGACGTGTGACTTGAATAGAGATGATGAAACGTGGATACCTTCTATGGCATCCCAAAGAGACATGTACAATCAAATGTAGGTGGGCGCTAATAACGAAAGACCAGTTAGACTGATATCTAATTTTCAAAGCTGGAAGAGACTGTCCTCTGTTTTCGTTACCTCCAAAGAGACTGTAGTGGTGGATATTTTGCCTAAAAGTCTAACATCTTACTGCTATACATTATGTAGAAAATGCTTTGTGACAATTTGTGCAATCCATCCACGAGCAGCTTGCTATCTTATATATCTCAATCAGACTATCAAAAGGCATTTGACTCTTGTATGAAGAGGCTGAAACGACTTATGGAAAGAGGAAGGAAGTACTTTGAAGGACCTTGTATAAATGTCACTGAAGTTGGACTTTCCGTTGTAATTTTGAGAAGCATGTGACAAGACCTTTGGATCAACCCTTAGAAAACCTTACATCTTTATCCCCAGTTTATTCAAAATTTAACGAAACTGAAGTTGGTGTTTCATATTCAATAAAACCAAATAAGATACGATGGTATAAAAAAATAAATAAAATGAAATATAATGTATGATTGATAAAATCAATAGAACAAGAGAAAAATACACCTGAAATGATGTTAAGAGGTGGGTCATGACGGTGGGGGTGGGGCAGAGGTCCGGCTTGCTCATTTGATGCCACTGTGAGTATCAAGTTGAACCCCAATCCACATCACGAAAACTAATCATTTCACTGCATACCGTTTTTCTTTCTTTGTTTTTCTCCACAGACTTGTAAGGTCTGCATGATAATTCTTGCAGATAATGGCAGAGCGCATTTGTGTTCGTCTAACGCACTAAACCTCTTTTTAACAAACCATAATTTCAAACAAAATATGGTTGTCTATGATGAGGATCTAAGGTGTAGTCGGTGTCTCCAATGGGGTAAGAGAAGAATCGTGCATGCCCAGTCTCTTCAAGGCAAGAACCCTGATGGCTTTACGGTCTGTCTTGCCCGTGCTGGTAGCTGGGAACGAGTCAAAGAACAAAAAGAATCTGAAAAGACAGAAAAAAGACACATATTAAAATAAAGAAAGAAAGAAAGAAATCAATGGGTATGCATATAAATGAATGAACAATATACATAGAGATATTTTAAAAGAGTAAAAAGGTTCCCATAACCCTGGGGTCGCACATGGCTCAGATGGTACAGACCTCAGCTAAACTCAGACATTTGCTTATGTTCTCTTTCGTGTTAGTGATATGTTCGACAACCCTACGCAAGGATCAGGTACCCATTCAAAGTGGGGTGGATTGGGACCCTGGGCAAGATTGGAACCTGTGCAAACCTGCGCAGTTGGATTAGAAGACGACAGATGTATCTCTACGACAAACAATAAAATCAGATCGTCACCCACAAGAGCAAAAGAGGTATGAGAGAACCCTAATGAAGAAATTAGTCTGCAGACTGAATGCCTTGATAGGAAAGAGCACCCTTGACCACAAACTAGCCACTTTCAGCGCATTGTATATGCAACATGTAGGAACGCTTATAGAGTAAAACATCCAAAGATAAAAACATCTCCCCTGAAATCTAGATGACGACATCAAATGGAGAATATCCAGAATAAAAAAAGGAATCTCAATAAAAACATGAAGACTGCCTCGGAAGTTGAAAGACAAGGATCAAAGAAAAAAGAGAAATACCTGAAAGCGAAGCACACTGTACTCAACAAATAGATCACCAAGAGGACGAAGGACCAAAGAAAAGAAGGCCTAAGATTGCTTCTTCTGAGACTCTTTCCAGTTTGCTAGGAAACTATTCGAGCAACAAAATTTGGGACACTCACGGAGGGCAAAGAAACTCCAGAAACAGCATCTCGAGAAAAGATATTCCTACCCTCAAAGCGAGGCACCACTTGAAATCCAAGGTCTTACCATCAGAAGCCCTTCAACCATCTACATGGCAAGAGACAGAGCATTGTCGCCTGAAAAAAGCTATGATAGCCAGAGCTTGTAAGTGCGGTCTACCAGAAGAAGCAGGTGACTGGGAATGAGCAACAATTCTTCCAGAAAGGACAAAAAACACCCAGAAATCATCAGCAAATGTGGCATGAAACCAGATATAGTGCTCCTGTCTCATTCATCAAAACAAATCATTATGGTCAAAATCACTGCGTTATATAAACGTTACTGGAGGAATCCCATTTATACAAAACTGAAAAGTATCTCAGTCCAGTAAGTAACTTGAGGAAATCTGTTTTCCAAGCCAAAGTCCTCGCCATAGACGCTGAGGCAAGGGGGTTGGTGAACGCAGTTTCCTAACGCCACAAAAATAAGCTCTCGATTCCAGGGGGGGGGGGGGGGGGGGGAGCAGCGAGGACTAGAGCCCTAAAAGTGGCTGAACAGTATTTCAGCTGGATCTGGTCAGGTTGGAATAAAAGTGAACTTCCTGAGACTTAAAATTTCCCTATGTACAAAGGTTCCCCATAGCTAAGTTCTTAAAATTTTTATTTTAAGTGTGACTTTTCCTTAAGACACCTGACTACCCTGAATGTGGGTTCGAACCCAGGTGGACAATTAACATCTACAGACAGAGAAAGCAACAGCAAAGGGACATCCAAGAGTCATGATCAGAATTCATCCTAATCCCCTAGGGATGTTATAAGTTTAAGGCTGAAACGCTTCCTAGTGCTTCTTGATATGAGACAGACAGATAGATAGACAAACAGGCAGGCAGATAGTAGATAGACTGACAGACAGGCAGATAGATAGATAGACAGATAGACAGACATTACAATAGATAGATAGATAGATAGACAGACATATAAATAGATAGATAGATAAATGGATAGATAGATAGATAAATGGATAGATAGATAGATAGATAGAAAGATAGATAGATAGATAGATAGATAGATGGATGGATAGATAGATGGATAGATAGATAGCAAGCAAGCAGCTAGCTAGCTAGCTAGCTAGCTAGCTAGACTGATAGATAGATAGATACATAAGCAATAAACCATATATAATTTTACCATCATTGTCAAATAAATTCATCCCATTCCTTTAAAAAAGGGTCGGGTGGGTCAAACACAGTAATTGTTTAATAACTTACCGTGGAACAGTACTCATCTCAGCCTTGTTAGAAACAAGGAAGAGAGATTTGCAATACTGTCTAACATCCTCTTCAGTGACCTTGGCCCCTTTCTGGGTCAGCAGGCACGCGCACAGCTCGTGGTAGAGGGTAGGGTCTGGCACGGGCACAATGATTACATGCTCAACACCTGGGCACTTCTCTATTCTCGTCTCCAGCCATTCGGGGTAGACGATGAAAGCTCCGTGCGTGATTGCATTAGATCTGCAATATGTACACACACACACACACACACACACACACACACACACACACACACACACACACACACACACACAGCACACACACACACACACACACACACACATATATATATACATATGTATACATGTACATATAGATAGATAGATAGATAGATAATAGATAATAGATAGATAGATAGATAGATAGATAATAGATAGGTAGATAGATAGATAATAGATAGATGATAGATAGATAAATAGATAGATAATAGATAGATAGATAGATAGATAGACAGACACATAGATATTAAGATAGATAGATAGACAGACACATAGATATTAAGATAGATAAATAGATAGATAGATAATAGATAGATAGATAGATAGACAGATAGATAGATAGATAGATGATATATAGATAGATAGATAGACAGACAGACAGATAGATAGATAGATAGATAGACAGATAGATAGATAGATAATAGATAGATAGATACTGTAGATAGATAGATAGATAGATAGATAGATAGATAGATAGATAGATAGATAGATAGATAGATGTACAGCTGTATATCATGTGCACTGCTAAATGACGTTGGCAATAATGGCCCTCCATACGATTCTGTCTTGTCGCTGTAAGTACTTTTCCCAGCCTCTCTATCTTCATCTACTCTGCATGTCTATCCAATATTTTCCCCAGGGTCTACTTAATGCTCTTTTCCCCTCCAGCTTTCCTGATGTGACTGGGTGCTCAAATTTCTCTCGCCTCATAAAATGTCTTATAAATGTTTCTTACTATTCGCTTTCAGTAGTGTTCTTTTTGTGTTTGCATCTTTCAAGACTGTCCTTCAACTTTCTTCATTATGATGTGTTGTTCTCTTCTGACATTGTCAAACAGGTCTTTTATGTAGTCTCCCATCTATCTAGTATTTTGTCTTTTTTCCATAATAAATGTGCCATAGGTAGATTTTAAGCAACCAGCTAATGTGCATGTCTTTTTCCAGTCAGCAATTTCTTCACTGAAGAAGAGCAATCAGGCAATCACGGTGGGAACAAAACTTGAAGTCAAAATATGCTAAGAACATATACAGGTGGATCCCCAAGTTCTCTGCCAAAAACCCTTGACAGTTGCCAGAGATGCCAGTGATGCCATGGTTTGCCATGAAACCCTCTTGAGGAACGAACTGACGATGCTTGTGGATTTCATAAAAAGGCAAATGAACACATTCTTGCAGACTTTCTTTAGACTTCTGAAAAGTGCATACCTGCTTCTCCACCAAGTGAAAATGCCAGTTATATTCTTGATGATGGTTTACCATGGTGTTGGGGATTTTTTGGTGGAGATGTTTGTTGATTTTGCCTCAAATGCCATAACAATCTTTGACAGTTATCAAAGGATGCGAAGCATCTGCGCTGAAACAAAGGCGTCACTGGGACAAATATTGTTTTCACTGTAGAGATGTTCCTCTACGAGAAAATGGAACACTGACTATAAAATATGTAGCTCAAGCAACAGTTTCTGCAGCTCCTCAGCAGTGTTTATAAAGCTTAGAGTGTTCCAACCTGTCTAGAACAGGGAGATGCTGACAGCCTTGATTGTTCAGCGATTGTTCAAGAAGCACGTCCATCTGCTGAAGTCTCCACTCCATTGGTGAATGGTGAAGGCAAGGACCTAGTACTTTTGTTCAATCCATCATACAAGATGTATATTTTTACGTGAAGATGCTGAAAAAAATCAATCGAGGATATTGGACATGAAGGGCACCCAAGCTCATACTGGTTGCAATGTGCGCAAAAGTATCTTGTTGGCCCATGCTTTCTGCGGATGTGATACCATATCCCTGCCATTTGCAAATGAGAAATTACTACCCGTCAAAACACTCAAAAGTGATTCAGACTTTCTCAGCTTGCACAGATCTTCCTTGCTAAAATGTGGACATACATCTGTGGCTGAAGTTGGCCAACAATTTTTTGTTGCCCTATACAATGGAAGAAGGGTGGGGGACATCTTGAACAAAATTCGTCTTTACTTTTCAAATGTCAACAAAAACGTTCGCCAAGCGCCACACAGGTCCAAACCATAGCTTTGCCTCCCGCTTCATTAGCTTCTCAGAACATCCCCAACAGAGTGTACAGTTAAGTACATGGGTGGTTCAGCATGCGAAACGAAGCAGAACTTTTACCAGAGGATTTGGGCTGGGAATTTCAGTGATGGGGGCAACTTCCTACAATTCCTACAGACATTCCACTAACCCTAGTAGATTTGCTGAACTGTATCCACTGCAACAGCAAAAAGGATTATTCATCAACAAGATGTAGCTACAGGAAACATGGCTTGACGTGTACCACAGTTTGTGGAGAATGTCGAGAAGTCAGCTTATTTACTACCGTTTTGAGCTGGATAAGTTAAACTTTTAAATATAACAACGTCAATGGGTATGTTGGGTTTTTCGTCTTTCTTTTGTGCTTGAAGTTCATAAATTAGACCTTGGTATGTTTTTTTTTATAGTTGTTCATGAAAAGAGCTTTAACTTGATATGCAACAACACAGGTGTTTATGCTCGTGGTTTGGTGTTCAGAAATCTGTTTTAAGGTGAACGGTTTCTGAAAAGTCTTGAAAATGTTGACGTCAAAAATTAGGTCTTAAATAGAAGTGATTCATACGAACTCGTATTCAAATTAGCTATATCATCTAGTATATATTCTAACAAAAATATTTTTAATGGAATTAGCCTGAACTTTGGTCCCTATTTCAAGTAGAATGACTGGACTATAATGATGCAACCTGAATGATGTCAGAAATTTCGAAGAGTAAGCTATTCATACACCTTTCTCTAGAAGTGCTGATTTTAGGCGCTTTTTTGTCTTTGTGACCATGACACGCTATTACTTCCAAACTTATGCATTTGAGACACCTGAACAGTCCATACACTGACACAAATTTGGGAAATTCAATTCAGAAATAACTGAAAAAATCTTGCCATCATATTTTTCTCATAAAGAGATCTGTACAGACAAATGCACACATATCAATCCAAATTCTATCCATCCGTCCATCAATTTGCATACGTACGTATATATATATATATATATATATATATATATATATATATATATATATATATATATATATATATATATATGTATGTATATATATATATATATATATATACATACATACATACATACATACATACATACATACATACATACATACATACATACATACATACATACGTACGTACAAACACCCAGATGCACAGACATACCTCTAGTCGATATAAAACAAATCCATCTCTTTTTATTTGATGTCTTCTAACAATAAACTTACTTTCTGTTGATGACGAACAGATGCCCTTGGCTGTTCCTGAATCCCATGTCAGTTGTACGGAAGAAGCCATCTGAAGTAAAGATGTCCTGTTCGTTCCCATTCTCCTGACCACAGTAACCGGAGAAAAAATACTGATCACCTCGAATGACAATTTCCCCTATCTTGCCTGCCTCCTGTATCTCTTCATCGTTATTGTCCAAAATCTTCATCTGCAATTTAATAAAAACTGTAATGGTAAGTATCATAATGGTGATGTTGGTGAAAAAAAGGTAACAATAATGATAATGATATATAACATTAACAATGACAACAATGATTATGATGATGAGGAGGAGGAGGATATTACTACTACTGCTGCTACTACATCCGTTTCATTGCCATGCAAATTTTGGTGTTGATGTCGATGGAACAATCGATATTGTTGCATTTGATCGATCCTAAATATGTTAAATGGCGGACTTCTTCCACTTTGTCTTGACTTATGTAGATTGATTTGGCTGGACCCAGGCAAATGTGTAAAATTTTGGTTTTCTTGTGTGGTGACAGGCTTCATCTCTGGCGTACATCTTTCTTTATATTGAATGGGTCAGATGAAATGATACGTAAAAAATTAACGTTCATGTTCAAAACAAATTCAGTGCTTTGGAAGACGTTGGTGACAGTGAGGAACAATGGACAAAGTTGAGAAATTCGATAAATGAAGCTTGCGAAGAAATCCCTAAGGTAGATAGAAAAGCAAAAAAGACTTGGATGACAAAAGAAATTTTAGGCTTGATGGAGGAAAGGAGGAAGGCAAAGAGAAACGAGGAGATATACAGGAAGATAAACAAAGAAATCAGGAATAGGTGCAATGAAGCTAAGGAAGCTTGGCTGAAAACACAATGCAAAGAAATAAAAGACCGACACAAAACAGATAATCAGGGTATGTACAGACGAATTGAAGAAACTGTCCACAGGAAAATACATGCACATTAACTGGTTGCTTAATTTAAAATCGAAAGATGGTACGCTTATCTCGGAAAAAGACAAAATATTAGACAGATGGGGAGAGTACATTAAAGACCTTTTTGAAGAACACATTATAAGAAAGAACTTTGAAGGACCACCCATAATAAAAGACAAAGTTAGAGCAGCACTGAAAACGATGAAACCAGGAAAAGCCCTAGGACCAGACAACATTACTACACAGATGATTGAAACCATGGAGGAATTAGGTATTGAAAAAATAACTCCTAAATGAAATTTATGACCCTGGAAAAATCCCCAAAGATATGTCAAAATCAATTTTCATTGCACTTCCAAAGAAGACAGGGGCTATAGAATGCGAACAATATCACACAATCAGTTTGATGAGTCATGTAACAAAAATCCTATTAAGAATAATCATGATGAGGACAAGGAATAGAATCAAAAGAGAAATAGCAGAAGAACAGTGTGGATTTGTGGAAGGGAAAGGAACTCTTAATACCATAACATCCTAAGAACTATCATAGGGAGGTCAGTCGAGATGAATAAGGATTTATATTTATGCTTTGTTGATTATACCAAGGCTTTTGACCGGGTAAGACATGAAGAATTGATCAACCAACTAGAAAGACTCAATATTGATGGAAAAGAAACCTAGAGGAAGACCCTGGATAAAAGGTTGGAGGAAAAATGATAAACAACATTCGATACGCAGATGACACCGTGTTAATTGCAGAAAATGAAAGGGACCTACAAAATCTTGTGAATATTCTAGAAATACAAGACAAAGGTAGGGGGTTGGAACTAAACAGCAGGAAGACATAAGTCATGGTGATCCGTAAAAAAAAACATGAAATCCCCTCACGCAAAATAACAGCAAACGGCACAACCTTGAGACAAGTTGATAAGTTTAAATACCTTGGAACGATCATTTCACCAGACGGAAGATGCACATCGGAAATAGCCGGCAGAATCGGCCAAGCCAAAACAGCATTCAAGGAGATGAAAAACATTCTTACCAACAAGTGCCTATCAATTTACACTAGGAAGAGAGTTCTTGAATGTTACATAGAACCGATAATGTTATATGGTTGTGAGGTGTGGACAGTCAACAAAGCCAGAACAAGATTGAGGCAGCCGAGATGTGGTTTCTAAGAAGAATGTTGAGAATTCCATGGACAGCAATGAAAACAAACGAGACAGTCTTGATGGAGGCAGACACAAGTAGATCACTCATAAGGAAGATTAGGAAAAGGCAGGCAAACATTTATAGGCCATTTTATGAGGAAAGGGGAATTGGAGCACCTGGTCACAACGGGAAAGCTGGAGGGAAAGAGAGCACCAGGTAGACTCAGGGAGAAGATATTGGACGGACTTGCAGAGTGGCTGAAGACAAAGAGGGTAGAAGAGGGGCTTGAAGTGACAAGAGATAGAAACAGATGGAAGGCCATGATCGCCAACGCCATGTGACAAGGCATCTGATGATTATGATCATCATCATCCGTTTCTTTGCCATGCAAATTTTGGTGTTGATGTCGATGGAACAATCTGTAGTGTTGCATTTGATCGATCTTAAATATGTTAAATGGCGGACTTCTTCCACTTTGTCTTGACTTATGTAGATTGATTTGGCTGGACCCAGGCAAATGTGTAAAAATTTGGTTTTCTTGTGTGGTAGCAGGATGCATCTCTAGCGTACATCTTTCTTGATATTGAATGGGTCAGAGTGTTTGTTGTCCCACTCATTTTGGTATTCTAATGTTCGTATATAGATTTGATGAGGGCAGTGAGGTGTATGGGAAAGCCCATTGTCTGAAGGGTAGGAAACAGCTTTTGATGGTTGACATCATGGAAGGCCTTGCTGTAGTCAACGATAATAGTGTGCCCCTGCTACGGTCATTTCATCAGACGGCAGAAGCACATCGGAAATAGCTGGCAGAATCGGCCAAGCCAAAACAGCATTCAAGAAGATGACAAGCATTCTTACCAACAAATGCCTATCAATTAACATCAGAAAGAGAGTCCATGAATGTTATATAGAACCAATACTGTTGTACGGATGCGAGGCGTGGACAGTCAACAAGCAAAGCCAGAGCAGGATCGAGGCAGCCGAGATGTGGTTTCTCAGAAGAATGCTGAGAGTTCCATGGACAGCAAAGAAAACAAACGAGACAGTCTTGATGGAGGCAGACACAAATAGATCACTCATAAGGAAGATTAGGAAAAGACAAGCAACATTTGTAGGCCACTTTATGAGGAAGGGGGATTTGGAGCACCTGGTCACAACGGGAAAGCTGGAGGGAAAGAGAGCACCAGGTAGACCCAGGGAGAGAATGCTGGACGGACTTGCAGAGTGGCTGGGGATGAAGAGGGTGGGGGAGATGCTGGGGCAACGAGAGATAGAGATGGTTGGAAGTCCATGGTCGCCAACGCCATGCGGCAGGGCACCTGATGATGATGATGATGATGATGACCTATAGAGTGCAAAGCATGTCTACGGTTCCTCTTCATGGTCTAAAACCCACTTGTTCTTCTGCTAGCTCGGCTTCAACCTTTGCTTTGTTTAAAATTATGAGTATCGGCACTTTACTTGTGTGGCTTATCAGTGCTATCGTTCTGTAGTTTCCACATTCTTGTGTGTCGCCTGCTCTCTGAAGCCTCACTATTCCTGTTGTAGCCACTCTTCCGGCCATTTGCGTATATGAACAGATATATAGACGGATGAAACAAATAAATCAATAGATAAACAGATCAGTAAATGAATAAATGAATGAATCATTGAAATAGTAACAAAATACATGTAATTAATCGATTAATCAATAAAATAACTAACTAATTAAATATACAAATACATATGAAGTGCCGACCTCATAACCTTTACGGATCGGGCCATTGTCTCCATCCTGAAAACTGTCAACGTCACGCGCGGTTAAGTTGATACCATTGGTGATACCCACTTCTGTACTGCCATACAGTACACACACGTTCTCCGTGACACCTGACTTCAGAATCTCTACGTGTTGCTTCCTCACTGGCTGAGCTCCTGCAACACAAACGTTTTTGGTTTGGGGGTTTAAAATTCATATTAATGTACAGATTTTTTTGTGTTGTTGCATTTTGTGTGCTCTTAATACAAACTGAAACAGGAACCTTTGAGAAAGAGCAAAAAGAAAAGAGACACAGACAGACAGACAAAAACACAGACAGACAGAGAAAGAGAGAGAAAGAGATAGAGAGAGATAGAGAAAGAGAGAGAGAGCGAGACAGAGACAGACAGAGAAAGAGAGATAGATAAGAGAGAGAGAGAGAAAGAGGAGAGAGAAGAGAGAAGAGACAGTGAGAGAGACTGAGAAAGACAGAGAGAAAGAGAGACAAACAGAGAAAGAGAGAAAGAGAGAGAGACACAGACAGACAGACAGAGACAGAGAGCGAGACAGAGACAGAGAGAGAAGAAGTAGAAGAAGAACAAGAACAAGAACAAGAACAAGAAGGACAAGAAGAAGAACAAGAAGAAGAACAAGAAGAAGAAGAACAAGAAGAAGAACAAGAAGAAGAAGAACAAGAAGAAGAAAAGAAAAAAGGAAGGCTTTTGGGTGGGGCGCAGCTGTGGAACGATCCCAGAGCGCAGTATTAATGTTCTTTGATAGGAACATCGTATGCTCCCAAAGCAGGTGATGTGTTTTGTTCTGTGTACATTTCGTCAGATCTGCTGCTTAACACATCAAGAGAGAAGACCATATCCAATACGTACGTACACATAACGATCCATCCAAACCTGGGATATCAGAAGTCCATACAGGCTAGAGACTTACCAACTATCAAAGATCTCTATGATGGTAAAGAAAAGAATCTAAAAGAAATGTATGAAGAAAATATACCTTTTTTTAATCTAGAGAATCAGTTTTGCATGGTTCCGTATTGTTAATGACCGCACTGCCGAGTAAAGTAAATGTGAGTATATTGCTACAGCCACAGAGGAAGAAAAAAAAGGGTTGTCTCTTTTGCAGTGGCACAGAATGGCAAAAGTAAGCAGACGAAACAAACCGTTCAGTCGACATGATTAACTTGTCTAAAATGTAAAGTAACGTAGAACCCTTTGAAGGAAAACAACAACAACAAAAAAGAAAAAGAAAAGACAAAAATAAAATGATAAAAATGAAGAAAGACTGTTGTAAGTTGGGGAACAGCTCAGGAGACCATTTCAGATCGCTCTATGAGTTTTTACGTTTATTTGCTGGGAAACGCCGATATTCGAAAATAGATGACACCATACTCAATCCTCTATTGACTACGTTTCTAAAGTATGGGGTGGTTGCAGCAAAGCTCTATTGAAAATGACACTTTTTTTGCACAGAAGAGCAGGAAAAAGTCTAGTTTCTGACAGCTTCCTAATCACAGAACATAACAGTTAAGAAGGCATAAATACTTTCATTCACTCAAATAGCTACTTAAGTACAATGAAATCGCACAAAAGTGCACACAGATCTGCCCTCAAATACTTCACAGAGCTGTTTACCCCATGACACACACTATACAAATTCAAGAGTCAACCATTGTTTGAAGACCAAGAACACACATTTTCATTTCAAGCATCTCCTTTTCTATTACATATCTCTGAAATACATTGCCCATCACCATCAAATCATGCACATCACTAAACAGCCCTAAATGAAAGATTTTCATATAATCATTTCCTTGAAATTATGTAGACAACTATTCTAATTGAAAACCGTTTTCTAGTTTTACACACAATCTCCATCTCTCCCTATGTCTTTCTCATCCTGTCTTTATATTCGCCAACTTCTTTGCAATATTTTGAAATAAACATTGACATGAAACAATAGAATAAAACTATGAAGATGATTCTCGTAACCGCAAACGTCACCCCTGCAAAGACTGTGCTTGGCTTTTTTTTTTAATGCAGTCAAGACATAAGATAGAGCAAGTAAAGATTAAAGTTTAAGAGCATAGATACACCTGCAAAATCTAGTTTAGTAATAACAACAAAACGTACTCGACTCTAACATGGAAAATCACAAATGGGACACGCAGAAGAATCCATTCGGCACGTACAGTATGTCAACTGAATGGGATACAAAAATGAGAGAAACGTTTCAAAGGCCTATACAAAACAGTCATATAAACGATGTAGGGAGACACTGTTGGCAATATCCAAAAGACAAAACTGATGTAGAAATCTTCGTGCACTAAGCTGCAACCCCAAAATGTTATCATATACACAGATGGCTAAATCACCAATAACAGATCTGGATGGGACTTCAATGTAGAACAGACCCACACCACCATATATGAAGAAAATGCTGCATGTTATATCACAACCTCCAGTCTTAACGATGGAAATTGAGGCAGTTACGCGTGTCCTTAAATTGTTATCTTTGCTACATGATAAAAGAAAAAAGAGTCAAGAATTTATTTTGACTGACTCGATGAACGTTCTTCAAAAAGTGCACAATGGACAAACAACCCCAGACTGGCACGAAGCAGTGAGCAATATCAATCTACAAAGGCAATGTAAATTTATTGTCCTGGACACACTAGCGTTAAGGTAAATGAACATGCCGACAAACATGCAGGTAAAGCCACTACAACAATAGTTCTTCATCTCAGAAAGTCTAAAGTTCTCAGGCAACTCAAAAACGTACCTACACGAACAAAATCTGAGTTGTCATGGCATTGGTAATCTAATTCAAAAGAAAAACAATAGAAGGCGTATTGGAAAATGCACCTTTGAAAAAATCAACAAGAGCCATCACCTATCAGTAACAGAAGCAACACTGCACAGACACATGCAGTGTCAAATGGAAATTACTTGCACTTTTCCTGAATCAAAGATCAATGAACATTAAAGAAATGGAAAAATGACGTGAAAAAATCAGTTAGAGGGATGGTGAAGAAGGCTATGATAGACAGAATATAATTTGTTGTAGTCATGTTGATATTGGGTCATTTATTTGTTTTGTTTTTAATTCTGAAAGCTGGGGTGAACGATTACAAGGAGAGCTTAGGTAATGGAAAAATAAATCATGTTGGTGGGCGGATGGAGGCTGTGTGTTGTGTTGTTTGGAGGCTGGTCTTTGTGATGTGCTTGTGTGAGATTGCACTATCAGTTCATACGGGTTGGGCGTGGGGGGTGAGTGGGAGGTATATTTTCATCAGTTTTAATGTTTGCGTTTTTCGCTTTTTTTTCTGAAATCTGACTTTAAAAATGTCGACTAAAGGGGTGGTTTGTCTGTGTCTGTGGAGCGGGTGGTGTGTCTGTGTATTTGTCTCTGTGTGTGACAAAATTAGTAAGCAGTATTTATGGGGATGGTTACAGATGGATTTTTACCTGATCTGGGTCAGTGGGTGGAAATCATCAATTTGGAAATCATGACGTGAAGGTCAAGGTCGCACGGGTCAAAAAAGTTCCTAATATTGGCACTTTTTTTTAATGAAGTGTTTGAATGGCACTTTCACAACAACTTGTCAGAATATTTCAGTTCTACTTACACTGTGATAACTGTCTATTATTGCCCTTGTTTCACATATTTCATATCAGTTGATGATTTATTCAAGGTCACAATGATTTTAAGAAATACAGAATCTATATTGCCCTCTCAGCAGCGAAATTATGAAATGGTATTTTCTCAGACCCTCACATACTGATCCGTTAGATTTTTGGTTGAGTCATTGTACGTGAATAGACAATTTCGAAGTTTTTTATGTGATGGTCAAGCCATACAGATAGAACTCCTTTTATCATAAGGATTATCATGTTGTTTGTGTGAATATCAACATCTCCATTACCCGTTGAAGTGAACATACTCGCTTTCATAGCTGAAATAATACCCTGAGCCAAACTCTTCAATGCCGAAGTTTGGAATCTGGAGGTGTTAATCCAACGTACTAACTACTAGATTGTTGAAATATACATACATCATCATAAATCAGGATTTGTTGCACTGCTTTTTGTTATAAAAAGGGGGATTGTTACAATGGTTTGACCATTTTATTTTGGTCTTATCTGTCAGTCTTGTTTTGGCCATAGTCTTGTTCCCATTTGACATGTAAAAGAAGAGTAAAAAATGCTATTTGAGTTTGCTGATTGTTTTCTGGTTCAGTTTTGTTGTTGCTCTGTTGGTTTGTTGTTGTATTGGCTGTTGGTGTTGTTGTAATTGTTGTTCATCTTGTTCTCGTCATTCTTATTGTTTGTTTGTTTTCTTCTTTTACTTTCGTTGTTTATTAATCCAATCACAAAAGACATAAAAAGTTCTTACCAGTTGCTACACGATGAAGCTTGCCCATGTTTTGCCATAGTTCAGGCCTGGCCATAGACTTGTCGATTGTCAGTGGCAGAATTATCGCTACAGTGACACCTTCTCCCCACATACTGCGCCAGGCAAGGGCTAAGGGATCAGCAGGAGGGGTTGACATGTCTATTAACACTCGCCGACGTCCAGTGGCCAGGTAGATGGCGGGAGACCCGCCTATCCATCCCAATGACCTGTCGTTAAAAGCGACATCTCCATCCTGATGATACAAAGAATCAGCAAAGTTTCTTCCAAGGTGTAAAAGCATAGCGTGTGTACGAGGGACTAGTTTAGAGAAGCCAGTGCTTCCTGAGGTGGTCATGATGAAGGCCATGTCTGATGGAAGGACTTCTGCCACGAACTGGTCATCTTTTTGCTTCAGTTCTTCGATGAAAGGTTTGAGTCCATCTTGGGTTGGCCGGCAGTTCACTTTCAGCACGTGTTTCAGTGTGGGTACGTCTGGACAATCCACAACATCCTGATCATCAGACTTCATAAGCTTCGTCTGCAGGATAGACATGGAGTTACACGCCAGCCCAACATCAGTGATGATTGCTTTACACCCGGCCCTTTGAAGAGAACCCGTCAGATCAGCCCCATCTGCCAAAAACACCATGCCATTGAGAGTGACAGCCCCAGCCACCATAATGCCCATGTCAGTCAGCACACGTTCCGGACAATTGTGCAGAGTGTTGCACACCACGTCGCCATGTTGGATTCCCTTCCTCTTCAAGATGGCCGCATAGCGTGAGGCGTAGGTAAAGAGGTCGTTCCGAGTCAAGCTTGAACGTTGGTTGTGGGGGTCATCACTGCGAAAGATGAAGGCTTCATCATCGGGGTCACTGTTTGACCAATGCAACAGCTGGGCGGTGACAGTGTTGGGGTGGACAGTGAAGGTGGACATTGTGCACGTGCAGCAAGACACATGGGAAATGACTTGACTCTGTAACTAATGTATCAATAGTGTGAAACAAAAATGTCATCATCGACATTGTCGTCGTCGTTGTCGTCACCATCATCATCATCTTTTTCGTCATCGTCGTCGTCATCGATGTCGTCGTCGTCAACCTCGTGATCATGATCATTATCATCATCATTGTCATTGTCACCATTGTCAACTAGTATTTTTTTTCTTTTGAAAAAAGTCCCTAAGGGACAAAATCACCACCGTGGTTGCGTGTTGTTTGAAATGAGCCATGAACAAGAAGTGACATGACATGATCAGTAACTACCAAGATCAGAGAAACGGTGGAAACATCAATCCATCATCGTATGCATCAACAGACAATTGAGTAGTTTGGTCATATGACCAGAACTCGACCCCACCAGCTTTAAAGAAGATCTTACAACGTAATTTTAAGTTGCCTGGTATATTTAATGATAAGCAAATTAAACAGGGCATACCACTTTCCAACATAATGATGAGCTCCATTCTTCTAATGATCAATGTAGCCATGATGATCATTTTCAGTGGATGTTTTTCATCATTATAATGTGCTCACACCCCTTCAAATGGGGCTTTGGTTTTACTGAACACATTTCTGATTTTGAATCTGATTCTGATTCTGATTCTGATTCTGACTCTGATTCTGATTCTCTCTCTCTCTCTCTCTCTCTCTCTCTATTTGTGTGTGTGTGCGTGTGTGTGTGTGTGTGTGTGTGTGTGTGTGTGTGTGTTGTGTGTGTGTGTGTGTGTGTGTGTGTGTGTGTGTGTGTGTGTGTGTGTGTGTGTGTTTATGTGTGTGTTTGTTGCACGCACACAGGTATGCGCGTCTTTTTTGGTCAACATAAGTGTTTCAATAAAAAATTAAATAAACAAACTTACTGATCAGAAAAAATCAAAATCACTTCACCTCTTCCAGGATTCTGAAGTCACATCCAAAGTGAGGGCAATTACTGAAAATTGTACGAACACCACAATCCTTTTAATCACCCAACAGTTTGACGTCAGACACGTTCCATTTCTAACGAACAACTCAAGCATTATTAATGTTATTTTCCTGTGTAATTGGTCACAGATATCCCAGTTGTTGAGTCTGTGAGGCTAGGTGGCAGAATAGTTAAAGCAGGTCAGCATAATCAAACTGACGGAGACGATGCACATTTTCTTTTTGGATGACTTTTGTATTCTTACACAACCATATGATGAATTTTCATCTGGCGATAAATGTGGCTGTGTTTTCTGTTCCTGCCATGGAGCTTTGTGGTCAGCAGAGTTGTAGTTGATCATCTTCGTCCCTCACCACTTAACTCTGCTGCAATAGGTTTTCCACTGTCTGGTCCTTATGATTCAAAAGGCAGGTTGGTAAATGCATCAGTTTGAACAGGTGCAAATATGTGGTCAACTGGTCTCTGTCAAGCGAATGGAAAAAACATCATCATCATGTGCCCTGCCACATAGCGTTGGCGATCATGGCCCTCCTTACAAATCTATCCCTGGCTGCTGAAAGTACATCTCTCATTCTCTCTGTCCTGAACTACTCTGCAGGTCCATCCAATATTGTCTCCCTGGATCTGCCTAGTGCTCTTTTTCCCTTCAGCTTTCCTGTTGTGACTAGGTGCTCTAATTTCTATTGCCTCAGAAAATGTCCTATAAATGTTGTTTGTCTCTTCCTAATCTTCTTCATTAATGTTCTTCTGGTCTCTGCCTCCTTTAAGACTGTCTTGTTTATTTTCTTTGCTTACCATGGAACTCTCAACATTCTTCCTAGAAACCACATTTCAGTTTCCTCAATCTTGTTCTGACTTTACGTGTTGATTGTCCCTGCCTCACTTCCGTACAACAGTATCGGTTATAACACTCAAGACTCTCCCCGTGTTCATTGAATGGCATTTGTTGGTAAGAACGCTTTTCATTTTCTTGAATGCTGTTTTAGTTTAGTCTATTTAGTCTATTCTGCTGGCTATTTCTGATGTGCATCTGCCGTCTAGTGAGATGACTGTTCCCAAATACTTAAACTTGCCAACCTGTCCAAGTGTTGTGCCATTTGCTATTACTTTGCATGAGGGAATTTCTTGGTTTTTGTTTGTTTGTTTGTTTTTTTTTTTACTAATTTCCATCACTCCAGTCTTCTTTCTATTCAGCTCTAGTCCTATATTTCTGCTTTATATTTCTATTACATTCACAAGGTTTTGTAGGTCCCTTTCATTTTCTGCTATTAGAACAGTGGCATCTGCGTAACAAAGACTATTTATATTTTTTCCTCCAAACTTTTTACCAGGGTATTCTTCTAAGTTTCTCATGACATTTTTGTCTAAAATGAAAACAAATCTAGTGACAGAACACATCCTCACCTTACCCTTCTTTTCATATTTTGGAAAGAGCTTATATCGTTTTTTTTACTGTTCTCATTGCTGCTGTTTGTTCCCAATACATATTTCTGATCATTCTTAGATCTTGTCCATCAACATTCAACTTGTCTAGTTGTTTGATCAATTTTTCATGTTTTACATGATCAAAGCCTTGGTGTAATCAGCAAAGCATAAATAAAAATCCTTAATCAACTCGAATGGCCTTCCTAAGAAAGTTCTTATGACGTATATGCCATCGAGAGTGCCTTTCCCTTCGACAATATAACAGTGTTCTTCTGCTCTTTGTCTTTTGATTTTGTTCCTTGTCCTCATTATGATTATTCTTAATAAAAATCTTTTTCACTTGATTCATCGAACTGATTGCACGATGCAGTTCACATTCTATAGCCCCTGCTTTCTTTGGAAGTGCAATGAAAATCGATTTTGACATATCTTTCTGGTATCATAAATTCCATTTAGGAGAACTGTTATTTTTAAAAAACTAAATTCATCTTACAAAAGACAACAAAGAATATATGCACAGAAAAGTAGTCAACTTCCGAAACGTGACGTTGAACAGGAGAATATGGCAGATGCGTCAACAATTTCAAAATTTACTATTTAACAAAGTACAAAGACAGACACTATAACCACAGCAGAACCAGCTTCATCAGACTAAACAAATACGCCACCAACAAACCCTGACGTCACAAATCTGTTATAATTCATGTTCACCAAGCATGTTTCAGAAACTCAGATATCTTATTTTCTTGAACTGACCACTCATGGGCTGAGTGGACATGCTTTAGAGGCACTCCAAAGATAGGCACTATTTAAAAAAAAACAATTGTGATGTGTTTTGTTTTTAGAGTGCTTTTTTTCGAAAAATTAAAAAAAATGATATAATATTGTAGATTTGGATTTCCTGTGTATGTTTTCTCACTGACTGCGGTAGAGATTTGTTCATAATCTAAGAGCATGCACTCGTCAACATAGCACATTTTGTTGAGAAGACACGTAATGCTTCTGGCAACTGTGAAACAATGCAAGCTGGTGGTGTTTGGTCACGTCACCCACCATAACACACTTTCTAGGGCCATCTTTCAAGGTAATCCAGTCGTCATGGAAGTCGACAGAGAAATAAGCAGTCTGGACCAATTTCAGTACGTTTGAATTGCTTGTTGCTGCATTACAGAGAAAATAATGGAGAATTTTGTTTAATATGGTATCCCATGCAATCCCATTCAGCAAACACGTTGGTCATGGAATTAGAAGTAGTGGGCAGAGTAATATGTAAACTGTCTGTGGATACGGTTACAGTCTCCATGTCACTGCTTTGCTTTGTGTTGTTTTGTTTTGTATTTTTTGTTGTCGTTAATGGTTTTCTTTGTTTTGTGTGTGTGTGTGTATACGTGTTTGTATGTGTGTGTGTGTTTGGTTGTGTGTGTGTGTTTGGTTGTGTGTGTGTGTGTGTGTGTATGTGTGTGTGTATATGCGTGTGTGTATGTATGTGTGTGTTTGGTTGTGTGTGTGTGTGTGTGTGTTCGTTCGTTCTTTAATTTAACGTCTTTTCACTATAAGTGATATTAGACGGGGAGGGGGGGAGGGAAATTATTTAAAAAAATAAAAATAAAAAAAAAATAAAAATAAAAAAGTGAACAAAATAAAATGTAGAACGATAGTTGGACGGGTTGGATTTGGGCAGAGGGAAGACAGAGGAAAAAGACATTAGCAGGTGGGGAACAGTAAAATGGAACGAGAACTTAACACTAACAATTAACTTCAATAACGTGAAGGAAATTGTAACACTAAAATACAAACCGAATAAAGTTAAAGTAATGCATTAACAGGACTGTGAACTAATGATTCTGAAATTCTAACTAACAACGTTTGATCTGATGTAATTTTCTGGAAATGATTTTCAGAATTTATGTTGCACAAGCACAGAAACATCATGTGGCCTTTGACAATCATTTCATTAACCAGAAGAACAAGAAAACCAATGTAAGCGCGTATCCAACAAGACAAAACAAAACAAGCGCAAATTTTCTGCCAACTAGCCTTTGTCAAGCGCGTGTGTGTGTGTGTGTGTGTGTGTGTGTGTGTGTGTGTGTGTGTGTGTGTGAGCGCGTGCACTTGCTTGCTTGCTTAGTCTTTTTCTTTCTGAACTTAAGAATACACAGATCCACAAGATGCTCCTTGTCTTGATTTTTTGCATGCTGAATCAGAGTTTCTCTTACGTGAAGCGACAGCAACCATCAATCAGTTTAAAAACTGGAAAATCATCAGGACTGGACAACATTCCAGAAGAACGGCTAAATAACATTGACGAATCAGGAATTTAAGCATTGCACAACCTATGCACTAGATAAGGAAAACATCTGAATGGCTAACACAATAGAAACTACAAGAGTATTTATGTTGCACAAGCACAGAAACATCATGTGGCCTTTGACAATCATTTCATTAACCAGAAGAACAAGAAAACCAATGTAAGCGCGTATCCAACAAGACAAAACAAAACAAGCGCAAATTTTCTGCCAACTAGCCTTTGTCAAGCGCGAACGCACGGTCACAGACAGATCACAGACACCAAACAATGGATAATAAAAACGGGACTAAAAACTTCCCGTAAGAAATGGAAACACTGGACGAGGCGGCAGGGAAGTTTTTAGTCCCGTTTTTATTATCCATTGTTTGGTGTCTGTGATCTGTCTGTGACCGTGCGTTCGCGCTTGACAAAGGCTAGTTGGCAGAAAATTTGCGCTTGTTTAGTTTTGTCTTGTTGGATACGCGCTTACATTGGTTTTCTTGTTCTTCTGGTTTGTGTTTGCTTGGGCGCGGGCAGTCAAACTTGTTTTGGATCTAATCATTTCATTGTTTTCTTTTTATCCCAATCTCTACCTTTTTGGTTTGTGTGTAACATATCATTTCTCTGATCTCGAGGCTTTCCTTTTTCAGCGTCCACTGCATCTCAGACTTTCCATATTTGACAGCTTCAGTTTATGCTAGACTTATCTTATAATCTTATCTCCCAAGTCCTCAATCATGCTTACGAACCTGATCTTTCCCATCTTGTATTCTTCAATAATGAAGTTTAGGGGCAGGTTTATCTTTATCTGCTAACAAAAGAGCACAATATCAGTGACATCAGGTGGGACACCAAGCCATTTGTTTGTACATTTACTTTGGCCCCAATCTATTCCACAATGATAGTGCTGATACTGTAAAACTTAGAGGTCAAAGTAGCTTTGGTGATGGTGGTGGTGCAAGATAGTACAACTTCCCAAACACATCAAGACATACATACACACACACTCTCTCTCTCTCCCTATCTCCTCTCTTTCTCTCTCTCTCTCTCTCTCTTTCTCTCTCTCTTTCTTTCTCTCTCTCTCTCTCTCTCTCTCTCTCTCTCTCTCTCTCTCTCTTGCTCTGTCTTTCTCTCGCACATATACACACATGCATGCACACATGCACACACACGCGCGCACGCACACACACACACACACATATATACACACATACTTCCGTAAAAGAAGCTTGCAACTTGCTCGAATCAGCCTAATGGACTCGATTTCATGAACATTTAAATGAACAGTTTGTGTCACAACAAATGATAAAACTTACCGTTCAAAATGTATGTAAAAAATTGCAGTATTCTTCCATATATCATTTGAGATCGATTGTTGCTGTTCGTTTTCGTGTTCAGCTAAACGCATTGAAAACAAAATATTGTAAAAATGTCAACTGTATTTGCGGCGAACAGTTCACACTGTTTCACTGTTTATTCTACTGCAAAATGCTACGTTCTTTTTTACCGAAAATGTTTACTCAAGAAAAGTATTCTGAAACTCATTTCCAAAAAGTTACATCAGATCAATCTTTGTTACTTAAAATTTCAGAATCATTAGTTCACAGTCCTGTTAATGCATTACTTTAACTTTATGCGGTTTATGTTTTAGTGTTACAATTTCCCTTCACATTGTTGAAGTTAATTGTTAGTGTTAAGTTCTCGTTCCATTTTTCTGTTCTCACACCTACTAATGTCTTTTACTCTGTTTTCCCTCTGCCCCAATCCAACCCGTCCAACTATCGTTCTACATTTTATTTTGTTTATTCATTTTTTATTCCCCCTCCCACCTCCCCGTCTAATATCACTTATAATGAAAAGACGTTTAATCAAAGAACGAACGAAATATACACACAAACAATGACACGCATATATGATAAATACACATACAAAACACACACACATGTACTCAACTCTCTCTCTCTCTCTCTCTCTCTCTCTCTCTCTCTCACTCTCTATCTCACTCTCTCTCTCTATCTCTCATCTCTCTCTCTCTGTCTGTTTCTCTCTCTCTTTCTCTCTCTCTCTCTCACACACATACACAGATACATACACACACACACATACACACACACACACACACACACTATCTCTCTCTCTCTCTCTCTCTTTCTTTCTCTCTCGTCTCTGTCTCTCTGTCTCTGTCTCTCTCTCTCTCTCTCTCTCTCTCTCTCTCTCTCTCTATCTATCTATCTATCTCTTTCTCTCTGATTCCTTCACGCACTCACTTTTTGTCCAAAATGCAAGGTATCATTCTTCACAGACTGTGACGAAACGAGTCTGTCTATCCTAGCACGTAGTATTCACTCGTGTGACCTTTATAATTACCATCAAGTGAATAATAATTACTCATTCTCAAAGTCGGCCTATGAGGAAATTGCAATGTAGGTCCCTGGCCCTCCATCCAGCTTTCCCTTGGTCATGCTTGCTGTGAGAAAATAACTTCATTCAGGTACGACCTCAGGTGCAGCTGTACTTTTTGTTGTCCCCAGACCCAGTCTGTCTTTATGTATATGCACGCATGCACACGTACTCACATAAACACACACACACACATACACACACGTACACACACACACATACACACACACGCACGCACACACACACACAATCACACACACATATACAGACACACAGACACACACACAGACACACACAGACACATACAGACACACACAGACACACACAGACACATCCACACACACACACACACACACACACTCTCTCTCTCTCTCTCTCTCTCTCTCTCTCGCTCTCTCTGAAAACAAGCAAACACAGAGAAAAAACAAAGTACCCGAAGAAAAAAATAAGGTGATAGAGAAATTGAAACACTTTATCGAGTATTACACATAACACACGAGTATTACACACACACACACACACACACACACACACACACACACACACACACACACACACACACACACACACGAACGCGCGCGCGCACGCACACATACACACATATATATATATACATAACATATAGATAGAAATATATATATATATATATTTGTAAATATATGTGTATATGTGTGTGTGTGTATGTGTGTGTGTGTGTGTGTTTTGTGTGTTTGTGTGTATGTGTATGTATAGCATATGTATATATATATACATATATATGTAAATACACACAGAGTGTATGTGCATGTGTGCGTGCATGCGCGCGCGCGCGTGTGTGTATGTGAATGTTACCGGACATCCCAGGGGTGGACCCTAGGTGGATGAAGAAAAATTCTCAATGGCTGTGAAGATGGATGAATACAGACAAAAATTTAAACCTATCATCAATGTTAAGACAATAGATCTGACCGACTACAAAAACAGACACATCAGAAACAAACCTCGCTTCTCGAAGAACAGCTGAAAACTACGCTAACGATTACTCGTGTGCCCAAAGTGGTAACGAGTGAAGCATGTTTCAAGGAATGAATAAAACCTTTAGGTCCTTTGCTGGCAAGATTGCATCGCTGAAATCCAAGGACGGCGAAATTATCAAACACTGTTCCAAGCAGATAGAGCGGTGAGCTGACACTACCAGAACCTGTGCTTCACTGAAAAGTGAACCTGGGGTCAGCCCTTGCCAGCATTCCCACTTTTCCTGTCATCTGTGAGCTGGATCTGTCCCAAACAGAGGATGAACCCAGCAGGGCCATTCACTCACTTACTCCCAACAAGACACCAGGAAAAGACAGTATCCCTACTGAAGTGATTCAGTGTGAGAAACCAGTGCTTCTGAGCCGTATTCATGAGCTACTGCTTGGAGGAAGAAGTGATTCCCCAAGATACACCAAATACAAACAGCGTCAAGCTGTGCAAGAACCAAATAGACCACAGCAACCGTATTAATTACAAAGTCATCTTAATGCTCAGCGCGGTTAGCAAGATCTTTGCTCAAGTGGTTCTGAAGAGCCTGCAAATACTGGCAGATTACGTCTATACAGAGTCCCTTGCGGCTTCGGGGCAGAGAGATCCACCATCAACATAATCTTCTCATTCAGATAGCTACAGAAGAAAATTTGGTAACAGAGGCAGCCTTTATCTGTTGTCTTCATCGACTGGTAAAAGTAAAACAGACTCATTTGATAATAAATCTTAGTAGCAAACGCACACACACACACACACACACTCACACGTACACACGTATGCACGGGCACACACGCACACACACATTTATATATACATACATACACGCACGCGCACACAAATTCACACACTGCCTTGAGATCAGTTTGAAATCATCTCCATTTAATGGAAGACTGAAAATGAGAGAGTGAGATATAGAGAGCATACACACACGAGAGAGAGAGAAAGAGAGAGAGAATGTTAACACACACACACACTTACACACAAACACCACACACACACATGCACACACACACACACACACACACACACACACACACAACACACACACAACGCACACACACACACACACACACATACACACACACACACACACACACACACACACACACACACACACTCACTCACAAACTGAGATACACATTCACATATACACATACATTGCTAAAGACTCGTTATTATTAAACGTGGAGAAATGAAACGAAAAATAAACCATACAATCTTTTCAAACGTACAAATAATGAACATTTTATTTGTAATTAATTAAACGGTCTGAATCGTAATTAAAGGGGCGCAGCTATTCCCTCAAATTACATAATTTTGACCAAAGATTACAAAATTGTCACAACTCGACGACAAACATCTCAGACTTGAAACAAGCACTGCTTGAAAACAGAAGAAATAAACTCTTCAATGTTATGAATAGAAGTGAATATTCTTGACAGCTTTGTTGTTAAAAGTAGTTCGGAAATGTATGCAGTGGCTAGAAAACAAAACGTTTCCTAACACACTGTGATTCGCTTGCGTAACGTGCTCAATCCTTCAACACAGGTTCACTACATTTTTCATTTTTTCCTGCTCCACTGAGAATATTGGTTATGGTTAAAACACACACAAAAAAACTACCACAAATCCACACAGAGCAGTGAAACTTTCACATATGAGACGAAATGTTGAAACACATGTAATTTTGGGAACTTGCAATGGATCGATTCAACTCGTACAGACATGATAATAAATGACCTAATGACGGACAAGAGTTGGAAGAATTGCTGCATCATTTCAAATGTCACTGCATACGTAGTTACTTCCCTTAGACTCCTTTCAGCACACACAGAAATCCCAGGGCAGCTTCATCACTAAAATCGTACTCCGAGTAGATGTTAGCATTCCAGTTCGACTGAGCATTGAAATTAGATAGACGAAATGAAGAATAAATCATCAAAGCATTACAATCATACAGATAGGAAAAGAAGGTAACGTAAGGCAAATCTATCTCTCTATTGATCTTTCTCTCCCATCTCCGTCTCTTTCTCTCTCTCTGTCTGCCTCTGTCTGTCTGTCTGTCTCTCTCTCTCTCTGTCTGTCTCTCACCCTCTCTTTCTCACTCTCTCTCTTTCTCTCTTCTCTTTCTCTCCTTCCCTCCCTCTTTCTCTTTCTCTCCCTCTCTGTATATGCATATACACACATACATGTGTGTGTGTGTGTGTATTGTGTGTGTGTGTGTGTGTGTGTGTCTGTGTGTGTTTGCTTGTTTGTTTGTGTGTTTGTATTAGTATGGTGCAAGTATGTCTGCATCTGACCGAACGTGAACACCTCAAATGTGCGTACATGTGGATGTGTGTATATCATTGCTTGTTTAATCAAGTGATGCTGTATACATGCAAAATTCTGTGTTTTACCTGTTTACATATAGAACATGCAATATGCACTGATCTACTCGCCTATAAACACTTCAGAAAGTATTAAAACAACTTGTAATGCTATTAATGTTGAATCCACATTTCTGATTAATTGTCAAAATGGTATTTCCTTATTCAATACTGACATACTGAGAATACTATATCACTGAAGAAACTCATGTACATCAAATGTTGATGATAGTTAAATGAAAAAAGAAAACAAAAATCGCGCATATTGAGGCAGGGAAAATGACTGCCTCTCCAAGACAGCTGTCATTGCGTAGAGACAATACACCTTCACTTATTCTTCACAATCCACGTAAGAGGACTGATCCAAACATCTTGGCAGTAAGGCTGCCTTTTCTGAACTGTTTACGGTAAATATTTTAACCTGTATTAACATAAGACATAGCGTTTGTGTGTTATTATTATGCACAGAATCATGACACCATATTCAGATTAATTAGATAACGTCATGTAATCTAAAATTATAACTAATTGTGAGTCCAGAAAGTGGAACATAGATGAGATAGTTCAAAAGTTCATGTCCATACAAGCCTTAAGCTTGGGGATGGTCTGATCAAAATTCTTATCAATTTGCCAGTTGTGTATGGAGACAAGTGTGTCATATATTCCAATTTCCCACTAGACGTATATCTTCAAATGAGGAAAACAACCTGAAAGACAGATACCGATGTGGATCCTACGGTATGATCTTGAGATGAGGAAAGTGACTTCTAGATGGATACCTCACCTTCTGACTGATGGACATAAAAAACAGAGTGTTCAGAGTTTTAAACGTTTGCTTGAATTATTTGAAACCAGTTGGCCCCAAACGACACATAATTTGAACACTGGTGATGAAACGTGGATACCTTCTATGGCATCCCAAAAAAACAGTAGAATCAAATGTAGGTGGGTGCTAATGACGAAAGACCAGTTGTACTGAGACCTAATTTTCAAAGCTGGAAAAGATTGCCCTCGATTTTCGTTACCTCCCAAGAGACTGTACTGGTGGATATGTTGCCATAAAAGTCTGTCTTATGGCTAAACATTATACAGGTGCTTTGTCACAAATTGTGCAGCCAATCCACGAGCAGCGTCCAAATGTGATACCAGCAAAACACACATTCTACATGACAAGTGCTCATGTAGCCAAGATCACTGTGACCTGTTTGCCAGAGCAGTACATTGGAGTTATCCCTCATCCACCCTGCTGTCCCAGCTTAGCCCCATGCGACTTCTGGTTGTTTTCACTTTTGAATCAAAATGGGCTGGCAAGAAGTTTTCAGGAGTCCAGTACTTGGGAAAAGCACTGAAATCACAGCGTACTACCATACATGGTCACAACGCGAAAGCTGAAGGGAAAGAGAGCACCAGGTGGACCCAGGGAGAGAATGCTGGACGGACTTGCAGAGTGGCTGGGGACGAGGACGGTGGGGGAGATGCTAGGGCAACGAGAGATAGAGATGGATGGAAGTCCAAGGTCGCCAACGCCATGCGGCAGGGCACCTGATGATGATGATGATGACTATCATACATATTTCAGTCAAACAATCAAAAAGCATTTGACTCTTGTCTGAAGAGGCTGAAACGACTTGTGCAGAGAGGAAGGGAGTACTTTGTAGGACTCTGCAAACATTTTACTGAAGTTGGATTTTCCATTGCTATTTTGAGAAGTATGTGACGAGACGTTTGGATCAGTCCTTAGAAAGACTTACATCTTTATCCCCAATTTATTAAAAAATCAATGAAACTGAAGTCGGTGTTTCATAAATAAAGATGGTAAAAATCCCTAAACTTAAAGAAAAACAAAGAAGAACTGGATGACAAAAGAAAGTTCAGGCTTGATTAATGATCGTACGAAGGTAAATGGAAAATAGGAGTAATAAAAAAGGATAGACGAGGAAAACACAAATCAGAGCAATGAAGGTAAGGCAATTTGGCTGAAATAAAATGCAAAGAAATAGTGGACTGACACAAAACAGACCCTTAGTTCATCTACAGAAACACTGAAGAAATAGCACACTGGAGAAAGACATGCATACAAGCAACTGGTTGTTTAAAATCAAAAGATGGTACAATTATTATGGAAAATAGACAAAACACTGGATAGCTGGGGACAGTACATAAAAATCTCTTTGATGATGTCATAAAGGAGGAACACATCATAAGAAAGAACGTTGAAGGATCACCAATAATGAAAGACAAAGTCAGAGCACTGATAAAAATATGAAATATGGAAAACCCCAGGTCCAGACAATATTACTATAGAAATGACTGAGGCTCTAGATTGATTAGCTATTGAAAAAGTAACAGTCCTCCTAAAAGAAATTTATTACACAGACGAAAATATCTAACAGTTGTGTGAAAATCAATTTTTGTTGACACTTCCAAAGAAAGCAGGGGCTGTAAAATGCGAATTCTATCGTATAATCAGCTTGATGAGTGATGTGACAAAGATTAAATTAAGAATTACCATGATAAAGACAAGAAACAGAATTAATACAGACATGGCAGAAGAACAATGTGGATTTGTTGATGGGATAGGCATTATTAATGCCATTAACATTCTAAGCATTCTCAGAGAAAGATCAATTGAATTCAATAAGGATTTATATTTATATTTTGTTGATTATACCATGGCTATTGATTGGGAAGACAAAAAGAATTGATCAATCAACTGGAAAAGTTGAAATGGCAAAAATTGAGACAAGTTGATAAGTTTCGATATTTGGAACAGTCATCTCATCCGACGGCAGATGTACTTTATAAATGCTCAACAGAATTGGCCAATTGGCCAAGCTAAAACGACATCCAAGAAAATGAAAAGCGTTCTTATCAACAAATGCCTATTAATTAACGTCAGGAAGAGAGTTCTTCAGGGTTGTTGAGAACCAATGGTATTGTATGTATGAGAAGCCTGGATAAACGGCACACAAAGTCAGAGCAAGATTGAGGCAGTTGAAATGTAGTTTCTAAGGAGAATGTTGAGTTCCATGGACAGCAAAGAAAACAAACGAAACAGTCTTGAATGAGTCAAACAGAAAAAGAACATTAATAGAGAAGATTAGGGAAAGACAACTAACATTTAAAGGACATTTTATGAGGCAAGGGAAATGTGAACACGTATTCAAAACAGGAAAGCTAGAGGGGGAAAGAGCACGACGTAGACCCAGGGAGAAAATATTTGACAGTTTTGCAGTGACATAGAGATTAATGTGGAGAGCCAAAGTCATATGGCATGGTACGTTAATAGTACTAGTAGTACTAATAGCAAGTAGCAGCAGCAGTAATAATAGTAGCAGTAGTAGTAGTAATAATAGTAGTAGGAGCAGTTGTAGAAATAGTAGTAGTAGTAGAAGTAGTATAGCAGTAGTAGTGTTTTTCATCATCATCATCATTATCATCATCATCATCATCTTCATCATCATCAATATTATTATCATTATTATTATCATTATTATTATCAGCATCATCGTCATTATCATTGCAGGTGAAGATTTTGGACAATAACGATGAGGAGATACAGGAGACAGGCAAATTAGGGGAGATTACCATTCGAGGCGGTCAGTACTTTTTCTCTGGTTACTGTGGTCAGGAGAACGGGAAAGAGCGGGACATTTTTACTCCAGATGGATTTTTCCGCACCACTGACTTGGGATTCAGGAATAGCCAAGGGCATCTGTTCGTCATCGGAAGAAGGTTGGTTTATTATTTTTCGATTTCTTTTGCTGTCAAGAAAAAGGGAGAAATTTGTTTCATGTCGGCTGGAGGTGTGCCTGTGTATGTATGTTTGTATATATAAGTCTACATATACATGTATTTATTTGTACAGGTATGTACGTACGTACGTATGTGTGTATATGTATGTATGTATGTATGTATGCATGTACGTACATATGTATGTATGTATGTACGTAAGTATGTATGTCTGATTGCCTGTATGCATGTCTGTATGTATGTATGTATGTATGTATGTATGTATGTATGTATGTATGTATGAATATATGCATGTATTATGTATGTATGTACATGTGCATCTATCTGTCTGGGTGTCTTTGACAAAAATATGTCAACAAGATTTTTTTTATAGATTTTTCTGAATGGGTTGTCCAAAACTTGTATCAGAACTGAGAAGTTGTGAATGCATAAATTGGACATTCTGGCATCAATGTCATGCTAATGCAGAACAAAAGTGCGGAGAATCAGCTCTTTAAAAAGAAGAAGGTATGTGAATAGCACTTTCTCAGGAATTTCTGGCATTCACGTTGTATTTTCACTCTTGTGATAGTTTATTGTTCTATTCGCTTTACGTCAGGTTTTATTTCATCTGATGCTTCTTTGATGTCACAGTGAATTTCAAAAATGCAAAGCACAACTTTCTGTAATACTTTTTTGTATAAAAACGAAGATTGTTAAATTGGCATGACCATCTTGTTTTATTTTTTAAATAGTTATTATAAATTTACTGTTGCTACATATGTCTTTTTTATTGCTCCGTCTATCTACCTTTCTCTCTCTGTCTGTCTGTCTGTCTGTCTGTCTGTCTGTCTGTCTGTCTGTCTGTCAGTCTGCTTCTCTATTCTCTCTTTCATTCTCCCCTCCCCCTTACTTTTTGTCTCTGTCTCTTTCTCTGTGTCTCCATGTGTGTCTCTTTCTGTATGTGTGTATGTGTGAGTGTTTGTGTGTGTGTGTCTCTGTGTGTGTGCGTCTATGTGAGAGAGAGAGAGAGGGAGAGAAAGAGAGAAAGAGAGACAGAGAGAGGGAGAGAAAGAGAGACAGAGAGAGGGAGAGAGAGAGAACGAGAGGGAGAGAGACCGAAAGAGAGATGGAGACAAACAGACAGATAGACAGACAGACAGCAGGTGATTCAGTGTGTGTATAGATTGTTTGTATACCAGTGTGTCCCTGTGAGTAAATGTGTTAGAAAGTGAGTTTGTGTAAGTGAATGAGTTAACGTAAATATGCATACATAGATAGATATCGATATATATCGATGTATGTTTGTATATATGTTTGTGTGTGTGTGTGTGCGTGTGGGTGTGTGGGTGTGTGTGTGTGTGTGTGTGCAGAGGCAATGCGATAATGCACGGAGTTTACATTGTCTACCCCGAATGGCTGGAGACGAGAATAGAGAAGTGTCCAGGTGTTGAGCATGTCATCATCGTGCCCGTGCCCGACCCTACCCTCTACACGAACTGTGCGCATGCCTGCTGACCCAGAAAGGGGCCAAGGTCACTGAAGAGGAAGTGAGGCAGTATTGCAAGTCATTCTTTCTTGTTTCCGACAAGATTGAGATTAGTGCTGTTCCACGGTAAGATATTAAATACTAACTGTTTGAAACTGTCCCTCCCATCCTCCCCCTTTTTTCAAGGGATGGGGGGAAATTGTTCCATACAGACCAGAAAAAGGTGTGTGGGTGATTGTCTATCTATTTAGCAGCAAGAAACTCCGGGAAGGGCTGGACAGGAACAGGTTCTCAGAGGAAAAGCCCCCTCAAGCAAATGTTTTGGCTGTAAGCTTTGGCACAATCTGCCTCCTGCTGTGCCAGTCCGACACCACTCTTCTGCTTCTTCGTCTCCTCCACTGCCCCTGCACTCGACCTTAGCTGCTGCAAACTTCGTCTCCTCCTCTGCCGTCTTCGCCTTCGTCTTCTGTCCCGCCGGTGCCGCCTTCACCTTCTGTCCCGCCGGTGCCGCTTTCGTCTTCTGTCCCGCCGGCGCTGCCCTCGTCTTCTGTCCCGCTGGTGCTGCCTTTGTCTTCTGTCCCGCTGGTGCCTCCTTCGTCTTCTGTCCCGTCTTTGCTGCCTTCGTCTTCTGCCCCGCTGGTGTCTCCTTCGTCTTCTGTCCCGTCGGTGCTGCCTTCGTCTCCACCTCGGCCGCCGCATTGTGATAAACTGAAAATATGCCTTTTTAACGCTCAGTCAACATGCACTGATGGCAAAGCTGATGTCATTGCTGACTTTATCGCAGATGAACATGTTGACATTGCTTTTATCACCGAAACATGGCTTAACCCCCTTGGTCATGAACCTATACATGTGAATCTCACTCGAGTGGTTACAGGCTTGCTTCTTTCCATCGCTCATCCCGAGGTGGTGGTATCGCCATCCTCTACAACGACTCACTCCATTCCCGCCTGTCTTTCTCGCAGTCTCTGCCTTTCTCCCATCCTTCTTTCGAGCACGTTGAAGTATCCTTCCAATCCCCACCATCACCTTCTCCTGTGTCTATCGACCTCCACCTAGCTCTGCCAACAAGCTCACCACATCCATGTTTCTCTCTGACTTTGATCAACTTCTTGATTACTACTGTCTCTTACCTGGAAATCTCATCATTCTAGGTGACATCAATGTCCACTATGACAACACTCACCGTTATGAACAAGACATATCATCAACTCTCTGTCCAATCACAATATGACTCAACACATTTCTGAACCAACCCATCAAAAAGGTCACATTCTTGACTGGATCATTTCTCGTGATCACCACAATTCCGCTACTGACAACTGCTTAGTTCTTTCTACCCGTCTAACTTCAGCCCTTCCATCTGACCACTCTGCAATTCTCTGTTCTCTCGACATTTCTCCTCCTTCCCGTACCATGCGCACAGTGACTCGACGCAATCTCAAATCTATCGACCTCTCCACATTTTCATCTGATGCCTCCCGTCTCCTTTCTGAAAAGTCACATAACCTTGCCGATGAATTCTATACTACTCTCCACCATCTTCTGGACACTCATGCTCCAGCCACAACCCGTCCTTTACCTGACCGCCCCCCTACCCCCTGGCTCACTCATGAGATCGCCTGTGCAAAACGTGCCCGCCGCAGAGCAGAGAGCCGCTGGCGCAAATCCAAACTCACTGTACACAGGCAACTTTTCCAAGCCTCTAAAACAAAAGTATCCACCCTCATTGCATCAGCAAAAACAAGCTATTTCCAAACCAAAATCCTGAATGCCTCTTCTTCAAAAGAACTCTTTACAACCATGAATCATCTCCTTGGCACACGAAAAGATTTACCTCTCCCAACAAAACATACAAATGAAGAACTTCCATCTGTATTCTCCAACTATTTCACCACCAAAATACAAACTCTTCGTGACAGGCTTGACAGGACACCCTGTCAACCATGCCCACCTGACCCTTCCTTCTCTGGCACACCTCTTACTACTTTTAACCCAGTCTCACAAGAAGAAATTCTCAACACAATCAGATCCATGTCGTTCAAAACCTGCGAACTGGATCCTCTTCCAGGTTCTGTCTACGCCGACTGTCTCCCTACTCTCCTCCCATTCATCACTGACATCATCAACACTTCTCTTCAAACTGGAACTGTCCCTGATTCTTTCAAGTCTGCTATTGTTCACCCTCTCCTCAAGAAACACAACTTAGATCCAAATGAACTGAAAAATTACCGGCCTATCTCTAATCTCTCTTTCTTGTCAAAACTCCTTGAAAAAGTCGTCCTCAACCAGCTGAACTCTCACCTGTCTGCCAACAATCTCCTCAATCCTTTCCAGTCAGCCTACCGCCAGTGCCATAGCACTGAAACTGCCCTACTACACATTCTCAACAATCTCCTCCTTGCAACTGATACTGGCAAAGTCTCTCTCCTCACACTCCTTGATCTGTCTGCAGCCTTTGATACCATTGATCATGGTATTCTCCTTTCTAGACTTCATCATACTTTTGGCATCTCTGACATTGCTCTGTCTTGGTTCACTTCATACCTATCCAACAGAAAACAAACCGTTCTCATCAATGGCACTTACTCTCAACCTGCATACCTGACCTGTGGTGTTCCACAAGGATCTGTCCTTGGCCCTGTTCTGTTCACTCTTTACACCTCCCCCCTGTCCACCATCATCAACTCCCATTCTATAAAACACCACTTCTATGCTGATGACACCCAACTTCAAGACAGTGACTCACCTGATAATATACAGCGCCTGTTGACTCGCACCACTGAGTGTTACTCGGACATTAAGAACTGGATGACACACAATAGACTTCAGCTTAATGACGACAAAACAGAAGCTATCCTCATTGGCACCCGTCAGAAACTTTCTCAGCTGCCTCCTCTTTCTCTCCCATTATGTAACACATCAGTCCCAATTTCTGATTCAGCTAAAAACCTTGGTGTCTGCATTGACTCTACCCTCTCCATGAACAACTTTGTTTCTCAAACTGCCAGATCCTGCTACTATCATCTCCATCGTATAAGACTGATCAGGAAGTATCTCTCTGTCGAAACAACTGCAAAACTCGTTCTCTCCTTCATAATGTCTCGCATTGACTATTGCAATTCACTCCTGTCTGGTCTTCCTGCCTCCACCATTCACATCCTACAGCGCATTCAAAACAATGCTGTACGCCTTGTACTCAAAAAGAAAAAAGCTGACCACATATCTCCTCTCCTGGCACAACTTCACTGGCTTCCCTGTATCAAAGCGCATACAGTACAAACTAGACACCATGTGCTACAAAAGCCTCAATAACGCAGCCCCCGATTACCTGTCAAGCCTACTTGAGATCTATCTTCCCTCACGTACCCTCCGCTCTGCCTCCGATCCTCTGACTTTTCGCTTTCCACGCACTAAGCTCAATACATATGGTCCACGAGCCTTCTCTGTTTCTGGTCCACTCTCCTGGAACAAACTTCCTCTCTCAGTCCGTCAGCAACCTACTTTTGTCTCCTTCAAGTCCGCTCTCAAAACTCACCTTTTCTCCTCCGCATAAAATCCTAACCTCACTCAACCCCCCCCCCCCCCCCCTCTGCAGCCTGTCTCCGCTCGGAGGGAATCACATGGTTATAATATATAATTGTATATGCTATGCTCTCTATAATTTTCCATTGCTTTTATTCTTGCTTTTATTGCTTTTACTCTTTCTCCCCATTTATAGCCATGCGTGTGTGTGTGTGTGTGTGTGTGTGTGTGTGTGTGTGTGTGTGTGGCGTGCGTGTGTGTGCGTGCGTGCGTGCGTGCGTGCTTACGTGTGTGTCTGCTTCAGCGCTTAGATTTGATTTTATCAAGATTTTGCGCTATATAAATATTGTAATTATTATAATTAAGCTCCTTAAACCCTTAGGGAACCAAGTCACATCCAGATCATGATTCCTAGATGCTCCTCTGCTGTGGTATTTCTTTTTTTAATACTTAGAGCTAGCCTGCACCTGGGTTTAAACCCACGCATCCACAGTGATCAGGCAACTCGGGGGCAAGTCCAGCCACTTCTCAAGAAAAACAATCTCAATCCTAATGACCTTAGAAATTATACACCAGTATCGTCTCTCCCATTTCTCTCTAGGCTCCTTGAAAAAGTAGTAGTAAAACAACTGAATAGGCATATATCTTTTTTTTTTACCAGTCCACCTATTGAGCAGGACACAGCGTAGAGATACTCTTGTTCACATGGTCAGTGAACTTCTTCTTGCTTCTGATGCTTGTAGAATTTCTCTCCTGATACGCCTTGATCTGCCTTCTGCCTTTGGTGCTATTGATCACACCATCCTCCTCTTTCGTCTTGAGCACACTGTTAGAATTCATGGTACTGCTATTTCTTGACCTGCTGTCCTCGAAATGGGGGAAATCAGATTACTCTGTGTGCCCACTCTGGCAGAGCAAACAGACAATGGAACAAAGTTGCGCTAGCCCAAAGAAAATACAGGTGGAAGCACAACTAAGTACCTAAAGAGATTTTACAAGGCACTTGACTGGTGTTTCTGTTATTTTTCGAATAGCTTGGTTGGCTTCAGTAAACTTTACTGTTTTTGCAGTTCTTCTATTCCGCAGTGAGTGGCTTCGTGATTTTTTGGGATGAAACTCACACCAGAAAGGCATCAAAGTGGAGTAACTGCTTCAGTATTTCATGCGTTTCTTCTTCCATTGTGTCATCCATGAAGGCTTTTACAGGGGCGGTAGGTATCCATTTCCGAAGTGTTCTGGACCCAAAACTGAAGTGCTCACTGCTGCTTTAAAGATGATCTCCATTGCCATCTGAAACAGTATTGTAGAAATTGCACAGTCCATTGCTATGCCTACGTCCAAAATGATCCAATCTGTCGTGTATTCCTTTGTGGA
>CM060308.1:80375095-80377595 GCA_030674185.1 Monoplex corrugatus | reverse complement strand
GTGTGTGTGTGTGTGTGTGTGTGTGTGTGTGTGTGTGTGTGTGTGTGGTGTATGTTCGTTCGTTGCTTGATTTAACGTCATGTGATATTAGACGTGTGTGTGTGTGTGTGTGTGTGTGTGTGTGTGTGTGTGTGTGTGTGTGTGTGTGTGTGTGTGTGTGTGTGTGTGTGTGTGTGTGTGTGTGTGTGTGTGTGTGTGTGTGTGTGTGTGTACATTCTGTTCTCTTTTTTATTTGTAGAACGACAAGCAATTTTTAAATAGTAACCAGTGCTGTTCTTAATCTTTCAAACCACCCATGTACATTTTTTTCATTCAAGCTTATCTGTTTAATTTAAAACGTATTACAAACAATGTAAGGGTAATGGTGGTGGGGGTCTAAGGTTTAGTCACTGTGTCCGATGGACTAATAGAAGAATCGTGCATGCCCAGTCTCTTCAAGGCAAGAACGGTGATGGCTCTACGGTCTGTCTTGCCCGTGTCGGTACTTGGGAACGAATCGAAGAACACGTAGTATCTGAAAAGACAGGAAAAAAGAGAGAGATGAAAGAAAATCAATGAATGATTGAATAACACAGTAAAAACGCAAATGAATAAATCAATGATTAGGTAAACATTTTTCAAACCATACTGATTGTCCATAACAATATCATAGAGAGATGAAACAGTACAAACATAGATGAAGTAAACATAAAACAAATGTAAGACAAATAAATAGCAGACAGACTGAAAAAGAGACAGACTTGTAGGTCAATAGATATACCCATAGATCGTTAGAGATATCGATATATAGATAGATATCTATAGAGATACACAAATAGACAGACAGACAGATAGATAGATAGACAGATAGATAGACAGATAGATAGATAAATAGATAGATAGATAGATAGATAGATAGATAGATAGATATATAGATAGATAGATAGATAGATAGTTAGATAGATAGATAAGATAGATAGACAGACACACAACACATGAGATTCCCATGTTTCTGTGGAAGGAGATTCTCTACAAAGCACGGTATGAAAATCCACAATATGAAAAGGGACTGCATGAAGAGTCCTATGAATAAGCAGAAGCGCACAGCATCAGCAGATAAGACGTCGGAACACCAGGACCAAGAATCAAACCACAGTATCAAGAACATCTGGGCTTGGGCCTAAAGGAATGCTTGACTTGCTGCATATGAAATATCCTGGTATCCTTGAGTGGCTACACAAACTGATAAGATTCGCGTGGAGAAACCTGAATTGAAGATCACCAACCAAGTGATCATAGTTGATAGAGAACACATCCCAAAAGAATAGAATCGAGTGACATCAATCAGTTTATCTAATATTACTTCTGAAAATGGAAGGGAAAATCTTCTCTGCCATGGCAACAAGACAGACTAAACACATCGCAGAAAACACGTATATGGATGTGTCAGTCCAGAAAGAAGGCATTTTGGAATATCTGGCTATATTGAGCATGCTAGGAAGACACGACAAGCAATCCAAACAGCTAAAGCAGAGAAAATGGCCTGGATGTAGTGTGGCTTGATCTGGCAAATGAATAAGGATCAGTCCCACACAAGATAATTCAACTGGCTGCCGAGATGTATGATGTCCCAAGTAACAGCCAAGAAATTCTGAAGAAGTGTTGTTGCAGTTCTCCACAAAGGAATACACGACAGATTGGATCATTTTGGACGTAGGCATAGCAATGGACTGTGCAATTTCTACAATACTGTTTCAGATGGCAATGGAGATCATCTTTAAAGCAGCAGTGAGCACTTCAGTTTCGGGTCCAGCACACCTCGGAAATGGATACCTACCGCCCCCTGTAAAAGCCTTCATGGATGACACAATGGAAGAAGAAACGCATGAAATACTGAAGCAGTTACTCCACTTTGATGCCTTTCTGGTGTGAGTTTCAAAATCACGAAGCCACTCACTGCGGAATAGAAGAACTGCAAAAACAGTAAAGTTTACTGCAGCCAACAAAGCCATTCGAAAAATAACAGAAACACCAGTCAAGTGCCTTGTAAGATCTCTTTGGGTACTTAGTTGTGCTTCCACCTGTATTTTCTTTGGGTTAGCACAACTTTGTTCCATTGTCTGTTTGCTCTGCCAGAGTGGGCACACAGAGTAATCTGATTTCCCCCATTTCGAGGACAACAGGTCAAGAAAGAGCAGTACCATGAAATCTAACAGTGTGCCCAAGACGAAAGAGGAGGATGGTGTGATCAATAGCACCAAAGGCAGAAGGCAGATCAAGGCATATCAGGAGAGAAATTCTACAAGCATCAGAAGCAAGAAGAAGTTCACTGACCATGTGAACAAGAGTATCTCTACACTGTGTCCTGTCAATAGGTGGACTGGTAAGGATGGTGGATGTGTTTCAAAGATATATGCCTATTCAGTTGTTTTACTACTACTTTTTCAAGGAGCCTAGAGAGAAATGGGAGAGATGATACAGGTCTATAATTTCTAAGGTCATTAGGATTGAGATTGTTTTT
>CM060308.1:80295095-80372595 GCA_030674185.1 Monoplex corrugatus | reverse complement strand
TACTATTAGTACTACTAGTACTATTCACGTACCATGCCATATGACTTTGGCTTTCCACATTAATCTCTCTGTCACTGCAAAACTGTCAAATATTTTCTCCCTGGGTCTACGTCGTGCTCTTTTTCCCTCTAGCTTTCCTGTTCTGAATACGTGTTCACATTTCTCTTGCCTCATAAAATGTCCTTTAAATGTTGCTTGTCTTTCCCTAATCTTCTCTATTAATGTTCTTTTTCTGTTTGACTCATTCAAGACTGTTTCGTTTGTTTTCTTTGCTGTCCATGGAACTCAACATTCTCCTTGGAAACTACATTTCAACTGCCTCAATCTTGCTCTGACTTTGTGTGCCGCTTGTCCAGGCTTCTCATACATACAATACCATTGGTTCTCAGCAACTCTGAAGAACTCTCTTCCTGATGTTAATTAATAGGCATTTGTTATAAGAACGCTTTTCATTTTCTTGGATGTCGTTTTAGCTTGGCTAATTGGCCAATTCTGTTGAGCATTTATAAAGTACATCTGCCATCTGGTGAGATGACTTCCAAATATCGAAACTTATCAACTTGTCTCAATTTTTGCCATTTCAACTTTTCCAGTTGATTGATCAATTCTTTTTGTCTACCCAATCAATAGCCATGGTATAATCAACAAAACAAATATAAATCCTTATTGAACTCAATCGATCTTTCTATGAGAATGCTTAGAATGTATATGACATTAATAATGCCTTTCCCATCAACAAATCCACATTGTTCTTCTGCCATGTCTGTATTAATTCTGTTTCTTGTCTTTATCATGGTAATTCTTAATTTAATCTTTGTCACATCACTCATCAAGCTGATTATACGATAGAATTCGCATTTTATAGCCCCTGCTTTCTTTGGAAGTGTCAACAAAAATTGATTTTCACACAACTGTTAGATATTTTCGTCTGTGTAATAAATTTCATTTAGGAGGACTGTTACCTTTTCAATAACAAATTAATCTAGAGCCTCAGTCATTTCTATAGTGATATTGTCTGGTCCTGGGGTTTTCCAGATTTCATATTTTTATCAGTGCTCTGACTTTGTCTTTCATTATTGGTGATCCTTCAACGTTCCTTCTTATGATGTGTTCCTCCTTTATGACATCATCAAAGAGATTTTTATATAGTCTCCCCAGCTATCCAGTGTTTTGTCTGTTTTCCATAATAATTGTACCATCTTTTGATTTTAAACAACCAGTTGCATGTATGCAAGTCTTTCTCCAGTGTGCTATTTCTTCAGTGTTTCTGTAGATGAACTAAGGGTCTGTTTTGTGTCAGTCCACTATTTCTTTGCATTTTATTTCAGCCAAATTGCCTTACCTTCATTGCTCTGATTTCTGTTTTCCTCGTCTATCCTTTTTTATTACTCCTATTTTCCATTTACCTTCGTACGATCATTAATCAAGCATGAACTTTCTTTTGTCATCCAGTTCTTCTTTGTTTTTCTTTAAGTTTAGGGATTTTTACATCTTTATTTATCGAGATTTTCAAATGTGTCCATTGCTCTTTACTGTCACCAACGTCCTCCAGAGCGCTGAATTTGTATTGAACGTATACACTAAATTTTGGGAAAGTTGATTCATCTGTCTTTAAAGGACCAAGATTTAGTTAGTTTGATGTTATTTGTTTGTTTGTTTTCTTTTCTTCAGTTTCAGCATAAATTTTCCCAATACAAGATTGTAATCACTGTTACAGTCTATATCCAGTAGTGTTTTTGCTACTAGTAAAAAAATTTTAAACTCTGATTTATCAGGATATAATCAATTTGATTCCTTGTGCTGTCTCCTGGATTCACCCATGTCCATTTTCTTCTGTTAGGTTGTTCAAAGCAAGTGTTTCCTATTATGAGTTTATTTGCTTGTGCCCACTAAAGAAGTTTCTCTCCCCTTCTATTTCGAGGGCCAAGGCCATGGAATCCAACTATGTCATCTGCTTTTTCCTGTCCCTTTTTAGCATTAAAATATCCCAGTTTTTATTGCAATGTCTTGTGATTTATATTGAGCGTTGGCTGTTTCTAATTCTACAAAGAAGTTGTCAATTTCTTGCTCAGTACTTGTGGTTGTTGGTATGCTTATATATACTTGGATGATGTTGATATCAAATGGATTGCCCTCTAATCTATCTCGTAAAACGCAGTCTGATATTGCTAAGTATCCTTGGATAGATTTTGACTTTTTTTTATTGTCCATTATGACGCCAATCCCTTTTTCATGTGTGTCTCCGCAAAAATACATAATTTCTGCTTGCCTGATGTTATCATGTCTGCTCCCTTCCATCTCACCTCTCCTGGTCCTAAAACATTGATGTTCAATCTTTCCATTCCTATCTTGACACCCTCCAGTTTTCCGCTCTGGAGCGTTGTTCTAACAGTCCAATTTGCACTTTTCATATCTTTGAATCAGCCAACCTGTACAACTATTACAATGAAAATAAGAATAATAGTAATGATATGATGATAATGATTATAATGATAATGATGACGGTGACTGTCATCATTATTTTTATTATCATCATTATTAATCAATTAATTTACTGACTTAATCAATAAACTAATTCCATAATTAGCTAAATAAGTAAGAAAGTAATTATTTAAGAAATAAAAAGACAGCTAAAACATAAAATATGCTGACCTCATATCCTTTACAGGGTGGACCATTGTCACCATCCTGAAAACTGTCAACATCACACATGGTGACGGTGAGACAATTGCTGAATCCCACTTCTGTACTGCCGTACACAATGAACACATTTTCCACAGCACCTGACTTCAGAATCTGAAGGTGATGTTTCCTCACCGGCTGCCCTCCTGCAACACAACAGTTTGAAGTTTGGAGGGCTACGGTGGGCGGTGGAGGTAAATATAGTGATTGAAACAAATGTGAGTAGATTATCGTTATGTACCCAAGAGAGGGAAAGCATGTTTGTCTCAGTTTTATGCTATTTGTCATTATTTTACACGAACGGGATTTCTTCTTTTTTACTTATTACCATGAATTCAGCCTTTTTAATATTTTGCTCAAGCCATTTCTTTCTGCTTTCTATAATAATAATTACAATATTTTAATAATTACAATATTTATATAGCGCAAAATCTTGATAAAATCAAATCTAAGCGCTGAAACAGACACACACGCACGCACGCACGCACACACACACACACACACACACACACACACACACACACACACACACACACACACACACACACACACACATAAATGGGGACAAAGAATAAAAGCAATGGAAAATTATAGAGAGCATATTATATACAATTATATATTACAATGTGATTCCCCTCCGAGTGGAGACAGGTTGCAGAGGGGGTTGAGTGAGGTCAGGATTTTATGCAGAGGAGAAAAGGTGAGTTTTGAGAGCGGACTTGAAGGAGACAAAAGTAGGTTGCTGACGGACTGAGAGAGGAAGTTTGTTCCAGGAGAGTGGACTAGAAACAGAGAAGGCTCGTATTGAGCTTAGTGCGTGGAAAGCGAAAAGTCAGAGGATCAGAGGCAGAGCGGAGGGTACGTGAGGGAACATAGATTTCAAGTAGGCTTGACAGTTAATCAGGGGCTGCGTTATTGAGGCTTTTGTAGCACATGGTGTCTAGTTTGTACTGTATGCGCTTTGATACAGGGAGCCAGTGAAGTTGTGCCAGGAGAGGAGATATGTGGTCAGCTTTTTTCTTTTTGAATACAAGGCGTGCAGCATTGTTCTGAATGCGCTGTAGGATGTGAATGGTGGAGGCAGGAAGACCAGACAGGAATGAATTGCAATAGTCAATGCGAGACATTATGAAGGAGAGAACGAGTTTTGCAGTTGTTTCGACAGAAAGATACTTCCTGATCAGGCTTATACGATGGAGGTGATAGTAGCAATATCTGGCAGTTTGAGAAACAAAGTTGTTCATGGAGAGGGTAGAGTCAATGTAGACACCAAGGTTTTATCTGAATCAGAAATTGGGACTGATGTGTTACATAATGGGAGAGAAAGAGGAGGCAGCTGAGAAAGTTTCTGACGGGTGCCAATGAGGATAGCTTCTGTCTTGTCGTCATTAAGCTGAAGTTTATTGTGTGTCATCCAGTTCTTAATATCCGAGTAACACTCAGTGGTGCGAGTCAAGAGGCGCTGTATATTGTCAGGTGAGTCACTGTCTTGAAGTTGGGTGTCATCAGCATAGAAGTGGTGTTTTATACAGTGGGAGTTGATGATGGTGGACAGGGGGGAGGTGTAAAGAGTGAAAAGAACAGGGCCAAGGACAGATCCTTGTAGAACACCACAGGTCAGGTATGCAGGTTGAAAGTAAGTGCCATTGATGAGAACAGATTGTTTTCTGTTTGATAGATATGAAGTGAACCAGGAGAGAGCAGTGTCAGAGATGCCAAAAGTATGATGAAGTCTAGAAAGGAGAATACCATGATCAATGGTATCAAAGGCTGCAGACATTTCTACTATAAGCCCAAGATTTTGTGGGTCGTTTTGATTTTTCTGTATTTAGAATTGTGTCATCTGCTTAAAAAAGATTGTTTATTATTTTTCATCCAACTTTTATCCTAGAGCATTCTTTCAGGTTTCTCATGATGGATTCGCAATAAAGTAAAAACAAAACTGGTGACAGAACACATCATTGTCTAATCCCTATTTTGAAATTTTGAGAAGAGGTTATATCATTTTCTACCTTCAATGCTGCTGTTTGTTACTTACACATCTTCCCTATTATTCTTCGATCTTTTCCATCAATACTGAGTTTTTCCAGTTGATTGATCGCTTCTTCGAGTCTTACCCGATCAAAAGCTTTGGTATAATCAACATCAACAACAACAACAAAAAACAACAACACATATAGATCCTTATTCAATTCAAGTGAGCTTTCTATGAGAGTTTTTAGGATATATACATAGCTTGACAATTCCTTTCTCTTCAACAAATCCACTCTGTTCTTCTACTCTGTCTTTCTGATATTGTTTTTTCTCTTCATCTTGATTATTCTTATTAGAATCTTTGTCACATGACTCATCCAGTTGATTGTACGATGGAGTTCGCATTATACAGCCCCTGCTTTCTTTGGGAAGTATAATAAAAATTGACTGTGACATATTTGTGGGAATTTTTCCTGTGTAATAAATTTCATTTAGGAGGACTGTTACTTTTTCAACACCAAATTTATGTATAGTCACAATCGTTTCTATAGCAATATTGGACGGTCCTGGGGCTTTTCCATGTTCCATCCCTTTCATCGCTGCTCCAGATTCATCTGTTATTATAGGTGGCCCTTCAAAGTTCTTTCTAATGATGTGTTCCTCCTTTCTGTCATAGTCAAAACGGTCTTCAACGTACTCTCCCCTTCTATATGATATTTTGTCTATTTCCGTATCATTCGTACTATCTTTTGATTTTAAGCAGCTACTTGATTGGCATGTTTTGTTTTTTCCTGCAGGGATTTTTTTCAATATTTCTGTACATAAACTAATGGTATGTTTTATATTGGTCTGCAATGTCTTTGCACTTAATCTATAGACAGGTTTCCTTACCTTCTTTGCACTTATTCCTGATTTCCTTAACTTTTTTGTATTGTTCTCCCTCTATTCTTTACCTTTCTACTTTCATTCATCAAACTTCAAATTTCTTTTGTCATCTAATTCATCTTTACTCTTCTTTCTAATCTCCGCATTTCTTCACAAGTTTCATTTATTGAATTTTTCAAATGTGTCTATTGTTCATCATTGTCCCCATCATTTTCCAGAGCATTGAATTCGCTTTGAACAGATACGCTTTATTTTGCAAGAGTTGATTCATCTGTCTCTATTAGTCCAAGACCTACTTTGGAGTTATTTTTGGTTTGTTTCCTGCTCTTTAGTTTCAGCCTAAATTTTCCTAATACAGGATACTGGTCACTGTTGCAGTCTACGCCTGGAAATGTCATTGCTATCAGTAAAAAATATCTATATTTCTTATCTATCAGGATGAAAATCGATTAGTTTTCATGTGTTGTCACAGGCCAACACACAAGACATCCTAATGATGGCCCCCGGCACCCCCCGCCGCAGCGGCCGTCCTACCAGCACACCCCCTACCCACTACCTACTACCTACCTGACCAAGCACTCTCACATTCATACAGGGCAGTTTATGTTTGTGTTTGTTTGGGTTTACTCTTGAAGTTTCGCAGTAGCGAGACTGTCAAGAGTGTCAGCATTGAGGTGGGAGGTGACTCTGTTTTTAAAACTGTCGGGGGAGTCTGCCTCTACAATATGTGCTGGGAGTTCATCCCTCTCACGGATGGCTCGGGGGAAGAATGAGAAGAGTCTGTATTGCTGTTTGTGGTCTGCAAGACGTTTAAACTGCTGGCCATGTGATCTTCTGTCTCTTACTATGGGTTTTTCCAGGACACTTTTATTGACCTGCACCAGGTTATTGTGGATTTTGTACAACATGGTGACCCTTGACGCTTGGCGTCGCTTCTGAAGAGACGGCCACTTGAGTTTTTCGAGCATTTCTGTGACACTCGCACGCCGATGGTAACGGTTCAGGACGAATCTGGCTGCCCTTCGCTGGATGTTTTCCATTTTCTTGATACAGCCTATCTTGTGGGAGTCCCATACTGAGCTGGAGTACTCTAGCAAAGATCTAACGAAGGTTAGGTACGCCTTTTCTCTCAGCTCGTTGGAAGCAACTTTCAGATTACGTCTCAAGAATCCGAGGGTTTTGCTTGCTTTCTTTGTGATAGTGTCAATGTGTTCTACCCACTCTAGATCTGTCCTCAAAATAACCCCCAGGTACGACACTGATTGTACTGTTGCTAGAGTATGTCCGTGCATTTGGTATTTGTCGCTGATGGTGCTTTTGCAGCGAGTGACCCTTAGCGTAGCACATTTCCCTGGGTTGAAGGTCATCTCCCATTTCTGTTCCCAGACCTGGAGACGTTCTAGATCTTCTTGTAGGTGGGCATGATCTTCTTTGGATGTTATTGTGCGGTAAATGGCGGTGTCGTCTGAAACATTCTTGTTTTTGAGGACAGTTTCTCGGGAAGGTCATTAATAAAAACCAGGAAGAGACATGGTCCAAGGACCGACCCCTGCGGAACTCCTGACTTGACGTCGATAAAGTCAGACTGGGCCCCCTCGACGACAACTGCTTGGCGTCTATTGGCGAGGAAATTAGAGATCCATTTGTTGTTCTTGCCTCGTACACCATAGCTGTGAAGTTTATGCAACAAAAGTGATTGGTTCACCTTGTCGAAGGCCTTGGCGAAGTCCAGCACAAGGATGTCTGTTCGCCGTCCGGAAGCCATGTCGGAGGTCAGCTCTTCGACTAACTCTATGAGTTGTGTTTCGCAGGACCTTTGCTGTCTGAAGCCATGCTGCTGGGGACACAGGATTTTATTTTGTTCCAGGTGCGTCATGATGGCATGCACGATGATGTGCTAAAACACTTTGCAGGCAATGCAGGTCAGCGAGACTGGGGGTAGTTTGCGGGGTCTCGCCTTTTTTAAAAATAGATGACACCAGGGCGCGCGTCTTTCCAGTCTGTGGGGACGCATCCAGAGTCGAGAGAGGCTCTATAGATGGTGGTGAGGATAGGGGCGATCTCAGAAGATAGCTCTTTCAAGAGCCTGGCACTGATGTTGTCGGGTCCACTCGCTTTCGCTGGGTCCAGCTTTATCAGCAACCGCCTTACGCCTTCTTCCGTAATATTCACAGAGTCCAGCACAGGGTAGTCTCCATCAGCCATCTCGCACTTCTCTTGAAATTCTTCCTGAGAGTAGGTCTTCCCCTCGCTAAATGCAGACTGGAACTGGTTATTGAGTGTGTCTGCCTTTTCTCTCTCATTCTATAACTTCATTTCTGGAAGGAAAAGGAGATCAATAGAAATTTGCAAAATTAATCAAAGTTTCAAAAATTGAATGTTTATTTTCTGAATATTTGAGTATCCTACTATAGGGCAATTTCAAATGTACCTTTTTTTCTGTTGGGCCGCTCATAAGTTCTGTCTGCTTCATGTTATATCTTAATCCCGTTAGATTTTCATTTATTTGCTGTTATCGTGGCCCCAAATGGGGTTAAAGGATTGTTACATTGAACAATGTGTATGTGTGTATGTTTGTGTGTGTGTGTGTGTGTTTGTGTGCGTGTGTGTGTATGTGTGTGTGTGTGTGTGTGTGTGTGCGTGCGTGCGTGTGTGCGTGTGTGTGTGTGTGTGTGTGTGTGTGTGTGTGTGTGTGTGTGTGTGTGTGTGTGTGTGTAATGTATACAATTATTATTAGGCGATCATATAATTCATTCATGTGGAGGGCCTTGGTCGCCAACACCATGCGGCAGGGCACATGATGATGATGATGAGGATGATAATTCAGTATAAAACCCCATTTCTTTTCAATTTGTCAAGCAATCACAATTAGCTATGTTCACTATCGTTTGCATACTGCATGAGACTTTGTTTCTTTGGTTGGTTGGTTGGTTGGTTGGTTGGTTGGTTGGTTGGTTGGTTGGTTAGTTGGTTGGTTGGTTGATTGGGTGGGTGGGTGGTTGGGTGGTTGGTTGGTTGGTGTTATTTTGTAACTTATCAACATGAATTTTTGTACAGATCTTTATGTACAGGTTACTATGAGTTCTTTTAACTTCTACTAAGTGCTTTTTCCTCACAGGACTCAGTTTATTCTCTCTTCTGAGAGACTGACAACTGTCATTGTCATGGTATAGCTAGGAGTAGAAAAGTCCTTTATTTACCCATGCTGTGTTCATGCAATCAAAATCACAAGATACCCTATTTAATGCATGATCGTTTGCAGAATGCATTGTGATTATAGTTTTGTCACGTATGCATAGTGTGTGTGTGTGTGTGTGTGTATGCATATTGTATGAATTATGTGTGCCTGTTTATATATTGCAATGTATATATATATATATATATATATATATATATATGCATATGCATATATATATATGTACATATACATACATATTATGTATCTATATATTCACATATATATTATATATGTATGTAATATGTATGTATGTATGTATGTATATGTATGTGTGTATTTATGTATATGTATGTGTGTATGTCTGCATGTATGTATCTATATGTATGCATGTATGAATGTATATGTATGTATGTATGTATTATGTAGTAAGTATGTATGTACATTTCAGAGAATAACCATATGTAATTTTTTGCGTATTGTGAACCAACTGGATATAAACAAAATGACTAAGAATAAATCAGTTATAAAGTGTCTGACCAGGAATCAAACGGGAACATCTCAAAAAATAGTTTAAGGGAAACTGTTTCATGTGGACCTGGGAGAGGTGTGTCCCTGTGTGACTATCTATCTACTTATATACATCTGTGTCAGTGTATCTGTTATAAAAGTGTGTTCAAGTATTTTCTTCAGGTGTTTCCTGATAGATCTTTGAAAGGTGTTGACCACAGAGGAGTAACGAATTCATAAGACTGGACGTCATGGTGCTAAGGTCAATGTCACAAGGACTCTTTTAGAGTCTAAAACCATCATCACTGAGGATGATAGGTGACAGCAATAGTTTTTAAAGGAAATTTTGTAGAAAAAATATTTGAAAGCTGTTTTCGCTGTTGTGAAAACCTACTGTTCACAACAAGTTTTATTTCCATCTGATACTTCTCCGGTACCTGAACAGTGACCTCAAGAAGTATGAAATCTGGATTTTCTGGAGGGAAGCAAAGTGAACTGTCACATTAAAAAAAATTAGAATCGCTCTAATATCATCTTGTTTTTCTGGTTCATGTTTTTTTTTTTCTGTGTACCTAAAAGGGGTCTTATGCGCTTCCTATCTCAGCACTTGTGCCATTTGGTCAAGGCTTCTCTTTTTCTGGTTAGGAGAAATCTTGTGAGCCACATTACTTCAGCTGGTTCTGGAGAGAGTCTTGCTGACAACATGGCGATTTTGTTGTTTTGACCTTCACGCAAGCCACTGGAGTTTTTACACAACCTCGTAATGCTGAGAAAATTCAGATCTCTACCACTTCACCGTACTACTCAGAGAGAGAGAGAGAGAGAGAGAGAGAGAGAAGAAGGGGAAATAACTTTGAGAACAAGTTCTCTACCTTCGAAGACTAGATCTGTCTTGACGCACAGCGTGTATGAGTCGAACGAGCTGATACTAGCTTGGACACATCATTTCAAGGTTTGTTTGTTCCTCTTGTCCATTGTCATTCGTTTTCGTGGACACTTAAAAAAAAAAAAAGCATGAAATGCACTTTTGTCTATTTTGAAGGATCGATGTGAAATAGAAGTACATGCACGCGGCAATAGCAGACGACCACAGGTTGAATATGCTAGGCCTAGTAAGGGGTTGTTGCACAATTAGTGAATTAGTTACCAGATGCTAACACTGTAACACTAACAGTCTACACGAAGCGCAGCTGTCAGTAAGCCTGTCCTTTTTCTTTTCCGTCGCATTTATGCAAGTTATGCAGTCTGAAATCAAATGTCAAATGTGCACATCAACTGATCAAGACGATCAAGTTGTGGTATCTTCATAATCTTGTTAGTCAATAGTTGTTATGATTATCATTATAATTAAGCATGATGTTTAGCATTGCCTGCGTCGGCTGTGAGTGTGATGATATCTAATCTGTCAAGAACTGTTATGATTAGGCCTATGTACTTGAAACATGATGTTCAGCATTGCCTGTTTTTGCCTGGAAGAATATTTCGGTTGTGTTCATATCAATGCCACTTGCCTCTTGGGAATTCTGGATGACAGTAAAAAGAAACAAAGCAGTAATAAACATGGCAGATGTTTCTGGCAGAAACACCTGCCACATCCATCACTGCTTTGTTGCTTTTACAGGCAATAAACTTAGTTTATTGTAGGCCTGTAAAAGCAATGCAGCTGCGATGAATATGGTCTGCATACATGTGAACTATTACTTGAGTCACGGTAGGTTACCATCATAGTACTTAGTAGCAGACCGAAAACCAAAGTAAAGACAAAAACACAGTTTACTGGTGCTATATTCTCCATGGTTACACTTTCTCTCTTCCTCTACCATGACTGTCAAGCCAAGTGCACAATTCATTAATCATTAATGTTCTCTGTTATACTCTAGTCTATGGTAGTATTGGTACATTTCCTCGCCTTGTTTGTTTGACCACATGGACTGTCATGTTGTGACAGCATGAGTCATTGTGAAAACATTGTAAACACATTTTGGATGCAGTTTTTTTTATTTTTTGTATAGTTTTGTTTGTATACCATCATAATTTTAAAGCAACGAAAATCATCTGTTGGACAGGTTAACCATACAACTTGACATGAAAATAAGTTATAACAAAAAAGTATAAGCCACAAGGAATAATAAGTTATAACAAAAAAGTATAAGCCACAAAGAATAATATCGCATGGCTTAATCTTTGTAAAACATTTTCCAATTCCAACAGACGGAACAGTCACTGGCCATTAGCCTACTGATTAGTGATTAGTGATTAAAATGTTAGCTTACTGATGCTTTCATTTTCAATTAAAAAAAATGATACTGTTCAGAATTCGTGTTAACCTTGTTAGATATGTATATTCAGCCTCCCTTATTCAAAATCAATGTTTGTGGTTGGTTTTCTTTCTTTCTTTTTCTCCCCATTTTCTACACTTTTCATTTTATGATAATTCCTGATCAGTGTTCAGTAACAAAACTCACTGTACTTCAGTAGATTTATCAGTGTCGTTTGCAGCTGCACCCCATTCCATCTTTATAAGTTTAATTAGCTCTGTTTGTATCATGTATGTATGTGCACGTGAGACAGAATTACATGTACAGTATGTGAGTCACACTGAGTGTCACATCTTACTGTAAACTTTTTATTAGTAGTACTACAGTAAAAATAGTTTTTATAATTATGTAACACTAACAGTATGCTTTATTTTTACGTCTTCCTCAGCATCCTGGATGTGAATGTGTGTGCGGGTGCTCATGGGCCTCTGGATATATATGTGTGTGTGTGTTCTGCATCTGTGTGTGTGTGTGTGTGTGTGTGTGTGTGTGTGTGTGTGTGTGTGTGTGAAGATTCAGAATAATTTTCTGTGAAAGGCAGGAAGAGGGCTGATATAAGTAAAAAATCTGCACTCTGTAACGCAACAGTACAATCAGTGACTGAGATTTCTGCCTTTACAACTCCCTCTCTATCTCACATACTCATGGGCTCTGTTGCCTTAGCAGATGGCTAAAAGTAAGACCTCACCAACCAATATACAAGAAGTGGTGATCATATCATGAAATAAATGGTTGTCTTGAAATACTGCAGAAAATACAAATGGTTGTCTTGAAATACTGCAGAAAATACTTCGAAAACAGCTTAAAAAAAAACAAAAAAAACACACACAGTGACACACACACACAGAGCAAGTTTGGAGCCAAATAGTTCCAGAACAGCTGAAACTTATCACCTTTTCATGATAGCATTTAACATTCTTCCATTTTTTCTTTGGTAAGAGAATTACTACTGTGTGTTCCCTGGAACCGAAGAGCTGTGTATATGCTTTAAATTGGAACTGTGTTTTATAACTTATAAGACCTACCTGTAGAACAAAAATAGTTGTAAGAATGTATTGATAATTGATGATGAACATGGAGAGGATGTTATGCGACAGTTTGTAATTGTATTCAGTTTGTGGCTGCCTTGATTCACACTATGTATCAAAGTGACAGAGGCCTTGTTTGCTGTGATGATTTTGACTTTCATTTGAAAGTACTAATATGTTATAAATTGTTCCTGATGAGAAGATTTTTGTATTTGAGATCAGCAAATTGTTTTTTGACTATTCTTGTAACATGTGGATTGATGGACTGGTTAAATGTAATGTTTTGCAGGCATAACAATGTCACACACACAATGACACATATACACACACACACACACATACACACACACACACACACACACACACACACACACACACACACACACACACACATTATCTCTCTCTCTCTCTGTCCCTCTCTTGCTCTCTCTCTCTCTCTCACTCATGCACACTCATAAATACATACACGCACAAACACATACACAACACACACACACACACACACACACACACACACACACACACACACACACACACACACACACACACACACACACAACACACACACACAGAGCCATAAATGATGATTGTAATGACCACTTGAAGTACATGTGTACATGTATAGTGCCTGATCACACAAGAGCCCTAAGCACTTCACAGAAAGCATGAGAGATAAATATAAAGCAATTTGGTTTACATATCAACCTCTGCATGATGGCTCAGTCTGATTAGATAATAGATGTGCCTAGATGATAACTCATTTGGTTGTGGAACAGCATCTGCTGTGGCTGAACAGGCTGATTCTTAAGTGGTAGTCATTGGCACAGGTGGTGTCCATGAATACTGATGTCTGAGGCTGGTGGTTACTGATGCAGCTTTCGTTCTCTTTCTGTTCTGCCCAACTACAGTTCAGTTAGTTTCTTCTCTGCAGTGGCAATGCCTGCATATGCAGCCTGTCTCCAGGCACTGCAATTTGTAGCTTTCTGTGCTCAGGTCTCCACAGTGATATCAGCAGACTTCATGTAATGTATGCAAAAAGTGCCTATAGTATATCACAACAGAGGTGCTCTGTGGGTGGGGATCCTGCATTGAGTTTTCCATGCAAGGTATTTTTTGGGATTTGATCTTCTTTCATGTGGTGGACATGGCCAAGCCACTGCAGTCATTGTTGTGTGGGGAGGGCATGCGTGCTTGGCATGCTGGCCTGGTCAAGGACGTACCTGTTTGGCACATAGTTTTTCCAGGAAATGCCCAGGATCCAGTAAAGATAGAAAATGTATTCACTGCTTTCAGGGTTTTTTTGTTTTGTTTTTGTTTTTTGTTGTTGTTGTTTAAATGCCCTTGCAACCAGAAAACAACAACAACAGCAACAAGAAAACATTTTAAATATATGACAGTAGTGAATATATTTCTCTCTCTGTTGTAAGAAAACAACAGTAACAAGACATTCTAAAGAGTACAAAAGCATTGAATACATTTCTGTCTCTGTCTTACACAACACACACACACACACACACACACACACACACACACACACACACACACACACACACACACACACACACACACACACACACATATACCATTATATACCCAACATACATACACCCCCCCCACACACACACACACACACACATACACACTCAGATTACAGTTGAAAAATGTCAGTTCAGAGCAGATTTGTTAAGAAGAAAAAGAAGGGAAAAAAAGATAAAATTTGCATGACCGATACTGACTGGATGGGGCAGTATTTGAGTTTTGGTGAGGAGCCACTAAAGAAATCTTGTACCAGCTTGAAGTGTCTGTTTCAAGATATTGACAATGCTCCATAGTCGCTTAGCACTTGTTATCACAGAATATATATATGTATACTGATATGTGATAATGGGAATACTTAATAGCTGAACGCATTAAATTTTATGCACTTGCATTATATACTCATATGTATAACTATAATGTGTGCTGGCATATACAGGCTGTGACACACGAGATACCTCATGCTTGCACGCACACCCATATAAACATGCACATATGCTGATCTCTGTCATGATTAGTAGTTGCGGGTTGCTTAAAGCGTAAATGTGCGTAGTCTTCTTTACAAATGCCATGCGCACAGACACAAACACACACACACACACACACACACACACACACACACACACACACACACACACACACACACACACACACACACACACACACACACACACACACTGTACACTTGAACACACATGTATGCATGCTCATGCTCACACACACACACACACACACACACACACACACACACACACACACACACACACACACACACACACACACACACACACACACACACGTACACACACACACACACAGATGTGATTGGTCATAGAAGATTGCATTCTGTAAAGTATCCAAGTTAAAGCAGACACAGGGTATGTAAGTTAGTGTGTTGGCACTTGGTGTGACATTACCATGCTTACAATTCCCCACAGATCACTTTACAGTAGGCAAGTGGGTTGGCATATTTTCAGAAGGGTATTTGGAGAGTGAGGCATTTTGTTGACTGGTTGATAAGGTTGGTTTTTTTGTATTTTTAAAAAATTTTTTTTATTTCTTCATAAGTGGTTTGAGTTTGGAATTTATTCCGATGGATTAACTACACCCAGAAAATTGTGTGTATGCTTCGCGATTGAGGTTGAAGGTTATTCTAAATCTAATGGCATTCATTGTGCTCAGAACGTTCTGTGTCTGCTTGCTTCACCTAAATCAACCGGCTTTATTATTGCACCTGGCCATTGTTGAATGTGTGTCACCGAAATCTGCCAACAATTATTTGATATGTATCCATGAGCATATGCAAAACTGTGTGTGTTGAAAAGGTCTTGAGACTAGGGGTGGGGGGAAGGGGTAGTTGAAATATTTGTACCACCAGAATGATTCGAGCATAAGATGGGCAGCAGTCAGGCCAATTTTTATGTTGATGGCAGCCAGCCTGCTAATAAAAGCTTTCTATTTACATAACTGATTCATTTTTGTGTGTTTGACTTAGAGCAAGACATTGCATGTAAAGATACACACACACACACACACACACACACACACACACACACACACACACACACACACACACACACACACACACACACACACACACACACACACACACACACATGTGTGTGTGTGTATATATATTATATATCTCACCTGTCTCACCTGTCGGCGTCACCGGGAACAGTGTTGGCCGCTGCACATGATGTCCTCACAAGTTGCCTCCAGCACTCTCGATCTTGGCTAAGTCTGACCACCTCCTGGAGTTTCTTGCCACTGATGTTTGTGATGTTTCTAGCAAGTGATGCAGGTGGCCGTCCTCTGTTTCTCTTTCCTTCCACTTTACCTTGGAGGACAGTGGACATCAAGTCTGTTCTCTCATTACGGATTGCGTGTCCAACATATTTCAGTTTCCTCCGTTGTATGAGTACTAGAAGCTTGCGTGTAGTACCCAACTCATTCAGTATGCTTTCATTTGAGCGCCTATCCGTCCATTTGACCCTCAGCAGTCTTCGGTAAAACCACAGCTCTGCTGCTTCCACTCGTCTTTCATCCTCTTTCTTCATTGTCCATGCCTCGCAGCCGTATAACATCACTGGCCAGACAAGACATTTTAAGAGTTTTATCTTAAGGTCTGCTGTTATGCTGTGGTCTTTCCAAATATTGTTCAATTGAACCATACTGTTCTTGGCCATTCCAATTCTCATCTTTATGTCTTTTGAGCATGTTCCATCGTGTGTCTTGACTGAACCTAAATATCTAAAGTCCTTGACATTTTCTAGAGGGACTTGGTTTAGCATGATCTGGTCCTGTCTAGTGTTATATTTGTCTGCAACATGCATAACCTTTGTCTTCTTTGAATTTAAGTCCAGCCCAGCTGCCTTTCCAACCCGGTCTACCCTGTACAGGATCCTCCTAGAGCCTGTAATGTTGTCTGCCAGTAATCCTGTGTCATCTGCGTAGCGTAAATTTGACAGGTTTCTACCACCAATATTTACTCCCATGTCTTCTATGTCTGCTTCTCTCATGATATGTTCAGTGTATATGCTGAAGAGATGTGGAGACAGGATGCAACCTTGCCTTACCCCTTTAGTGATGTTAAAAAATTTGCAGTTTTGATTATTCCATCTGATTGTTGCTTTTTGATCATTATATAATGAAGCTATGAGGGAAACCAGATGTCTTGGAAAACCCATTTTGATCATGAAGTGGAAAAGACTTTGGTGAATCACGCTATCAAACGCTTTGCTGTAGTCAATGAAAACGATGAACATCTCTTGGTCTGTGTTTCTAATCTTTTCTATCAATATCTGGAGTACAAACAGCATATCTATTGTTCCCCTGTTTTTCCTATAGCCTGCCTGACAGTCGGATAGCTCTTCCTCTACTTTTGGCTTTAACCTGTTTAAAATTATTATCAGCAGTATTTTACTGGCATGACTGATCAGTGCAATTGTTCTATAATTGTTGCAGTCTTTGACATTTCCACTCTTATGTAACATGACAAATTCTTGGAGCTTCCAGTCTGTAGGCCACTGACAAGTCTTCCATATCTTGCAGCATAAGTGATGCATTACTTTGAGTCCACCATCACCTGAGTGTTTCAACAACTCTCCAGGAATATTGTCAAGACCAGGAGACTTTCTGCATTTTAGATCTTTAATGGCAGATTCAACTTCGCTGAGTAGAGGTTCAGGTTCCGTATCTCCAGGGGTCAATTCCAAATTTGGCTCTAAATTATTTTCATGGCTGTCAGGCTTGCCAAAAAGTGATGTGCCATATTCGTTCCACCTATCCAAGACATCATCTGGTTCAGTCAGAGTGTGACCATCCTTGTTGTTGATGCATTGGTTTGTTGCTTTGAAATTTGTTTTTTTTCACTTTTTTTATTTGTTTGAAGAGCTCCCTCGACTTCCTGTTTTCGTTGTGTTCATTGATTTTACTGCATTCTTGTGCCAGCCAATTTGCTTTGTCTCTTCTGACTTTACTTTTTATTTCCCTTTTCAGTGCTGAGTATTTTTCCCGCTCTCCCTGCTTTCGAGCTTGACTTTTCTTTTCTGCCAGATCTATCACTTCCTGACTTATGTAGGGCTTAGCTTTTTTCCTTTTCTCTTCTTTTCCTAGTTTTTCTTCAGAGATTTTGGTCAGTGTGTTTTTTATGTCTGTCCAGATTTCATCAGGATATGAGTCATTTTCATCCCAAACTTCAAGTAACTTTAAGAAACGATTACTTGTTTCTATACTAAATTCTAACGCCAGCTCAGGGTTTTCTAATTTTGATATGTCGAACATTGGCGTCGATTTGGTTTTAGGCTTCTTCAATATTTTCATTCTTAATTTGGTTGTCACAAGAATGTGATCCGTGTCGCAGTCTGTTCCAGGCTTTGTTTTTGCAATATATATTATATATATATATATATATATATATATATATATATATATATATATATATATATATAATATATACACTTATATAATTATGCAAGATTTGGGGCTATGAGTGTGGTTAAGGAAATATTATCTTCACCTTGCAATATTTGGGGCTATGATTAGGGAAATGTATATTGTCTTCACCTTGTTAATAGGCCGCTGAAGCTTTGTGCATTGATTGGGAGGTTGGCTGTGATGTGAGACAAGTTCATGCTGAGGGGCTAGTTATGTTGTGATTCTGACATTTAATTGTTTATTTATCTACTTTATGTATGTTCTTTTCTTTAAAGATAAGATACATGTCATTTACATGTAACCAGGATTGTTCCAATGATAGACTGAGACAATACTAGTATATAAAAAAATGTAGACTAGGTAAAACATAGGCTAGGAAGGATCTCAGGACTTTGCCAGCTCATGGGTTTATGTGCAGACTTAATTAAGGCCTGACACACTCAGGGCTGTCAGCTGACGTCCTACAAAAAGTGTTGCCATATTGCCTAGGCTATAGGCCTAGGCCGTCCACCGACGTTCTAGGGGTTTTCCGATATTTGTGCCCGCGCGCGTGTGTGTGTGTGTGTGTGTGTGTGTGCGGGTGTGTGTGTGTGTGTGTGTGTGCGTGCGTGTGCGTGTGTTGTGTGTGCGTGTGTGTGTGTTTTACTGTAAGCGCTTAGGGCTTTTTTAGTTTAAGCGCCATAAATGTTCACTATTATTATTATTATTATATTTCGTTCACTACAGTGTGAGCCAATAAGTACAAAGGAACGCTGCATAGTGAGCTATATATAGCTCGCGATTCAACCTTCGACAAGCCGGAACGGTGGCTCACGTCAGCGAATTTTCACGACTTTAGAGGCCGTTCAAATAAGTTTCGAGCATGATAACGTTGGAGAGGATTTGTTATCTGACGATTCGATTCAACATGAGGGTGAAGAAAATAACAATGACGACTCTGACACCGACATTCAAAGCTTGCTGGCTGAACCGATACAAGCAGACAATGACACGTCAGAGTCGGACCGCGACCGCCATGGTTAGTGCGAGTGCTGAGCGCGCAGGCCGTGACACTTCCGTCTTTGGATCCAACAGCAGTGAAAGTGATGGTGAGAGGGGTCACGCACTTGTTCGTGGTGTAGCGAAGGGGGAAGACGAGAAGGGGGAAAGGGAGATGAGAGGTGCAGAGGAGTTGTACATAAGAGAGAGGTTGTACATACTATTTGATATTTCATCATCTTCATCCGTTCAGTGTCCACAATCAACCAGTTGATTATTCTGACACTAATGGGGGGTGGGGGGGGGGGGGGGGGGCAGACGCAAATAAGAAAAGAAAAAAAATTGTAGGAGGCTGCAAACTCTTGCCCTAAATAGGTCAAGAATTTCTAATGACACAGCAGCCTCTGTCAAGATTTCATTCCATTCCTGGATGGTAGTTGGTACGTGGCAGGAATGAGTTCTGTCGGTAGTCCCGAACACACTGTAAGCGGTTGAGCTGTTGAGAATGAGATCTTCTGTCTCGTGATGTTGCAGCCCTAAGTTTTAAGTTTTATTTAACCTTACAAAGTATATGGCTCACACACACTCACACACACACACGCAATATATATATATATATATATATATAATATATATATATATATATATATATATATATATATATATATATATATAAGCTACGCACAAAAAGTTAAGGATCACTTGCACAAAAATTCATAACTTTCAAAATAAGAAAGCCAATGCGTTGAAATTTGGCAAACATTTAATTCCATGCTTTAATGATAACGATACACAATTGCCTTCAATTTCGAGCAATCGTTTGGTGTGTACATTTGATCAAAGTGGGTACATATCGAAATCTGATTTCCCAAAGTCATTGAAATCACAAGACAGGGCATTCTGATGCTCCCAAAAGTTCAGTAATGCGTGTAACTGCCATGGCTGTTCTGGCACTCGACGCAGCGAGTCCTCATCGAGTTGACCAGGTTGGTGAAGATCCTCTGTGGAAGCGCCTGCCACTCAGCCTGCAGCATCTGGTAGAGGTGTTGGGCATCCCTGGGAGGGGGGTGGTTGCTCCTCACTTTGCGATGCAGCTCATCCCAGAGGTTCTCAATCGGGTTGAGATCGGGACTGCATGCTGGCCACTCCATTCTGTTGACTCCATACTGCTGCAGGAAGTCGTTGACCACCCTTGCCCTGTGGGGGCGAGCATTGTCATCCTGGTAGACAGCTGTCGGTCCCATCTGCTGCAGTGTAGGCACAGCCAGCGGTCGAAGGATCTCATCCCGGTATCGGAGGCCAGTCAGGTTACCCTGTACATGATACAAGGGTGTTCTGTGGTGAAGGCTGAAGGCCCCCCAGACCATTACAGAACCTCCACCAAAGGCCACCTTTTCTTGGACAGTGGTGTCAATAAAGCGTTGCTCTGGGTGCCTCCAGACCCTCAGTCGGCCGTCATTGTGGTTCATGGTGAAGCGTGATTCATCACTGAACAGGACCTGGGACCATTGCTGACGTGTCCACCTCACGTGACGTCTGCAGAAGGCGCGGCGTGCTGCCCTATGGGCTGGAGTTAAGCGTGGCCGTACAGCTGGGCGACGAGAACGGAGGTTAAACCCATGAAGGCGGTTCCGTATGGTCTGCTGGCTGATGTTGATGTTAGTAGCCACCCTCAGCTGCCTTCGAATGATGCTGGAAGAGGCTGTTCTTGTCTGCAGGGCTTGTCGTTCAATGAGACGATTTTCACGTGGGTTTGTCTTCTTCTGTCGACCAGATCTGCGTCTTTCATGGACCCTCCCAGTGGCTGTGAAGCGTTGAATCAGTCTGACAATGACCGAGATGGACACCTGAAGTCGCCTGGCCACTTCTCGCTTGGGAACACCATTTTGGAACCATGCAACAGCTCGTCCCCTCTCAAACTCGCTCAATTTTCGTTGTGGAGGCATTGTCAGCAAGAGACAGCATCTCACACATAAACAGCAGTGCTTGCACGTGCATAATGGTTTTTCCATCTGGCTTGTGCAATGTGTTCAGGCAGAACGGTCCAAAACAAGGTCCTTTTTCACAAGTTTCCGCTTTTCCGTTTGCGGCCAAGCTCAGTAGTAGAGAATCCCGTGCAATTTTCGCACTAACACAACATCGCCCACTTACTGCTGAACAAGAATTCATAACAATTTGGCTGGACTGAGAAATAAATAAGTTAATAACAGTAGCGAACTGAGTTTATTACGCACCTGTTTTCTCATAGTGATCCTTAACTTTTTGTGCGTAGTGTATATCGTCGGCCTCTTTACATCTCAGGAGATGATAGTCTGCACCAGGAGGCGTTGTGGTCATGACGTGCACTTTCTGCTGTGGCTGTGCAGGCCGATTCTTGAGTGGCAATCTCTGTCACATCTGCACATACAAATTGAGTCGCTATTGTCTGGTTTCTGGAACGTTGCTTGCGAAGAGCCCTTTTCTCATCTGCGCTTTCTGCTCTCCTCCTCTCCGCATTCACAACGCCTTGCTGAACGGCTGTCCGCCACGCTGCCCTGTCTTCCGCCAGAGTCTCCCAAGAGCCTGGGTCAATCCCTGAGCTTCTAAGGTCCCTTTTGCATGCGTCTACAAAGCGTAGCTGTGGGCGTCCTGGAGTTCGCTTCCAGTTTGCCAGTTTGCCGTAGAGAACGTCTTTAGGTATGCGTCCATCCTCCATTCGACGCACATGGCCAAGCCAGCGTAGTCGGCGTTGGCTTAGAAGGGCAAAGATGGTCTGTAGGCCCGCACGACGGAGGACCTCTGTGTTGGTCACCTTGTCTTGCCATTGGATGCCGAGGATGCGTCGCAAGCAGCGGAGATGGAAAATGTTGAGCCTCTTTTCTTGGCTGGCGTATGTGGTCCAGGCTTCACTTGTGTAGAGTAGTGTGCTCAATACACATGCTCTGTACACCTGCATTTTGGTGTTTGCAGTGAGACTGCTGTTGGACCAGACCCGCTTGTTCAGTTTAGCCATAACAGATGAGGCCTTTGCAATTCTGGGCCGATTTCAGCATCCAGAGAGAGGTTGTCACTTATGGTGGACCCCAAGTACTGAACTTGGTGGACAGTATTGAGGTCGTAGTCTCCAATGTGTAGAGATGGTGGTTCTTCACAGCCTTGGCCTAAGATCTCAGTTTTCTTCAAGCTGATTGTGAGACCAAACTCTCTGCAAGCGTGGGCGAAGCGATCAACGAGCCTCTGGAGATCTTGTTCACTGTGGAAGCCAGCGCAGCATCATCTGCGAAGAGAGCTTCTCTGATGGTCTTCTTTTCCACCTTGGTTTTGGAACGAAGCCTGGCAATGTTGAAGAGCTTTCCATCGGTCCTTGTATGAAGATATACCCCTTCTTCAGATCTGCAGAAGGCATAGGTCAGCAACATCGAGAAGAAGATCCCGAACAGAGTTGGGGCCAAAACACATCCCTGTTCACTCCGCTGCTGATTCTGAAAGGCTCTGAAGTGGCACCATTGTAGCACACAGTGCTATGCATATCCTCGTGAAAAGACTCGATGACAGCTGATAGTCTTGGGGGGCAGCCGATTTTCTTCAAAAGCTTGAGAAGACCACTCCGACTGACCAGGTCGAACGCTTACGTGAGATCAATGAAGGCGAGGCAAAGGGGCATGTGCTGCTCGCGATACTTTTCCTGTAGTTGCTGGACAGAGAAGATCATGTCGATGGTCGATCTTCCGGCCCTAAAGCCGCACTGGGACTCAGGGTAGATGAGAGCTGCCAGCCTCTGAAGACGGGTTAAGATGACTCTGGTGAATGCTTTCCCAACAATGCTGAGGAGAGAGATTCCGCGATAATTATTACAGTCGCTGCGGTCGCCCTTGTTCTTATATAGAGTCACTATCCTGGCATCTCTCATGTCTCTCGGAATGAAGCCTTTCTTCCAGCATAAGCACAAAAGTTCATGCAACTCGTTGAGAAGAGCAGGCTTCCCGCACTTGATGACCTCTGGAGGTATTCCGTCTTCACCAGGGGCTTTTCCAATCGCCAAACCGTCAATCGCCTTGCTTAGTTCTTCAAGGCTTGGCTCAACATCCAACTCCTCCATGACAGGCAGGTCCTCAATGGCATTCAGGGCAGCATCGGTGACAGAGTTCTGCGTGGAGTACAGCTCCAGGTAGTGCTCTACCCATCTCTCCATCAGCTTTGCTGAGTCTGTGATGCTTTCTCCTGCTTTGGACTTAAGGGGAGCTGACTTGGAGGCTGCTGGACCAGTCGCTTGTTTGATGCCAGCGTACATGCTGCCAGTGTTGCCTGAATCTGCAGACTGCTGAATACTTGCGCTCAACTGTAGCCAATAGTTGTTGGCGCATCGCCGAGTAGTTTGTTGGGCCTTGCTGCGGGCAGCTCTGTAAGCGTCACGAGTAGTTTGGGTATATTTGTTTTTATATGCGAGTAAAGCCTTGCGTTTCGCTTCCACCACTGGTTCCATTTCCTGCCAGTTTGCCTCAAACCAGTCGGGATTCTTTCGTTCTTTTTTCCCAAATGTACTCAGGGCAGACTGATAGATTGTGTCCCTCACGTGATTCCACTTTTCCTCAACGTTTTGGATCTCTGAGCCACTCTTGAGCGCTACATTCAGGGTTTCTACAAACTCCCTGGCCTTGGTCGGATCGGACGTGCGACAGGCATTAATCGTTGGGTGAACCTTTCTTCTTTGAGTGGTGCAGTCTGGGTAGAAGCTTGATCTTGCTGCGTACCAGGGTGTGGTCTGTGTCGCAATCAGCGCTGTGGAAACTCCTCGTGTTGAGGACATTGTTAAGGTCCGACCTCCTTGTTAAGACGAGGTCGAGCTGATGCCAGTGGTGGGATCTGGGGTGGCGCCATGACACCTTGTGCTTCTCCTTATTGTTGAAGAAGGTGTTGGTGATGGCCAGCTTGTGGTAAGAACAAAGTTCCAGGAGTCTTTGACCGTTTTCATTTTGCTTCCCAACACCATGATGTCCAATGCTGGTTGGCCAGGCCTCAAAATCAGCACCTACGCGTGCGTTCAGGTCTCCCAATATGAAGAGACCTTCCTTGCTGGGAACTCCTCTGACAACAGCATCCAGGGCCTCATAGAACTGGTCCTTGACATCGGGTGAGGAGCTTAATGTTGGGGCATATACACTGCAATTTTCCAAGACAATCAACAAGGGCATTGAGTATTTTCTCCTATATTTCAACCCTTGGCCTTCCTCAGGGTAAATATATATATATATATATATATATATATATATATATTATATAATATATATATATACAGGGGGTGCAAAAGTAGGTATACAGTAAGTATCACATCATTAGTATAATGCTTGATTCCGCTCTCGATTAGAGGAGTGTGTGAATACCGACGGGAAGCAGTTTGAGTATCTGAGGGATTAAGGCTGTGCTTGTTATTACATATATATGCAACATTCATTTGTTTGTATAATAAATGCAATGAGTATTGTAGGCCCCTACGTGTTTTCTTTTTTCATAACTGTATACCTACTTTTGCACCCCCCCTAAATACATACATATATTTTTATTATATATATATATAGATCTATGTATATTTGCAACCCGTTTTAACAAAATGAGTCCTAAGGTGAAAATAACAGATTTTAGGATATAATGATTTTTAAAATGTCCAGATTATTAACTTTCTTTTCATATGAAATTTATTATTCTACTCCAAAAAATAAGGAAGTTATGGGTGTTTGAAGTGTGTAACATAGCAAACAGCCATTTTGAGAAAATCAAATTTTAAAATTTTCACCACTTCAGTGAAATTTTACCTTAGCAACAGTGTCAGTAACTGATAATATCAGCAGAGGAACTGGTTTGTACATGTTCTTCATTCTCTTTGCACAGCACATACTTTTCCAAGAAAGACACTTTTAGTTTCTGTTTCTTGTCAATCATGTCTCGCTTATGACTCACATATATGTGTGTGTGTGTGTGTGTGTGTGTGTGTGTGTATTGTGGGTGTGGTCAAGTACATTATCCCATTACTTTAATTGTGATGAAAAATATTTAACAATGATAATAATAGATATTGTTAATCTCATTGTTATTATTATTCTCATTATCATTATTTTTATTTTTATTATGATTAATATTTTATTATTATTGTTATTACTATGTTATTATAATTATAATTATTATTATTGTTATTATTATTATTATATATCCATTATTATTGATATTATAGAACTAATTATTTCCAGTAAAAAGGAGCTGACAGTGGCATGCAATAGATAACCATATAGGCCTACAGTGTGCTTAAGCAGCGTTCACACAAAACATTCTTCTGCTGATACTGGTCATCTGAAGGCAGTTTTTTGTTTTGTAAATTGACGATGAACAAGAAACCAGTAGGATCGAGGAAGTGCTTGAAAGCATTTTGAAAACAGGAATGAAGTCTTTTCCACATGCGCGAGTACACACTTACTCACATTTCTCTCTCTCTCTCTCACCACACAACCACCACACACACACACACACACACACACACACACACACACACACACACACACACAATACACACACAACACACACACACACAACACACACACACACACACAGAGTGACACACACACACACACACACACAGTGACACACACACACATAGACACCACACACACACACAGACACACACACACACACACACACACACACACACACACACACACACACACACACACACACACACACACACCACTCACTCACTCACCACCACTCACACACACACACACACACACACACACATCACATCACACTCACACACAACACACACACACACACACACAAGTGTTGTTAATTCCATAGTGTCAGTAACTGATAGTTATCTATCAGCAGAGGAACTGGTTTGTACATGTTCTTCATTCTCTTTGCACAGCACATACTTTTCCAAGAAAGACACTTTTCCTTTTAGTTTCTGTTTCTTGTCAATCATGTCTCGCTTATGACTCTCATAATTTATAGTAGTTTGTAGATTCTTTCTTTGTTCACTGAATATTCAGAATTACTGGAAGTGATATTTGAAATGTGAGTGGAATTCAGTTTATATATCACAGATCTTACACATTTTTAGCTCATCTAGTAATACATTCTTCATCATTGTTCATATAATAGTGTATTTTTGACATGGATTCTGTTCAAACATATATTTGAGATACATAATTTTGCCAGTGATATGTGGTGTGAAGTTTTTTTACTGTTAGATAAAAACATGGTCACACTTCCAGAAAATTTGATAGCGTCTGGATTGGACTGGTTGGAAAAGAAGAAGATGACAGACTTGTCCCAGTATGTGTTTCCCAACGACACTCCAGTGGCCGTGTTGGACTGCTCTGAGGCATTTGCTGGGCTGACAGACAGCGAGAAACTGTACGCTCATTACCTAGCCCAGGCCTCATTTGCTGGTGGACTCATCGTTCTAGTTCAGGTTTGTGAATTTTTGTAGATGTTAGTGGATTGAACTGTTATGTTTTAGTTTCACCATACTTCTTAGACTTGTATGACTTTGCCTTACTTCATAGAATGAAAGTTATTCACCAGGATCTGTTCAGTCATTCGTCAGGTGACCTTTTGACTTCTCATCCATAGATAAGTGATCATCAGTCATCCAGTAGAGCCCTCCCTGGGGATGCCGGGAGCTCATTCAGTATAAACAATATCCCCACCTGCTGGAAATTCTGTGCTAGAAATTTCCTCTTTTCCGTCACTCTTTTTGTTTCTTTTTCCTCCTTTGCTTTCTGTGATGTCTTCCTATGATTTTCTGCCTTGCTGGTCCATTCACCTGTATATATGTATGTGTTCGATAAAGTCTTACATATTTTCTATTAGGATTGATAATTGGTTACATATGTTAAGTATATTTTTGGCTCTAGGGAAATGAAATAGGCAGAAGCAATTTTAGGTAGTTTGGGCCGTTTTTATGTTTTTAGTGTCCTTATTTATGTTTAAATTTGTATTCAGGTATGTTTTTTAAATCCCCTTTATGATAAATTGGATGGAGTGGTCAGTGCCAGGGGCATCTCATTAGATTATGTGTGCAAATGCATTGATACGTATACTTAATTTTCTGTCCCCCCCCCCCCCCCTTTTTTTTTTTCCTGTTGAAGTACTGTGTATGTATTGAAATGGTTATAGCCCTGATGTGGCTCTTGCAGTCGGCTGGGCTTTAAGCAACAATAAGACTAAGCAAGAGGCAGGACTAGCTATGCAATCAACCACTAAGATTGAGGAAGACTTCATGGAAAGTTTAAATCTTGCATGGTGGACAACTGAACAGACGCTGTTTAGTAGCTCACTTGACTTTTTATGACTTGCTCTTAAACTAGTTAAAGGATTGCTTGGGAGTGTGGGTGACCCTTTCACACAAAGGGGGTCTTAAGTTGATTTTTAGAGGTATAACTATAAGGTTACTTGACAACATTAGAATAACATTTCTTTTTAGATATTTGAATAAGGTCAGCAACTGAGCAGACAAAAACTATAGGATTTGTGGCCAGTTGAAACGTCACGTGTGCATACTTCTTGTTTTGAGAAATGAGGAGAAAGTTTGAGAACAGTCATTGTCAGATTTTCTGATAGCAACTACACTGATTAATTTCTAGTGAATTCTGATAGGGTTGGTTTAGAATTACTGTATGCAGTGAAATTCAAATTGATGTCTGAAATATTGACAGTCTGTAAATTGTGCTGTGGTTGCGTTGTGAAAGTTGCAAATTTCAGGTAATGTCGGTGAAGCATGGTCTGAGGCAGTTACCATGATTATTCAGTTTCCTTGCTTTTTAGAGTGAATTTCATTGTGAAACTTATCATACACCCAAAGAAAAGCACAAAGGATAAGTTGCAAGTATGATCTCAGTTTCACACTGCATCAAAGACTGTAAACACCGTTTTGCCCAAAGGATAAGTTACAACTAGAATTTCAGTTTCACGCTATGCTATAGACTCTTAACACCTTTTTTTTTTAGGCCACATGTCTGTTAACTTGCATGTAATGTATGTCCCTGTTTGTGAGAAAGAGTCATATAGAGCTGCAACATCACACCCCCAGTGGACTCAGTTCTTGGCTGTTCCCATCAGTTGGGCCCATGTTCATCCAGCTGCCTTCACCTCTTTTTTCTGTGCACCATCTTCAGCTGCTTTAGTCTGCCCACTTTTTTCTTCCCTTGGGTGCTCCCTTTTAGTGCTTGTCTGGTGATAGTGTTTGTAGTTTTGCACAGAAACCTGATCAGCCCCATTTCTGTGTTTTAACCCTTTGATTCCCTCACCCTATCCACCGGCATCCTGCATTGCCAACCATGCTAGCAAAACAAAAATTTTACTCATTGACTCTTTCACCCTATCCACTGGCTTCCTGCAGGAAGCTGGTGCATAAGGTGAAGGAGTCAAAGGTTAAGTTTTTGCAGCTGGTGGATAGGGTGCGGGAGTCAGAGGGTTAATATCTTTTCTGGTGGGAATCAGGACATTCAGATAAAAGAAATCAGATGGTTAATTACTGGTACGTGTTGATCATTGCAGACATCTCCTGAGTCACCTGGCATATACCTACTGCTGCAACGTGTCTTCAGGGGGCAGCCCATGGAAGAATTGAAAATGACCGCTGTGAAAAAAGGAGTCTCTGAAGAACAGTTTCAGGTAAGAATGGGTTTGGGAGGAATTAGAGGACAGTGTGTGTGTATGTGTGTGTGTGTGTGTGTGTGTGTGTGTGTGTGTGTGTGTGTGTGTGTGTGTGTGTGTGTGTTAGATGAATATCGATCGATCGATAGACTGCATGACTGGCTGTCTTCAGTCTCAAGGGATTATGTTTTGTGAGCGCATTTGAGTATGTTTGAGTATGTCTGTTTGTATAGGAATATATTTCATTTATGATTATGAACTTGCAGCATGTCCAGATTGTCTTCTTTGCGTGTATGTATGATTGTGAGGATTTTGTTTTGTTTTGTGTGTGTGTGTGTGTGTATGTCTGTGTGTGTGTGTGTATGGGAGATTTTTTTATGTTTGATTATAACTTGAAGTTTGTTTTTGTTCTCATCATCCAGATTGTGTGTGCTCTAAGTCTGCATGAAATTTACTGATTAGGCTCCAGGTGCATTCAGCTTGTAAGTACACACCAAGAAACTCATCCAAATGACCCTGATACTGTGAACAGAGAAAACACAATCTAAACAGATAAAGGTATAGATAAGAAAATGGCAGACAAAGCAGGCAACTCAGGAAAATGAAAATCTGTGAAACAAATTTAGACTGTAAATGGACACAGTCATAGAATTACAAGAAACCATGGTTGTTAAAAACAGCCAATATATCTACTGTCAGCAACCGCGGTAACCGACTACAGTCCGTATTTTTACCGATTCAAAACACTGAATACCGACTGTGATTTAACCTGTCCTTACACAAAACCAAAAAAAAAATCTTTTCTTGTTCATGATTTATCACATCATATCACATGACCACTGGTTAACACTTTATTTCCCACATCCTGTCCACCAGCATCCTGCATTGTCAACTATGTTAGCAAAACAAAAACTTGACACTTTGACTCCCTCACCCTACAGGAAGCTGGTGAATAGGGTGAGGGAGTCAAAGGGTTAAGTTTTTGCAGCTGGTGGACAGGATGCAGGAGTCAAAGGGTTAAGAGGGGCTGATGGAAGCGCAGACAGTTGTCCAGAAAACCATTTGGTCTCATGTTGGTTCCATAGAAGAACTAAAATTTCACCAGGAGGCAATTGAAGCAGATTCTGTACCTTTTATCTTATATTGATATTTTCATTGACTGTCTCAGTATCAGTCTACAGTCTCAGATTGTTGATGATGTTATTATTCCTCTGATTATGGTGTCTGTGGTCAGGCGTTCCTGATTTATGCGCGGCCTTCTACTCTAACATGGGTAACTACAAGGGATTTGGGGACAGCAAGTTCATCCCTAACCTCCCTCAGGTAAATTTTCCATTTCTGTTGGTACTAGTGGAGTGTGTGTTTACTTGAACGTAGCACCACTGGCATACAAGCATAGAGCTGTGCAGTGTTGGCCTAGTGGTTAAAATATGGATGAGAGAATCTTGGGTTTGAATCTCAGATTGGACAGGGACTCCATCCTCTGTCAGTAGATCTTAAGTAGTAGTCTGTCGTGCACGTTAAAGATCCCATGTAACACAGGGGTTGTCCCTGGCAAAATTCTGTAGAACCTCTTTCATAGATAAACAGAAATACAGTCATACACGCATACAGAAGGAAAAGGTGGGGGGAGGGGTGACACTGCATTTCAGCAACACTCTCACAAAGGAGAGCAGCCCAAGTATTACATGGTAAATTCATTGCGACATGAGAATAAATGTATATCGAGATTTTTAGTGTGATCAGTACTGCTGTCAGCTGCAGTAGGCACCTCGCAGAGCTATTTCAGAACAGTCGTTCCAAGCACATCACAAATACTTAGTGGCTTTAGTTTCTACATTCCCATGAAAGAGTTAGTAGAAGTGATCCTCTTGAGCTGTTAATAAACCTGCAACAGGTGTTACTGATGTGTTCTTGCATAGACAGATTTTTGTTTATTGTGACCTGTCAATATTTCACAGATGTTTGGAATGAAATATCAGTATCATTTGTGTTTGCACACTCACTGCCAACCATTTGAAGTGGAGAAGTAATGCTGAAGTTATTCCTGGTAATTATGATTTCCTTCTATGATGGATGATGTTACTTTAAAACCTTAAGAGGGTTAAAAAAAAAAACAAAAAATGTGTGTCGTGTTATGTGATCAGGAAAAGCTGGAGGTAGTCGTCTTGAACAGTGCTGCAGCCGTTGCTGATCCAGGTGGTGTGGGCTGCCTGTGGAACCAGGTCAAAGAAAAAATGTACTCTCTCCTTGAGAGAGAGAAAGAGCTTGGCTTGGGAGAAAAGGTATGTCGTTTAGAGAGGCAGAGAGAGAATGTGTGTTTGTGTCAAGGGCAAAATGTTCTCTCTCAGTGAATGAGAATAAGCTTGTTTTCAGAGAACAAGGTATGGTTTTGAGAGACACAGAGAGTGTGTGCATCAAGGGCAAAATGTTCTCTCTCAGTGAATGAGAATAAGCTTGTTTTCAGAGAACAAGGTATGGTTTTGAGAGACACAGAGAGTGTGTGCATCAAGAGCAAAATGTTCTCTCCCAGTGAATGAGAATAAGCTTGTTTTCAGAGAACAAGGTATGATTTTGAGAGACACAGAGTGAATGTGTGTCAAGGGTGAAATGTTCTCTCCCACTGAATGAAAATAAGCTTGTTTTCAGGGAACAAGGTATGGTTTTGAGAGACACAGAGTGTGTGCATCAAGGATAAAATGTTCTCTCCCACTAAATGAGAGAAAGCTTCTTTACGGGACACACGTATGCTTCTTTTAGAGATAAAGCTTGTTTTGGGGGAACAGATGTGCTTCCAAAAGACACACAGAATGTGTGCATCAGGGGTAAAGTGTCCTCTCCCAGTGAATGAGAGAAAGCTTGTTTTGGGCGGTCATGTATGCCTCTTTAACAGGCAGAGAGTGTGTGTAAAACATACTCTCTCAGTGAACGAGGGAAGGCTTTGTTTTCAGGGAACAGGTATGCCACTTTGAGAGACAAAGAGAAAGAATGTTTGTGTCAAGTGACAAAATGTTCTCTCATTCATTGAATGAGGTAAGGACTTCCCCCCATGGGGATGCCAGGGGCTCTTTCAGTATAAATAGTATTCCTACCTTCTGGAAATTCAGTGCTAGAAATTTCCTCTTTTCTGTCGCTGTCTTTGTTTCTGCCTTGTTCCTTTGCTTTTTGTCATTTCTTCCTATCATTTTCTGCCTTGCTGATCCATTCATCTGTATGTGTTCAATAAAGTCTTACGTACATTTTCTTAGGATTGATAATTGGGTACATGTGTTAAGTGCATTTTTGGCTCTAGGTAGGTGAGATATGCAGAACCAATTTTAGATAATTTATGCCTCTTTTTATATATGTTTTGGTGTCCTTAGGTATGCTTGAATTTTTATTCAGTAATGTTTTTCTAAATCCCCTGTGCAATAAATTGGATGGAGTGGTCAACATCAGGGGCATGTCTTTAGATTATGTGCACGAATGCATTGATATGTATACTTAATTTTCTTTTCTTTCTTTTCCTGTTGAAGTTTTGTATGTTTTGAAGTTTTGTATGTTTTGAAGTGGTTGTAGCCCTGATATGGCTCTACACAGTCGGCTGGGCTTTAAACAAAAATAACAGTAACAGGTAAATACTTTGAGAGACAAAGAGAGAGAATGTATGTGTCAGTGGCAAAATGTTCTCTCATTCATTGACTGAGGTAAAGACCATGGCTTGTGGGAGCAGGTGGGGAACACATATGCCTCTTTGCTAGACAGAGAAGTGTGTGGAAAATGTTCTCTCTCTCTGTGAACCGGAGAAAGGTTTGTTTACAGGGAACAGGTATGCCACTTTGAGAGACACAGAGATAGAGAATGAGTGTGTGTCAGTGGCAAAATTTTCTCATTCATTGAACAAGGGAAAGTGCTGGGCTTTTGTTCCCAGTTTTCAAAGTAGAACAATGAAATTGGTATTGTTGTGAACTGTAGAGTGCATACTTTTTAAGTTGCAGAGTCTGTACTCTGTTGTTTTTATTTGGTATATGAAACCGAAAATGTGCAAAATGCAGTCTATTAGAAGGGATTGCAGTTTTAGATTTCAGTAATATCCCTTTGTTGTGAGCTGCAAACTTCCCCCCATGGGAATGCCAGGGGCTTTTTCAGTACAACTTGTATCCGCACCTTCGGGAAATTCTGTGCTAGAAATCTCCTCTTTTCTGTCACATTCTTTGTTTCTGCCTTGTTCATTTGCTTTCTGCCATTTCTTCCTGTCATTTTCTGCCTTGCTTGTCCATTCACGTGTACATGTTTGATAAAGTTTTGCATACTTCCTTTTAGGATTGATAATTGGGTACATGTATTTAGTGCATTTTTGGCTCTAGGGAAATGAGATATATGCAAAATCAATTTATATGTCTTAGTGTCCTTAATTATATTTAGATTTGTATTCAGGTATGCTTTTTTAATCCCTTGTGTGATAGATTGGACGGAGTGGTCAGCACCAGGGGCATGTCCTTAGATTATGTGCGTGATTGCATTGATATGTGTATTTAATTTTCTTTTCTCTTTTATTCCTTCCTGTTGAAGTATTGTGTATGGTTTGAAATGGGTTGAAGCCCTGATATGGCTCTACGTAGTCAGCTGGGCTTTAAACAAAAATAACATAACAAGCTGCAGATTAAGACTTTGTTCATTTTTTTAAATTGTGCAGGGAACAACCACCTATTTCTCTGCAAACTGTGACAAGCGAGATGCAGAGATAGCTCAGGAATTCATGGTGTCTAAGGTAAAATATAGCACTGAAAGTCAGTAAAAAAAAGGTCATATCGGTGTGTGTTTGTGCTTGTATGATGACGTGGGGTGTGTGTGTGTGTGTGTGTGTGTGTGTGTGTGTGTGTGTGTGTGTGTGAGAGTCAGTGAGGATGTGTGTGTGTGAATGAGTGTGTGTATGTGTGTGAGTGTGTGTGTTTGTGAGTGAGTGAGTGTGTGTGTTTGTGAGTGTGTGTGTGTGTCTGTGTCTGTGTCTGTGTGTGTGTGTGTGTGTTGCAAGCACATAGAACAGTTTACAAATCAGTCCATTAACTATATGTGCCGGGAGGAATGCATACAAATATCCAAGCACATACGAGTTGAGATGTAATTTTTAAATGTGATTTATTTTGACACTATAAATTGTCACATTGAGACATTGACATCATAGGTTTAACATGACCTGTTTTGTCTTAATAAGTTGTGACGTTGAGTGCATAAGATATGACACTGATCTCACAAGTTGTGCTTTCACACAATATGGCATTGATCTCACGTGATACTGACCTCACAAGTTGTGCTCTCGCAAAATATGCTATTGACCTCACATGACACTGACCTCACAAGTTGTGCTCACAAGATATGACATTGACCTCACAGGTTGTGTCAGCAACCTCACAAGTTGTTAACTTATAAATTGCATAGAGTGGTCAGCGCCAAGGGCATCTCCTTAGATTATGGGCACGAATACATTGATATGTGTACTAGATATTTCTTTTCTTTTTTTTTCCAGTTGAAGTATTGTGTGTTTTGAAACAGGTTATAGCCCAGATATGGCTCTATGCAGTCAGCGGGGCTTTAACCCTTTGACTCCCTCACCCTATTCACTAGCATCCTGCATTGTTATCAATGATATGAATGCAAAAACTTTACCCTTTGACTCCCTCACCATATTCACTAGCATCCTGCATCGTTATCAATGATATGAATGCAAAAACTTTACCCTTTGACTCCCTTACCCTGTCCCCTAGCATCCTGCATAATTATCAGTGATATCAATGCAAAATGTTTGCCCTTTGACTCCCTCACTTTATCCACTAGCTTCCTTGAGGAAGCTTGTGGATAGGGTGAGGGAGTCAAAGGATTATGTTTTTGCAGCTGGTGGATGGGTTGCGGGAGTCAATGGGTTAAACAGAAATGACAGTAACAATAGCCTCATAAACTCTAATATTTGTTGTGAATTTCTGGTATCGTAACATGTGACTTTGACCTCATAAGTTGTGACAATGACCATCATAATTTATCCTGCAGGATATCAGTCCGTACAACACACGCCTTTTCAAGACAGAGAATCCGTCCACCAACTTGCCTACATACGAGATTCGTCTGGCGGCTGTCATACAGGAAGGTCAGGGTCTCTTGAGAGTCGGGCATCCTTTCAGCATGCTAATTTATTCATCAGTCTTGGAAATGCTCACATCTCGCCCTCCCCCACCCCTCCTCACTCACTCCAGTCTTTCACTCTGCTTAAGTGTCTTTGCTCCCAACTGTTTCTTTCTTTTCCCTTATTTTGTCTTGTCGTTTTTTCCTTCTTTCTGTCTTTCTTTTCTTCTTCTCGTTCTCTCCCCCACCTCCCACCTCTCCCTTATTTTGTTCTGTGCTTTTTCCCTTTCTTTTTTCTTTCTGTCTTCCCATTCTCTTCCCCCCCACCCCCACCCCTCCACTACACACCTTCCCCATTTCAAGACTTTTCAAGTGCTTAGGGTTTTGATGGGCACGAGGAGTTTGCCAGATAATTACTGGCTGATTTCGGGGGGGGGTGGTGGTGTACATGAAATTGTCAAAGCATGATGCATCCCTCTTGAACAAACTTTTCAGTCTGAATGTTGTCTCTCTCTTTTCTGTTTGTTTTTGGTTTTTTTTTTTTAGTTGTTTATTTCATCTGTTGTACTCTGTTCTTTCTGCAAGATTTACACACAAAAATTATCAGCTATCTTCTTTATGAATTAGGGAAGGGAGAATTCTGTGATTAAAGCATTTACCGCTAAAAACGGATTTTAAGTATAGTTGAGTGTGGTTGCTAAGTGTACAGGTGATCAGATCCATGCCCTGATATGGAACACACTACAATAGTCCACCCACACAGCTATAGTCCACCCAAGTTCACAGTGAATGGGTTCCTGTCCTGGTTGAGTGTTTGGGAAGGTAAAGCAGCAAGAGAGGAATGAGCATCACATTCATAATGCTTGGCCCTGTGAGAACTTGAGGTCTCGGTAACCTTGCTCTGCATTAGCTATTCAGTTTAATAAAAAAAAGAACTTTTATCTTACCTGCCGTTTTTTTATTTGTTTTTGTTTTTTGTTTATTTTTGTGTGTTTAATTTAAACTTTGAATTGCTGAAAAATGTGGTCTGATTTTGCTGTCATACGTTTGACTTTGACAGACGGAGAGGTGCCAGGATTTGAAGGTCAGAAGATTATCATGTCACACCAGTTCACGCCTAAAGAGGTCGTCGGTCCCCTCACGTTCAATGTAACAAGAGGAGATTACTCCAGGCTATTGGCAAAAGTGGTGGAAAATCTCAACAAAGCAGCTGTAAGTTGCCACTTGTAATTCATTGTGTTCATTTATTTGTTTATACCCTGGGTTAACCCTTTGACTCCCACCGCCTATCCACCGACTGCAAAAGCTTTCTTGTCCACACAGAGTGCTTTCCCACACTTGTCGCAACAGTTTGGTGTCTGGCGTCGCCTCGCAACATCAGGTTGGCGTGCAGCCCTCGCTGTACACACGAAACAATCCCTGAACTTGGTTCTGCCAGTTTGGTACAGACCAATCCGACTGGGGTAATGTCCACCAGCCAGGCGGGTCTCAGGTGTAGGCATGGGAGGAGCAGGAGCATGTCGGGGTAGAACAGGAGGCGCAGCAGAAGGACCAGCAACAGGTGCAGTAGAAGGACCAGCAACAGGCGCAGCAGAAGGACCAGCAACAGGCACAGCAGCAGGACCAGGGACAGGTGCAGCATGACCGGCAACCGGCACAGCAGCTGGACCAGGGACAGGAGCAGCAGCAGGAGTGCTGTGATATCTCTCTGCAAGAGCATTGCCCACAGCCACCACAAACTTCTTTAGTGAAAACTTGCGCTGCCCCTCGATGCTGTGAAATTTGTTGTGTAGAATATACGCCTGAATGAGGGACAGCGTAAACAAATGGAAGAAAAGTTTCTTCCACCATTTCATGGTTTTCCTGTTGAGAGGCATGTATGCCATCAGTTGGTCACTTTTATCCACACCTGCCATGTTTTGGATATAGTCCTGGACTGCCACAGGCTTGTTTTTTCTCCCGCTGCGTGATACCACCTCTTTCATCTCCCTTGGGTCCATCTTTGTGGTGATCAGGTGGACTGGTTTCTTGTCTATCCACTTGAGGACACTGACTCCACCTACAACAGAAAGCAACATGTAAGCTGTCAGGTATTTATTGATACATGAAATGACACCACACACATTGGTCCTCATCACAGCAGCTTTCAGCTAGATAATCTTGAAAATTCTGAAAATGCAAAGAAAATATTAGCAGTATCATGGTCTGTGAAGCACACTGACAGACTGAAAATGCTAAAACAGAGGAAAATATTAGCTGTATCATGGTCTGTGAAGCACATTGACAGACTGAAAATGCTAAAACAGACAATACATAAACCTCAACTGAACATCAATTCAGCTGGGTCTACTACCACTATAATGCTCAGCGTCAGAATATTTCAAATATTCACACAGCTGATTACACCATGTGCTACAAAAGCCTCAATAACGCAGCCCCCGATTACCTGTCAAGCCTACTTGAGATCTATCTTCCCTCACGTACCCTCCGCTCTGCCTCCGATCCTCTGACTTTTCGCTTTCCACGCACTAAGCTCAATACCTATGGTCCACGAGCCTTCTCTGTTTCTGGTCCACTTTCCTGGAACAAACTTCCTCTCTCTGTCCGTCAGCAACCTACTTTTGTCTCCTTCAAGTCCGCTCTCAAAACTCACCTTTTCTCCTCTGCATAAAATCCTGACCTCACTCAACCCCCCTCTGCAGCCTGTCTCCACTCGGAGGGGAATCGCATTGTAATATATATTTGTATATAATATGCTCTCTGTAATTTTCCATTGCTTTTATTCTTTTTCCCCATTTATAGCCATGTGTGGGTGTGTGTGTGCGCGCGTGCGTAGGTGTATGTTCAGCGCTTAGATTTGATTTTTATCGAGATTTTGCGCTATATAAATATTGTAATTATTATTATTATTATTATTATATTATTACACACAGAAACATACCAATGTGAGGGATAGACACCTATTTTTTTTTTATTATAAGTTGAGTTGTATATGTATTCGGTTATACAAAAAAAAAAACCAACAACAAAATTGAGAATTTAGTTGTTGGCATCTTCAGTTGCAGTACTGAAAAGAAAATGTAATAAATAAAATGTAATATAATATAATGTAATAAACATAATATGTAATAGAAATAAACTGAACTCATCAATAAAAAATATAATATGTAATAAAAATAAAATGGACTAATCAATAAAAAGAGCACAATAAAATTATATAAACATACCTTGTTGGAATGCTTGAACTGTGCCGCGCTCCACAGGTGCTTGTAGTTCATGTTTCGGCAGGCCGTTGCGGTTGGCACGTACTGTACCCACACAGTGCATGTCCTTGTCAACCAGTTTTTCTGCAAGCTCAGGGCAGCAGTAGTAATTGTCAACATACATACTGCGCCCTTCATTCAGCAAAGGTTCTGCCAGCCGCATGACTACTTCAACTGGTTTGTTGCTCGTTTCAGGGTCTGCTGCGAAGATCTCAAAGTCATATACATAGGCTGAACTCGACTCGCACAGTTCATACAATTTCATGCCCCAGCGAACAGGCTTGTCCCTCATATATACACGAAAGCCTACCTTGCCCCTCCAAGGACACATAGCCTCATCTATGCATATATTCTCCCCAGGCACATAAAGTTCCCTGAACTTGCGGCGGAGATGGCTGTAGACTGGCTGGATCTTCTGCAGTGGGTTGTGGCCTGGTCTGCCCCTTGGGATAAATTCTGCATTGTTGCTAACATGCAGCATGGCCAAGATGAGCTGGAACTTGTCCCGGCTCATTATAGCTGGTGCAAATGAACTTTGCAGAATAGGATTATTAGACCAATAGTCTGAAACTTCAGGCTTATGCAACAGTCCCATGTGCACCAAGATAGCAAAAAAAACAATCAAATCTTTCTCTGTGATGTTTTTCCACTGATGAAAAATACTCCTAGGAGATAACACACCTCTGGTTTCAAGATTTTCTTGGGCATAGCGATTGGTCTCTCTCACGATATGACTGAGAAACTCCGCATCAAAAATCTGGTCGAAGAAATTGAGAGGGGCGTGGCTTGCCATGTTTTGTAAATGAAGTCCCTCTGTGTTTTGGCCAGAGTAGTGAGGAACACATGGAAACATGAAAAAATCTTGGTGCCATTCCTTCCTCAACAATTCCAGTATCTCCTCTCCAGTCACTTGTCTGTCACCAACCCGTACAGCTTCGTCACTTGAGCTATTACTAGCGGCACCACCCCCCTCCTCCTCTTCTTCTGCACCGGCCTCAAAACTGCTGTCAGACTCACCAGTCTCAGACTCTTCAGCGATAAAATCACTGTCACTGTCTTCCTCATCTTCTTCTACATCTGATCCAGCAGTTTGAAACATTTCAATCACTTCTCGCGCTGTGAAACGTCGATGTCTTCGCTGTCTCTCCTCACGCGTTGAACTAGTAGACGCCATTGTTGTTATGCAAAACGACACAGAGCCAGTGGGTACGAAATCAAACTTCGCTTCGCCGTTCTACAGCAGACAAACTGAAACTAGCTTAGGAACTGGCAGACGATTGGTTAAACTTGAGAGCCAGCACCTCTATTTTCGTACAGAAATTGACGTCATTGAGCTAAAAAAATCCGAAGGTCAAAAACTGCGATCGCAGTGGTTCGTGTGGGAGTGGTGTGTACGAGACCACTGCGATCGCAGTGGTTCGCGGGGAGTGAGTTAAGTTTTTGCTTTTCTAGCATGGTCGACAATGCAGGATTCTGTTAGATACTGTGCAGGAGTCAAAGCGTGAAGCTTTTTAGTATCTTTGCAAGCAAGGTACTTATGGCGCATTTTGTCCAGTGCCAGAGATTCTTTGATCAGCCTTGGGCTTTTCAGTGCAGTAGAAGGTGTAGCTTCCTCCAGCTTCATCGAGTTGGGTTTCACCTGTAGATCTGGTCCTGCTCAGGGCAGCTAGGTTGATCATATGGTGATCCAGCATCCTGGTGATCAAGACTGTGCACTGTTCTAGTGTGTCATTGTTTTCCCATTAGGTTTGGAAATTCTATGCACCAAAAGTTTTATAATCTTATTTCCTTTTTTCATGTTTTCACATTTTTGACAAAATCTAGAAGGTATGTATGTATATAGCAGGCTTTAACTCACTATGCACAATAGTAGCCATTATGCGAAAAGTGCATGGTACCGTGGTTTGTTAGAAGGCGCGCACTGGCCCAGTACCTCTGTCTTCAGCCTTCTAAGTTTTCTGTAGGAGTTGCCCCGCCCTTAGCTCTTGGCCCATACGTCCTGCCCTGGGACCACAGGGGGGATTGTTTCTCTGGGGATCCCACCCCATAGCTAGGGCTCATAGCGGCCCTTACCCGCTGATGAACCTGTCATAGGACACCTGGGGCATTTTTTAAGGATAGCAGCGCCACCTGCTACCCCACCCCGTCCTGATAGAAACACCGTCAGTTTGGTCCGGGACTGCTTATTTGCTAGCAAGCTAGCTTATTCACAGCCACCCTCCATATCTGAAGGGCTTCACTATCCGCCACCTGTAAACCGCCTGGGTTGGGGGTGGTCGAGACGGCACAGGGATGACTACCACCTGTTGTCTAGAGAGCAGCAAGTTGCCCTGGTGAGGTTGCGCACTGGTCACAATAGGCTGAACAGCCACATGTACCGCAAACTGAAGCTGGCGCCCTCCCCAACCTGTCCCTGCGGTCAAGAAGACCAAACCATGGAGCATATACTCCAAAGATGTCCCCTTCACCCATCGGTGGCAAGACAAGACGTGTGGCCGACAGACACTCCGCTGACAACCAAACTTCATGGCTGCAGACAGGAGCTGGAAAAGATGGCTGCATTCATCGCCCGGACTCAGATGATTGTGTAGCAGTGTACGCCAAGAAGAAGAAGAAGACTATGCACAATTATGCCCCTTGCCGTTCCCCTGAAACGCACCATTTGTATAGGTCATGAGAAAAATTCTCATACAAACAAATGAAAACAGAGAGTTTTGAAATTTGGCAGGTTATATATTAAAAGATTGGTGTACGACATCCTGGAATTTCAACTGTATAACCCTTTCTTGAGAAAACTGAAATTGAAAATGAATTTTTTTTTTTTCATTCACAGACCTACGCTGCTAACGACAATGAGAAACAGATGCTGGTGGAATACCAGAAAAGTTTCCAGACAGGTTCAATCCCAGCACACAAAGAAGGATCTCGCTACTGGATCCGTAACACCGGACCTATCGTGGAAACGTAAATTGTTTTTTTCCTATTTCTTTCTGTGCTTGCTTGTTTTGTTTATTTATCCCCCTCTTTTTATGTGTGTGTTTTTGCGTGGGTTTGCACTATACATTCCAAATAGCTGTTTGTATGTTTGTTTAACCCTTTGACTCCTGCTGCCTATCCACCAACTGCAAAGGGTTAAGTTTTTGCTTTGGTAGCATGATTGACCCTTTAGGATGCTGATGGACAGGGTGCGGGAGTCAGAGGTTAAATAATTCTCAGTTTTTTATTGAATCATGTGAATTAGATATTAAGTAAAGATGAGCTTCTGAGTGTTTTGCTGAACCCGGTGTTCCCTGAAAGTCAGTGCAGACTAATTCTAGAGACACATCTCCTCAAGCTGATTTTTTGATGACCGTTTTTTTCACATCTGTTTGAAATCTTAAGATCATTTTTTAATGATAGATTTTGGATTATCATTGATTTGTTGTCTGCTCCCAGTATCAGGCGTTTGTTATAATGAGCAGGTGCATTTCAGCCATTATTGTTTTTGTGGAGACAGTACTGAAGTGTTTTTGATGCGTGTGTTTTGAGTTAGTTTTTTTCTTAATCGTGCATAAGCTTATTCTGTGGCCCACACTGTGCAGGCATTATGTTACTGCGCAGTCTGTACATTCTGTCTTCAGTGGATGTGCATGCTTGGCGTTTTTCATGCTTCCATAAGCCACTGAACAGTGACATGGTTTATAGGATGTGTAGTGTGTGTGTTTAATGTTCTCCATGCGTGTGCATGTTCAAGGCTTTCAGGCACTAACATTATGTTGACCCAGGAGATTGGAAAAATCCCCATCCTTTATTCACCCAGCATCCTAACTGTGCCTGTCAGTAAACGGGCTGAGAATCGGGTGCTTGTTATACTGTGCAGGTGGTTGTTATACTGTGCAGGTGTTTATTGTACTGTGCAGGTGTTTGTTATATTGTGCAAGTGTTTATTATACTGTGCAGGTGTTTGTTATACTGTGCAGGTGTTTGTTATACTGTGCAGGTATTTATTATACTGTGCAGGTGTTTGTTATACTGTGCAGGTGTTTGTTATATGGTGTAGGTGTTTGTTATACCGTGCAGGTGTTTGTTAAACTGTGCAGATGTTTGTCATACTGTGTAGGTATTTGTTATACTGTGCGGTGTTATACTGTACCGGTGTTTGTTGTACGGTGCAGGTGTTTGTTATATGGTGCAGGTGTTTGTTATACTGTGCAGGTATTTGTTATACTGTGCCGGTGTTTGTTATACCATGCAGGTGTTTGTTATACTTTATGTTGCAGGGATGTTTGTTATACTGTGTGCAGGTGATTTGTTATCATGCTGTGCCAGCATGTTTGTTATACTATCGTGCAGAGGGATATTAGTTGATACTGTTTTACAGTTGTATTGTGTTATACGTGCTGATTGTTGTGTGATTTTGTTATACTGCATGATACGTGCAGTGTTTGTTATACTGTGCAGTGTTTGTTATATGTACAGGTATTGTTATACTGTGCATGTGTTTTTATTGTGAGTTTTATGCTGTGCAGGTACATTGGCTTCATTGAGTCCTACAGGGACCCTAGTGGCATGAGAGGAGAGTTTGAAGGTAAGAGAAATGGGAAATATCTCATGATAGAAGTAAGCCAAAAGTTGTAAGCCAAATATTGGTGCTGACAGATAGATTATGTATTTATTGCACATGATTCATGCCATGATTATCTCTTTGTATTATTTGTTTGTTGATTTTCTTACATATGAATAAAATGTTATGTTGATTACACCTGTCATTCGATTTTTCTGCAAATTATTTATTGATGATCCCGTGTCTCAAATGTATATATCTCAGAAACTGATAAAGATAAATGAGTTTTTTTGTGCAGTCATTTTGTCCAACATTGTCCATTCATTTTGAAAAAAAAAGTGTTTTGTTGAAACTGAGCAATACGCACAATTTTGCAATCATACTGTTACATATGTGTTGTGTGTTTGTGTGCATTTATGTCTGTGTATGTGTGTGTGTGTGTTTATTTGTATGTGTGTGCATGTGTGTGTGTGCGCGTGTGTGTGTGTGTGTGTGTTTATTTTTGCAGGTTTTGTGGCGGTGGTGAACAAAGCCATGAGTGCCAAGTTCCAAACGCTGGTCGATGGAGCGGAACACCTGCTGGCACACCTTCCATGGCCCACGAGTATGAGAAGGACACCTTCCTACGACCTGACTTCACCTCCCTGGATGTCCTGGCTTTTGGGGGCTCTGGCATTCCTGCTGGCATCAACATTCCTAATTGTGAGCGGAACGATTTTATTCCCTGTTTCCCCCATGGGGATGTCAGGGGCTCTTTCAGTATAAATAGTATCCCCACCCTCTGGAAATTCTGTGCTAGAAATTTCCTGTTTTATGTCACTCTCTGTGTTTCTGCCTTGTTCATTTGCTTTCTGTCATTTCTTCCTATCATTTATGGTCCATTCACCTGTATGTGTTCGATTAAGTCTTACATACTTTTTCTTTGGATTGATAATTGGGTACCTGTATTAAGTGCATTTCTGGCTCTAAGGAAGTGAGATATGCAGAAGCAATTTTAGGTAATTTGGGCCTGTTTGTGTATATATTTTGGTGTTCTTAGTTAAGCTTATATTTGTATCCAGGTGTATTTTTTAAATCCACTGTGTGATAAATTGGACGGAGTGGTCAGCGCCAGGGGCACGTCCTTAGATTATGTGGGCGAAGACATTGATAGGTGTACTTAATTTTCTTTTCTTTTTTTTTTTCCTGTCGATGTTTTGTATGTTTTGAAATGGTTACAGCCCTGATACGGCTCTATGCAGCCGGCTGGGCTTTAAACAACAATAACGATAACAATAGCAATTCCCTGTTTATCACTGTTGGTTCTCAGTAACAGTTTGGCCAACATATTGGAATGAGGAACCTTGTTCAGCAGGTATTCATTATCATTGGATAATTGTGTATGTGCTTCACCCAAGCATGTCAGTAGTTATCAGGCAGATTCCCTCAGCCTACACAAAACCCTATGCACAGGGAAGACTTTACAGTAGGAAGAAGAACAAAACCTGTGAAACACTGACATAACTAGAATGATTGAAGTATTTAGAGTGCCAAGCCAAAACAGCATTCAAGAAGATGAAAAGCATTTGATTCAAGTATTTAGAGTGCCAAGCCAAAACAGCATTCAAGAAGATGAAAAGCATTCTTACCAACAAAGGCCTGTGAATTAACACCAAAAAGAGAGTTCTTGAATGTTATAGATAACCGATAATGTTATACGGTTGTGAGGCGTGGACAGTCAACACGCAAAGCCAGAACGAGATTCAGGCAGCTGAGATGTGGTTTCTAAGAAGAATGTTGAGAGTTCCATGGACAGCAGAGAAAACAAACGAGAGAGTCTTGATAGAGGTAGACACAAGAAGATCATTCATAAGGAAAAATAGGAAAAGACAGACAACATTTATAGGCCAGTTTATGCAGAAAGGGGCATTAAAGCACCTGCTCACAACAGGAAAGCTGGAGGGAAGAAAGCACCTGGTAGACCAAGGGAAAAATTATTGGACAGACTTGCAGACTGGCTGAGGACAGAGAGGGTGGAAAGATGTGCTTGTGACAACAAGGGATAGATACATATGGAGGGCCATGATCGCCATCGCCATGTGGCAGGGCACACGATGATGATGATGATGATGATGATGATGATAGTGGCAGTAAACAAGCCAACTTTTATGCTGTGAGGTGAGGTTGAACCCAATCTATGTGATAAAGCTATGGCCTGCCCAAGAGTCAAACAGAAATTTGTTGTTGTCAGTACATTGAAAATGGATTCAAATCATGTTTCTTCTTTGTTCATGGCCTGCAACCATCATGCGTTCTTGTTTTCAGGAGTGAGCCGTAAATGTGTATCACTTTTTTGGTTCTTTGGGGGATAGGGGTATTGCCCTGCTGTTTTTGGGGTTTTTTCCCCCTTGCCATGTAGGCATTCATACTTAGTATTCAGGGATATGCATGCATTGTATTATTAAATTCCCATTGGCCACCAAAAATTGACTTAGCTTACATGATATGTGATATGCAAATTTAATATTCCGGACATGAAGAGGATCCTGTGCAATATTAACCCGAGAGACCCCCAAAATTTCCATCCTTAACCCTTAACCAGGAGCTACCCAGGCAGTGTTGAATTCAGACCTGATAAGAAATCCAACATGCTGTTGTACCCATCTCATATTTCAAAGAGCTGTTGAGAAAAAGGAGAATGCTTATTTCACTTTTTAGGGGTCTTAAATCTGTGGTTAAAAGAGACATGAAGGTTTCCGATTTATTTTCATGGTTTTGGATATATTTCTTTTCTTTTTCAGATGATAACTTGGTTTGGGATATATTATATTTCTTTACTTTTTTAGATGATGACATTCGCCAAAACGAGGGCTTCAAGAATGTGTCATTAGGTAACGTGCTGACGGCGGGTTACAAGGACACCAAAGTCACCTTCCTCACTGAAGCAGACAAGGTTAGTCCGTGATGTCTGTTGGTAGCGGGCAGTTCAGTGTTGTAAAAGTTTGATATTTGCTTTTGTGTTTCTTTTTTCCTAAATTCTTTTTCTGTGTGCTTTTGTGATTTGGTAAATAAATATAGCATCCATCTTAAGAAGTGAGAAGTTCCCCCTGTGGGGATGCCACGAGCTCTTTCAGTATAAATAGTATCCCCACCTTCTAGAAATTCTGTGCTAGAAATTTCCTCTTTTCTGTCACTCACTTTGTTTCTGCCTTGTTCTTTTGCTTTCTGTCAATTCTTCCTGTCATTTTCTGCCTTGCTGGTCCATTCACCTGTATGTGTTCGATAAAGTCTTACGAACTTTCTTTTATGATTGATAATTGGGTACATGTATTAAGTGCATTTTTGGCTCTAGGAAGGTGAGATATGCGAAAGCAATTTTAAGTAATTTAGGCCCTTTTTTTAATGGATGTTTTAGTGTCCTTACTTATGTTTAAATTTGTATGCAGGTTTGTTTTTTAAATCCCCAAGTGCGATAAATTGGATGGACCACATATCTCCTCTCCTGGCACAACTTCACTGGCTCCCTGTATCAAAGCGCATACAGTACAAACTAGACACCATGTGCTACAAAAGCCTCAATAACGCAGCCCCCGATTATCTGTCAAGCCTACTTGAGATCTATGTTCCCTCACGTACCCTCCGCTCTGCCTCCGATCCTCTGACTTTTCGCTTTCCACGCACTAAGCTCAATACCTATGGTCCACAAGCCTTCTCTGTTTCTGGTCCACTTTCCTGGAACAAACTTCCTCTCTCAGTCCGTCAGCAACCTACTTTTGTCTCCTTCAAGTCCGCTCTCAAAACTCACCTTTTCTCCTCTGCATAAAATCCTGACCTCACTCAATCCCCTCTGCAGCCTGTCTCCACTCGGAGGGGAATCACATTGTAATATATAATTGTATATAATATGCTCTCTATAATTTTCCATTGTTTTTATTCTTTCTCCCCATTTATAGCCGTGTGCGTGTGCGTGTGTGTGTGTGTGTGTGTGTGTGTGCGTGCGTGCCGTGTGCGTGCGTGCGTGTGTGTCTGTTTTAGCGCTTAGATTTGATTTTATCAAGATTTTGCGCTATATAAAATATTGTATATTATTATTATTATTATATTATGGTCAACGCCAGGGGCATCTCTTTAGATTATGTGCACAAATGCATAGGTGTGTGTACTTAATTTTCTTTTCTTTTTTCCTGTTGAAGTATTGTATGTTTTTGAAATGGTTGTAGCCCTGATATGGCTCTGTGCAGTCGGCTGGGCTTTAAACAACAATAACAATAACAACAAGTGAGAAGTTCAGAATGCCCAAATTCAAATCCAGACTGGTGTTTAAAAACGCATCAGTGAAATCCATACTGACCCCCTCCATAGGATCTTCAGCAGTGGTCTGGGTGCAGTTGATGGTTTATGGTAGTCAGCTGGGCTTTAGTTTAAACAAAAAACAAACAAACAAACAAACAACACCCCCCCCCCCAAAAAAAAAAAAAAGATGAAAAGAAAAACAATTGTCTGGCAGTGATTTCCCCCTTCATATAGGTATGCATAAGCTTTGTACCCTTGTTTTTGTGATTGTGAATGAATGTTTGAGTAATCACTTACAACCTTTGATTAAACCTTGAAAATGTACAATTTGATTTGATTTATACATCAATGTTTAGCACCATATATTGTTATCATTATTTGAATTAGTCTGTGGTATACTATGTATGTGTAGCAGCTGCTTGGTGCTCATTAGTCTTCAGAAGGATTGGGACAGTACAAACACATTATTTTTGCAGCTGTGGAAAGAGGGGTTGGGGACAAGTACAAAGACATTGTTTTTGCGGTTGTGAATTGTATTCACATGTGTACATAGATTGACAACTGGCATTAATTAAATGAGAGTATTTACCAGTGAAATAATGTAGTTGACACATGCTGCATTCATGTCTGTGGTGAGCGTGTACCTGGCCGGCTCATTCCGTTTGTTTGTTAACCCTTGTCCACCAACATCCTGCTTTGTCAATCATGTTAGCAAAGCAAAAACTTAACCCTTTGATTCCCTCACCCTTTCCACCAGCTTCCCGCAGGAAGCTGGTGGAAAGGGTGAGGCAGTCAAAGGGTTAAGTTTTTGCAGTTGGTGGATAGGGTGCGGGAGTCAAGGGTTAATATAAGGGGTTTTATTGTTTTGATGCGTTACTGTGTTGTTTTTTTATATTTTTTTAAGGGGATGGAGGGGTGGGGGGTCAGTTATTTCTCAGAGGAGATCAGTTATTACCCGCTGTAGGTGACAGCGCAGGCAGATGCAAAACATCTAAACATCTGTTATTGGCACTTGTAAAGTGGGAAGAAAATTATGTGTGTGTGTGTGTGTGTGTGTGTGTGTGTGTGTGTGTGTGTGTGTGGTGTGTGTGTGTGTGTGTATTTTCCATTTTTACATTATTAGATGGACAGAGATGGGCATGCGGTGTTCTCTTTTTCTGTGTGTGCCCTTGGTTGCAGTGTTTGTAGTGATGGTTTTTTGTTGTTGTTTATTTCCATAAATTTGTGTTTTTCTGGTAGATTTCTGTTTATTTTCATAAATTTGTTTTTCTCGTAGATTACTGTGTGTGTCTGGTGTTGAGGTTGGCATTGGTCATCTGCTGACTCTGTGCAAAGAGTGTAGTTCTGGCTTTGTTTGCTCATTGTTTGTGGTAGTTCCTCTTTCAATCTTCTTTCATGTGTATAAAAAAGAAACAACCGCTTGGGTACCGCAGTATTAAGCAGAGTAAATAGAGGTATGTTTCCTAAACTTCAAGAGAGAGGAGGTAGGTGTTGTCTCCTTTGTACTGACAACAAAGGGAGAGACAAAGACAAGTAAAGAAAATATACCTTTTACTTAACAGATTTAACTATCTGGTCTGAAGCAACACAAACGAAGTAGAAACCTTTAAGGGACACAATGCCGTGGGAAAAAAAGTGAAATTGGAGAGAAAGCCTAACTGACCCTCATAAAGTGCTCTGTCAGTATCTGGATTCTTTATTTTTATTTTTTGTTTCCTGCATTCTTCTTTGGGTGATGATCTTTTTTCTTGTTGATAGTGATATTAACCCTTTTGACTCACACCCTGTCCAGCAGCATCCTGCATTGTCAACCATGCTAGCAAAGCAAAAACTTAACCCTTTGACTCCCTCACCCTATCCACCAGCTTCCTTCAGGGAGCTGATAGATACGGTGAGGGAGTCAAAGGGTTAAGTTTTTGCAGTTAGTGGATAGGGTGTGGGTGTCAGGGTTATTCTATTCAAATCAGAGTTTTTAAAAATTCTATTTCTAATATTCTGTTCAACTCCGGGTTGGTTTTAAAATGTTTGTTTCCAACATGTGTACAACAGGAGCTGTACGTCAAGTACAAGATCCAGTCGTTTGAGGTGCAAGTGGGTCTTCACGAACTGCTGGGCCATGGCAGTGGCAAATTGTTCAACGAGAAAGCTGATGGTACCAAGGACTTTGACATTAACAGCATCACCCACACGGAGACTGGAGGAAAGGTAAACTAGACTTTTTTAAAACATTGCTACATGGACCAGGAGGTTTGCAGCAACTAAAGAATGATATGATATAGGCAATAGTAATAACAATGTAAATAATTCATGTGAGTAAGCATGCTTTGGTAGTTCATTGTACAGAAAATGCCTACCACCTTAGTGTGTGAGTGTAGCATTTTTTTCAAGAGGGATTTGTGACACTTTGATAGTTCCATGTGCACTATACTTGGACACGCCAGCCAACTCCTTGCCAGCAAACCTGGGAGACTTCTTGAGTCTGGGGCAAAATTCTGTTTGCTGGCACAGTCTTGAAATGGGGAGGGGGAGGTATGTGTGTATGTTGTTGTTTTTTTTTTGGAGGGGGAACCTTGAAACGCCAAGCTAACTCCACCAATATGACTGGAGTGGTATTCAAGTGGGTAAGAAGGGAGAAGAGTTGCAGAATGGTTCAGATGTTCATTTGCCAATAACTAAACTCGAGGTTCCATGGTTTGCTCCCCGTTGAGACCTCGACTTTTCTCCTCAGTTTGACTGGAAAATCGAACTGAACGTCTAGTCCTTTGGAAGGGGATGAAAAACGAGTCGGACCTGTGTGCCTTCTGGCTGTGCATGCTAAAGATCCTATGGCAGTTGAAAATTGTGAAGAGCAGGGCATTGTCCAGCTGCCTTGGTAGAAAACATTGGAGAGATAGGTTGATTTCCCAGGTCCCACCCCTTCAAGACCAAATAGTCTTTTTGCCTTTCTGAAGGGAATGTGAATTTGAAGTGAGGAGGGGGGGAAGGGCGCCACCTCATAGTACTAGCCCCGGGAGGGATTAGGGTCTCTGCAGTCTTGTTCCCCTGCGACCCCAGGGTTATGGAACTATCTAGGTAGGACCTCAGGACCTGGTCAGCTCATGGGTATATGTGCAGGCTTGAGGCTTGTGCCGTGATCATTCTGGATCTTCTCCATCGCATGGCACCTGTGACATTAGTGCATATGGAATTCATTCCGAGTGCGGAGACGTCATCTTGAGAAACTGAAACTGAAACTCAGGTAGGCAGATAACGGACTTCCAATCGCATGGTCCTGGGTTCAGTCTGCATGGACACCTCCGCTTGGTAGGTCAAGAATGGAGGTGTTTTTTTTCCATTTCCTGGTCAGCGTGCGTACAGATCTGCTAGTGCCCAAACCCACTTTGTGTGTGCACGCCTGCAGAACATCAAATATGCTCACTTAAGATACTGTAAGTCACATCTGTGGTTGGTTTATATGTCCATTAACCCTTTTGACTCCTGCACCCTGTCTGTCAGCATCCTGCATTGTCAACCATGCTTGCAAAGCAAAAAGTTAACCCTTTGTTTCCCTCACCCTATCCACCAGCTTCCTGCAGGTGGCTGGCAGATAGGGTGAGGGAGTCAAAGGGTTAAGGTTTTGCAGTTGGTGGAAAGGGTGCAAAAGTCAAAGGGTCAAAGATCCTGTAAGCCATATCCTTATCTTGGTTCATGGAAACATGAAAGTACCAGCATGACACTCTTACCAAATATGCTGATTGTACAACAACATAGGTGACTGCGGTCAGTTCACCAAACAGCTTGTGTTCTCCGTGCTCCGCTAAAAAGTCTGAAAATTCTGATTATGTGTAACGTACAATAAGTCCATATTGGACTGGAGAATAGTGTAATATAAAAACAATGTGTGTGTGTGTGTGTGTGTGTGTGTGTGTGTGTGTGTGTGTGTATGTACATAGATATATACATAAATACATTATGTATCTATCTATATATATCTATCTCTCTCTCTCCTCTCTCCCTCTCTGTCTCTCCCTCTCTCTCTCTCTCTCTCTCTCTCTCTCTATATATATATATATATATATATATGACTAAGTGCCAAAAGGTGGGACCCCGATTTAGGACAAGGGGCTGAAAAATAAAGTCTACTTTAAAGAGTTCTCTTTGGTACTGTCTGATACCTTTCAGTACCAAGCATGATTCTGTAAAAGCAAAAGATAATCAAAAGCTCGGTTTTGGAAATATCTCAGTTTAAATGTTGGGATGTCTAAAGTGTCACACGTCAAACATTACAACACAAATGCTCATAACATATTTCTTTTTTAAAATGCTGCAGACCCAAGATACTGTTTTTGTGTCCATGTAGCATGCCTAAATGTAATGCTATCATCTCTTTCTGATTTTCACACCCTGAACATAATTTATGGACATGTATTGTGGTAATGTTTGACGTGCGACACCAGACAGATTTTTAGCAATTTGCCACCAGGCCCAATCACACTTTTTCTTCTAATAAAACACATCTGCACATTCAACACACACAAAACAAGGCAAGCTGTATTTAAGTATTAAAAAAAGAAGAAATATATTTGAAGAAAAGGATGATTTGTATTTAAGTATTAAAAAAAGAAGAAATATATTTGAAGAAAAGGATGATTTGTATTTAAGTATTAAAAAAAGAAGAAATATATTTGAAGAAAAGGATGATTTTCAAAAAAGTGTTGCACATCAATATTACACCAAATCACAACATGGGTCTTGGTTTCAACATCACCAGACTGACACAAACAAAAAATGATGCAAACATTAACTTATGGACCAATCTGAACTAAACATTAATCCACTAAGACCATTGAGTCAATGTAACCCGTGCCAACAGCATGGGTTAGAGGTGGCTCATCGTCATCAGTAAAGGTCTGAAGCCAACCGTGGTAACAAACTTTGAACAGCTGGCACCTTTGCATGGACACCTTGTCCATTAACTTAAGTGTGACTTCCCTCACAAGAGAAGTGTGTGGCTTCCAAGAGTACATGTAGTCTGCTACACTCCAGCACCAAAGGCCATTTCTGGCTTTTGACATGAAGTGCACGAGTAAGGCTCGATACGTCCCAGGTTCGATATGTCCCAGGTTCGACGCGTCCCAGGTTCCATACGTCCCAGGTTTGATATGCCCCACACCCCCACACCCACAAGCACACCCACACCTTCACCACACCACCCCCACACCAAACACACCTCCACACTCACACCACCCACACCACCTTACCAAACACCCCCACCCACATCCCCACACTCACACCATCCACACACCTCCACTACACCCACACTTGTGGGTGGGGTGTGGGTGGTGCTGGAGGTGTGGGTGGTGTGGGTGTGCTTATGGGGGGGGTGGGGTGTGAATGTGGGGTGTGGTGGGGGTGTGCGTGGTGGAGGTGTGGGTGGTGAGGGTTGTGTCGTGTGTGGGGTGTGTGTGGTTGGTGGATGTGGGGGGCTGGGTGGGGTGGTGAGGGTGTTATTGGTGTGGGGTGTGGGTGGGGTGGTTTGGGTATGGGGTGGTGCTGGGGTGTCGGTTGGGGGTGTGGGTGGTGGGGGTATGGGTGAGGGTAGTGTGTGGGTGGGTGGGGAGGGAGTGAGGTGTGGGTGTTGGTATGGGACGTATCGAACCTGGGACGCGTCGAACCTGTGACGTATCGAACATGGGACGTATCGAACCTGGGATGTATCAAACCTGGGACGCGTCGAACCTGGGACGCATCGAGATGTCCCCGAAGTGCACACAGACTACTCCTAGCAGTCCATCTGTCTCCAGCACCTGACAGGGATATTCAACACCTGACCACCTAATCATATAGGTGTTTCCTATAACAGGAAACTGATATGGCTTCCTGAGGATGACCAAGGGAACAAAATGGTTCAGGGTCCAGTGTTCCGCAACCATGTCGTCCCTGGACGAAGACCACATCACTGTCAGCTTCTTGTTGTTTGTGCAGCCATGCACACGGATGATCCTGTTGCAGTGCTTCTGGTATACCGGCCATCCAAGTGATGGAAATACTGACTGCACAGGCCTGTTCAGGGCAACGGAGGCAGCAAAAAACTGCCACAAACCTGTGTAGACAGCATTCCCAACCACTGCCATGCATTCATTCCTGAAAGCATCCTCTGGTGTAGCACGGGGTGCAGATGTCAGACAATTTTGTACAATATTGCACGTGTAGAGCAAAATACAAAAAAAATTAGGCTTGAAGTTATCTCCACTATCAGTACATTCATTCTTCCACACAAACCAAAAGAAGAACACAGGTTTCAGATGTGAAAATAATGTTTTTATTGTAGTTCTCATGAACACCCTCTCAGCATCCCACCTTTTGGCACTTAGTCATATGTATATATATATATGTGTATATATATATATATATATATATATATATATATATATATATATATATATATATATATATATATATATGTATATATATGTATATATATATATATGTATATACATATATGTGTGTGTGCATATATATGAATACACGCACACACACACACACGTATATATGTGTGTGTGTGTGTGTGTGTGTATAAATTGTTGTGTTTTTTTTTCCCATTAAGATGGGCAGGGAATAGGTCAGGTTTAAGATGTGGACAAGGACTGTGTGTGGATAATGAATAATATTTACAATAAAATTTACAATTCATTCTTGTTTTGTGTGGATAATGAATAATATTTACAATAAAATTTACAATTCATTCTTGTTTATCGTCTGATCAGATCAGTAGCTGGTACATGCCGGGAGAGACATGGGACTCCAAGTTCTCCTCCCTTGCCTCCACGTATGAGGAATGCCGTGCAGAGTGTGTGGGCATCTACCTCTGTCTGCAGGGTGAAGTCCTGAAGTGAGTGTGAGCTGATTTACGGTTCACAGCTTCCTCTGCTTCTAAACTTTCACTTCTTCACCATATCCATGTACATGTGTATGTACCTAGAGAGAGAGAGAGAGAAAAAAAAAAGAGAGAGAATTGTATGTATCAAGAGAAAGGGAGAATGTATATGTATCGAGAGAGAGAGAGGGAGGAAGAGAGAGAGAGATAGTATGTATATGTATCGAGAGTAAGAGAGAGAGAGAGAGATAGTATGTATATGTATCAAGAGAGAGAGAGAGTATGTATATCATGCAGCATTCTTTTCCTGGGGAAAGTAATCCACATTTCAACTAAAAATTTCTGTTGTAACAAAAAAAAAAAAAAAAGTCTAGTCCAGCCCATTAGTTATGATAATAATAAGTAAGCACATCATAGATAATGGTAATGATACATGAAAAAAATGGCGACTTTAGCACAAGTACCTGTGAATGGCACCATGACTCCTAAGTAATGACACTGGTGGATAGAGTGAGGGAGTCAGAGGGTTAAGTTTTTGCTTTGCTAGTATGGTTGGCAATGCAGATGCTGGTGGGCAGAGTGTGGGAGTCAGTGAATCCAAATCAGGGTATTAGATTATGATTGAGATTATGATCTAATAGCAATAAAACGTTCATGTTGTCAGGATCTTTGGCTTTGAAGGGGACGAAGGGGATGATATCATCTACGTCAACTGGCTCAACATGGTGCGAGCGGGACTGCTGGCCCTGGAGTTCTACTCCCCAGAAACCGGGGCGTGGAGACAGGTACACACAGCATCCCATAATCCTCGTTAACCCTTTCACTCCCTCTTCTCTGTCTAACAGTTTCCTGCAAGAAGCTGGTGGAAGGTGCAAAGAAATGAAGGGGTTAGTACAGTGTATTCCCCCTCCCCCTTCCCCCTTTCCTTCAGGTCCAACGTCCTGTTTCAGCTTCTTCTGTCACCGCTCTGGTTATGAGAAAACTACCTGACGTTTGACATGGCTTGAATTAATATGACCAAGTTATTTCACTGTATAAGTCATTTATTGTATGCAATATGTGTCAATGTGTTAAACACACACAAGTATGTGCCCAAAGCCAGATTTCATTGCTTTTACATAAAAGACTAATGAAAAAAAAATGAAAGTCCTAACTGTCATTATGACAACCTCCTGTATGCATCATAGGGTTGATCTGTTTTAGTCTGATTGGACTTTCTGAATTAAAATTCATCCAACAGATTTAATTTTGACTTCCCCCCAAATGTGTACTTCCGAAAGGGAAAAATGTCTATCCCTTGTATTTGTTTCTACCTCCTGGAACGTAAAAAACTCCTTCCACAGTCGTGCGAAAGAGAAAAAAAAAAGGGGGGGGGGGGGGAGAGACACACACACGCAATGGATGCTTCATTTTTGCATGTTGGATTAAAGGCTAAAAAACAAGAGCACAGAAAGATTACCTCCCACTCTTCAGGGGCAGGTAAAAGATGTTTGATCTATCTGCACTGTAGACTATAGTGGGAAAAAAATTTATCCTCTTTTAATTTTTAGCAGTTAGGAAAAAAATCTTGTCAATCACAGGTCCAAGCTGTAGTTAAAATCAGTGTCAGCAATAGGTAGCTGTTAAACTCAACATCAATTTAATGATAACTGTGGAAATTATCATCATCAAAATAGAAATAGGGTCGGCTCTGTCAGAGGCTTTCAGCATCTTTACAAGGCCGTCATGAGTTAGAGTGAGACCTTTTACGACTTCCAAGACATAGAGGTTTTGTCCATGTTGTTCTTAGTGGCAAGGTGAAGAAACAATCTTCATGCTGTAATAATCGTAATTGTCATGTACTTTGCATGGCAGGCTCACATGAACGCTCGCTTTGTCATCCTGCGTGTGATGCTAGAGGCAGGCGAGGGTCTGGTATCCATTGATCATCTGATTGGAGAAGATGGAGAACCTGACATCTGCGTCAAATTGGACCGGTCTAAAATAATCTCAGTTGGCAAACCAGCCATTGGCAATTTCCTTCGCAAACTGCAGGTAAAGCTGTTGTGTGTGTGTGTGGTGTGCGTGTGTGTATGTGTGTGTGTATGTGTATGGTGTGTGTGTGTGTGTATGTGTGTAGTGTGTGTGTGTGTGTGTATGCATAAGTGTAGGTGTGGGGGGAAATTCAAGACATGCGGAGGTTATGTATGTGTGGTATAAACGTTGTGTTTGTTGTGGCTGAAGAGGGTGTGTGCTTCTGTGTGTGTGTGTGCTTGTGCTTGTGCATGTATGCGTGCATGCATCTGTGTGTGTGTATACACGTAGGCATACGTGCGTATGTGTGTGTGCTTGCTTGCTTGTGTGTATGTGTGTGATGTAATCATCCTTGTCAGCAAACTAGCCTCTCTGTTGACGCCATGTTTTTAATAGAAATTTGTCATCCTCGGGGAATCGAACCCGCGCATCCTAGGTGGTCAGGTTTCTCAAGGCAAGGTCACCCTTGTCACGGATATCTTAACCACATGGCTATCAGTCACCAGCAACATAATTATGGGGGAATTTAAAGCTTTATGAAGTTCACTTTTGTACCTCCTGGTCCAGATCTGGATGGAGCATTTTACCGCTGCATCTGCCATTGCCTTTAAAGGGTTCTGGTCCTGTCTCTCTCCGAAATCAAGAGCTGCTTCATGAGATCATCGACTGATGTGCCTATCAGCCCTCTTGCTCCAACCTCTATGGTGAGGACTTTGGCTTGAAAGCCAGATGTCCTCATGTTGCTGGTTAGACTGGCATACTTTTCAGTCTTGTATATATGGGCTTTGTCTTATCAGCAGATGTACAAGATTGTAACCAATCCTTTGTCGTATTGGCAGGTGTACAAGATTGCAGCTCGCCGTCTTTGGTGCACAAGATTGTAACCAGTCCTTTGTTTTAGTGATAGGTGTACAAGATTGTAACTCTTCATCCTTTGTCATATTGGCAGGTATAAAAATATCAACCAATCCTTTGTCCTAGTGGCATGCGTTCAAGATAGCAACTCTCCATCCTATGTCATATTCGCAGGTGCACAAGATTCTACCCATCTTTCATTTTATGGGCAGGCGTACAAGATTGCAACTCTCTGTCTGGCAGGCAGGTGCACAAGATTCTACCCATCTTTCATTTTATGGGCAGGCGTACAAGATTGCAACTCTCTGTCTGGCAGGCAGGTGCACAAGATTCTGATCCATCCTTTGTCTTATGGACAGTACAAAATCACAACCGTCCACCTTTTGTCTCATGGGCAGGTGTACAAGAGCACAGCAGATGTGACAGCAGGGCAGGAGATGTACAAGCTTATTCTGACGTGAACGACAGCCGCGAGCCCCACTTCCTGAGCCTGCGCTCCATTGTCCTTGCCAGGAAACAGCCCCGCCGCATGTTTGTGCAACACCATACTGTACAGAAAGGTACGATTCCTGCCCCAACACAGACCGATGTGTTTGTCATAAGAATCCAGATAGAAATGTGACACAGATTGATTTAGCTTGGATTTTTTTTTTCTTTCACAATGGAATTTTTTTGTCTGAAAGACAGGTTGTTCTTTTGGGGAAGGCATGTTGCCACAGTATGATGCCAGCCTTCCGCTCCCCTCCCTGCGTCCTTTCCCCCAACACGTGTGTATTTTTGTTTACATGTGAAAGTGGGTTTTTTGGTACTGGGTTTTGTCAGGGCCAACGCTTTTGTTGTTGCTGTGGGATCTTTTGTGTGTGCATAAGATTTGAACAGATTGTACGTACGATTCTATTGACATCAGACCTGGGTGGCTAGTTGTGTTGTGATTCAGACCCTTAAATATTTATTTATTTGTTCTTTGAAGATAAAATACACAGACGCACATGTCATTTACATGTAACCAAGATTATTCCAATGATACACTAATGTAATACTAGTATGAAAAAAAATGTAGGCTAGGTAAAATATATAAGCTAGGTAGGACCTCAGGACCTGGCCAGCTTATGGGTTTATGTGCAGGCTTAAGGCTTGTGCCGTGATCACCATCACATGTCACCTGTTACAGTAGTTCATATGGAATTCATTCCAAACTCAGAGACATCCTTGTTAGAAACTGAAACTGATGTGCAGTTATTGCATGCCTTACATGAGACCTTAGTTTGTCATCTCATTGAAAGTCTTGTGTCCATACCACATTTTAAAGTCCAGTGGAATGCAGAGAAAAAATCAGAGAAGGAGAGTTTTGAACCACTGCATTCTCAAACCTATCACTTTTTAGGGTACATGTTTTATCTGCTAGGCCACACATCAACACATTGGTTTTAATAAGTAAACGATGTAAGTGGAGATGAAAGATTAACAGTGAAAGATTTATATCTGTTTTCATATCATCATCAACATCAGTGGGATTGTAATGCGAGAACAGTTTAAAATCATATGTTTTTTCCAAACAGCATGCTAGTAGGATTTGACATACTGTCTTTAGGGTAGTGACTTGAAAATGTTTTGGGGCTTACAGCCTTGAAGCACCCAGCTGTGGGTGGGTATCTGACTGTTCAGATTTAGGAAGGTAAAGCAGTGAGGGAGGGCAGAAAGGCATTAGTCTCATATGCTGGCCCCCTAAAAAGTCAGCCTTTTCACTACCTCACCCTATCCACCAACTGCAAAAACTTACAACTGGTGGATAGGGTGAGGGAGTCAAAGGGTTAAGCTTTTGCTTTGCTAGCATATATGGTTGACAATGCAGGATACTGATGGAGAGGGGTGCAGGAGTCAAAGGGTTAAGGTCTCTGCCTCCTTTCTACCCAGTGAGCTCAGGGTTACGGGACAGATTGTTACCTGGAATTAGCATTTGAAACAGTGAAGCTTTTTACCAAAGCGGCTTGCAGCATACAGAATTGGTGTGAGAGTATGTGGATATTTTACTGGAAGGGGTGACAGGGCAAATCTATTGAAAAGGTCAAGACTCAACCACACAGTAGGGCCTACACAGTTCAAGAACACTTATGCCCGGGATAATAAACCATCAGCCAACACAACACTGAAGTTGAAAAAAAACCCCAGATGATTAGAAAATCAATTACATTACTCTTTCCTGCTTACGCTGTGGCTACTACAGGACCGTTTCTGCCGCGGGAGATTTTCGTCATCGAAATTTCGGGGGAAGATGGGAGATAACACTAGAAACTTGGCAAACCTTGTGGAGATCTCAAAGTGTAGTTTTTTCCCTTTGACCATTCAGCAAATTGAATATTAGTCTAATTAGCATTGGAAAGTAACGAACCCGATAATGTGATTCAAGATGGCGGAACAACTGCCTATTCTGTCTCTTGCCCCACTGTACTACACCCAAGAACTTATTGACTGTTGCATAGAAAAACATTTACAGAGAGTAATAATAATAAGAAAACTTTTTCACCTGATGTTTATTATATGTGACCTCCCAGCACGAAATCACTCTTAACTAGCATTTTGGGATTTTGAGATGTACATATCACTGGAAATTGTACATTATGGTGATTATTTTGGTACTTGAATAAAGCTTGTACTCAAACAAATGTACATGTAGACGTTATGTATGTTAAAAGTCATTAAGTTGTATGACGGCCATTTTAAGAAAACGGCCTCTAAAGTTTTTATGTACGCTCCTACACATTTTCCTAAAATTTCTTTATTTGGTGGCTTTGACCCAGTTTGTTTCTAATTTTAGTTGTCATTATCCGAAAGATGGACCAAAGAACTTTCTGTCAATTATCACATGTGGGGGTCCTGTACATATTACGGTTCACAATATGAGACAAAAATAGGTACTTGTGGTAAGAAATCGCGTTCTTTCTGCTACGATCAGTGCATTAAAATACCATTTTTAATTGATTAATGATACTTTTTTTCAAGAAAAACGTTTCTGTGGGGGATAGATTATAATCCACAGAAATCAATTTTGAGAAAGTCAAAACACCCCAGATAGACCCTGTCACCTTTTCAGCTCCTAGTGCTGTTCGACTGACTGCAAGTTAAGAATGAATTGGTGGTGGGAGGTCACAATTATACAAAAAACAAATTTTGCTCTGTTTTGTGTAGTTTTATGTGCTACTGTGTGTGTATGTTTGTTCGGAAAGCTTTTTTTTTTTTTAAAAAGCTCATATCAGCTCTAATTACACTATTTTTCAACCAAATCAAATATTATAACTATGGCATCAAACCTTAGCCAAGGGTATACGGAAAAAAACATGCCAAAAACTGAAAAGATATCTTATGAAATGAGCAGTGAGCAAATTAGTGAACATACAAAAAAAGCAAGATTTTATCCAGCAGACAGCAATGCAAAAGGCCACAAATACTGTGGCAGGGAAGGGATTAATTATGGGGAACTGTTCTGGTAATGTGTTTTCATCTTATTTACTGTTTACAGATGGTAAGGTTGAACTGAAGTCCTACAAAGAGACGCCGGAAGATCTGGTCCAGTCCTTCGTGGATCGATTCCCCGACAATGAGCTGGACTACATTGTTCATGAACTGTGGGAAAACGATCGGAAGTACTTTTTGAGTTCTGCTCATTCCCCCAAAGCCATGACTGAGATACAACAATCAGTGGAACCATGCCATTTGTTTTTGAAATGAGATGATTGAAAGGTGTGAAAGAATGACAACCCTACCTGTAAGTTGTGATAGTTTTAAATTCTTAAACAGAATTCAGAGGAACATATATAATATTTACAGTATGGAACATTTTGATAAGCTGGACATTTCATACTATTTCTTGCTTACTAACAGTGATACTGTTTCTTGCTTATTAACAATGACTTCAAACATTATGCATTAGTTATGACTGATATTTGTGTCTATGCAGTGTTTCAGTATTCCTCATTAATTTTTCAGCCAGATATGGAATGTTCTGGAAATGCATGTGTGCCTGCATGCACAAATATGTGTTTACATGTGGCTGTCATTAACGAAAGTACATGTACATGATTATGGAATATACATCTAGACTCATAAAACTATCACTAGGCTGGATAAATGTCCAAAGTTCACGTGGAAGCTTTTCTTAGGATTTTCAGAAGTATCCTTATCTCAAAATTAAACAAATGAAGATACTGATTTCAGAAAGCTACTAGTGGGTTATTTTTCACTTTCCCTGGTTGTATGCTTGTGGCTGTACTAGTTTCTTACTGCTGTCAAGATATTGGTCGTTTTTCAATGTTTGTTTCAATTTATGTTTTGCTTAACATTTTTTGGTCCAGTTTGTTTACTTGCTTTCTTTTTCTTAGACATTTGTTTTCTTTTTAGGTCTACTCTCAAAAACATACAGCTGTATATCACATATTTTAGTTTCTAATTTTCATTTTAATCTTTTTTCATTATGAACTGTATCTTCCATATCCACTTGACTATGTGAGTGGGTGTTTATGTATCTGGTTGTTTTTTTTTTCCACACTGCCATTAACCCTCTTAGCTTCATTACGATCACAGCCGACAGTTTGTCCTGCACTGCCTAGCGCTTCGTTATGGCCATACACGACCGTAAAAGTCGGCCACGAGCATGGGCTATTTTGATCACGTACTGATCACATTATTTGGCCCTGGGAGACTGACAATTGGTCAGACATTCTTGGCATCATCCAGTGAGATGATCTTGTGAAAATTAGCACTACACACACATCCATTCATCTATGCTTGGGCACGAAATGTGGTTGGGGTATTTTCATTCATGCCTCGTAGCGTGTGAAGAAATGGCGATACCGTTTGTAGCAGACGGTTTTCAGGATACAGATGATTCTCCAGGTTATTCAGAGGAGGAATTAAATACTACAGTTCGTGAATTAGGAAAACACGAAGATGTAGATGAGTCAGATATTGAGTTGGTGATGGGGAAGATGATGAAAACTGATTTTTGAGAGCAGACCGACACAGAAGATAGCACGCCGCTGGCCGCATTCCAGCGAACGTGGCACCCAGCACTGGTTCTGCTGACGGTAAAGAAATTTTATCTCCTGGTCGGACCAAATTGTACACTGCCAGCTGATGCCAAACCTTCAGATTATTTCTTTTTGCTTTTGCTCTGACAATTAGTAAACTGTATTATGAACATTGAATGTAGTTTTGTAGTGGAAAGAAAAATAGTGATAAAAACTACCTGAACAAACTATGTAAATACCTGAGGAGCACTTGGTGACCACTGTGAGTACTATCACATGGAAATGCTGTTAGACACTTTAGCTAAGCCATACTCTAATTCATTACTCATCTGTATGTGTTGTGGTCACGTATAGGTGTGCTTCTCTTGTTTTCATATATATGTCACTTATTTATTCATGTTTGGTGACATCTTTGGTGACAGTGACATGACAAGCAGTGGTTAGAAAGACATACTCACTTGGATATGGAAGTAAAGCACGTTTACCAACACCTGACAAATTTCTAGACATGCTCACAGTGTACTCATGAACAGAGTAACCCTATTTTGGGGGAAAAAGCTTCAGAAAATTCGAAATCTAGGGGCAGTTCAGCTCTCTAGAATACAAATACAAGAGGGTTAAGGCAGTTATACTTTATTTTCGGGGATGCGTATGCTGGGTTTTCCATGTTTCTGTAAATCATCAAGCACTGACAGGGCTTAAAGGATCCATAACATACATATTAGTTTTGGTGTGTGTGTGTTTTTTTTTTGTTTTTTTTTTTTTTGGTATACGCACACACATAAAGGAGTTTCAGACACTTGCATTTCCACACATATTTTGACCTAGGAGATCAGAAAAAGGTACACCCTTTACCACTGTTTGTGCTAGAATGATTGGAAAATGATACACATTTTGTTGATTATCCACAAATTGATATTTGAGACAAATCAAAACGTAACACCTGTGCCTGTTTGTATGAAAAGTTATACTTGCTTTTGTGTGTGCGTGGACAATTATATTTTGGTCCTTTTATTGTTGTAGCCGATTGTGTTGTTCGTTTATTTTGGTTATTGTTTTTGTTTATTCGTTTATTTTGATTATTTTGTATTCATGTTTTTTTTTCCTTGGAGAGGAGATTTGATTGGAATTTCTTTGTAATCATCTTGAGGCTATATAAATGCCAAGAGTAAAAAATTCCAAGAAGCGTTTTTTTTTTTTTCTTTTTTATAAAAGTAACATTAAATTACTGGATGAACCAAAAGTCCCTTTGGATGAAAGTATTGTCAGATGACCTTTTCTCAGTATTTATTGATAGTGATGATGGTGGTGGTCAAGTGAATAGGTGCGTCTGCACTGTCTCATAATTTTGTGAAAGCATTTGTCAGGAAGATAGAGTATGTTTGCACTTGGGTATGATTGTGCAAGTACTCATTGAGAGAATACATCTAGTTGATGTGATACATTCTGGCTGTGTCTCATCATGCCTTACTTCAGCCTGCATGTATGTATGTGTCTGTAGCCTTTTTGCCGATGGAAGGTGCATTTGCACTTTGGCAGCTCTCTTAGCTCCCTGTCTTAGCGTATGTATTTACGTGTGCATGTCTCTGTCATTTGTTGTTTGCTGAGAGATGGTGTATTTGCAGTCAAGACTTTCCTTCATTCCTTATTTCAGCCTCTGTGTGTATGTTAGTGTAGTTGTCTTTTCTTTGTCACTCAATGCCTTAACACTGGCACTGTATATCCTGTCAGTCTGTGTCACAAGGCAGCAAAGTTTCTTTCTTTCTTTCTTTCTTTCTTTCTTTTTTTCTTTCTCTCTCTCTCTGTCTCTGTCTCTTTCTCTTGCTCTGTTTTTTTTTCCCCACTTTGGAATTGCTAAGTAAAATTCAGGCTACTCTTTTTCAAGGATAGCGCATTGCCCTAGTGCAGCATTATGCCTTGTTTTCTTCTGTATGCAAGTATTTTTGTTTACCTATGAAAGTTGATTTTTCTCAAGAATTTTGCCAGGGGCAAATATATTTGATGCCATGGGAGCTCAGGTGTGTGTGTGTGTGGTGTGTGTGTGTGGTGTGTGTGTGTGCTCTGCATGTGCTCTGCATGTGGGACCTAATCAGAAAGACTAACACCTAAATCACTAAAGAAGAATATGAACGCATATTTAATACAACAAGACAAGACAGGCGCAAATTTTCGGCCAACTGGTCTTTGTCAAGCGTAAGGTTACAAACAAACAAACACCAGATACAAAAATTTTGAGAAAAAGACTGAAACTTCCCTGCTGCTGTGTCCGACCGATGTGAGAAACCTTTTCATTCCTTTTCTGACATTGGACACAGCAGCAAGGAAATTTCAGTCTTTTTCTCAAAATGTTTGAATCTGACGCTTGACAAAGGCCAGTTGGCTGAAAATTTGCGCCTGTCTTGTCTTGTTGAATTAAATACGCGTTCGTATTCTTCTTCCGTGTTTTTTCTTGGGCAGTCACACTTGTTTTGGATCTAGATCACTGTTTGATATCTGGTGGAGAGAGGAGAAGAATCCCTGTCTCACCCATGATTCAAATCCAGGTTCCTCACAGGTGTTTTTGAAAGTAAGGCCACTGAGGTAATGTTGATGTTTGATAATCTGCCAGAGTAGAAGGACACAAACTTATTTTACCCTTTCCACCTTACCGGTATTGCACACTGCATAGGTCCTTCTACTTGTAGAATTTTCTTCCTGGACCCTAGTTGACTTTACAAATCATTCACCCACTCAAACTATACAACATTTGTTATTCAAGGGCAAAAAAATAAAATAAAAAAAACAAAGGAGGAAATGCACACAAGTTGCTGTTCTTGTATGAAAAAAAAAAGAGATTTTGGCCCAGGTAATTTGGTAAATATTTTGACTCAAGTAACATGGTGAAGAATCAGGGTCAAAATTTGCCTGACTCTTAGATGGTTGTAAATGTTGGTGCCAAAAACATTCTGCCCATGTCAGAGAAAGATACAAAACAAAAAACAAACAAAAAATCTACTCAAAACATTCTGCCCTTGTCAGAGAAAGATACAAAAAAACTACACAAAATATTATTCTGCCCATCACAAGTTTTGTCCCTAGTAATATGGTAAGTAAATGGCTTCAAAAGTTGCAGGGTTCTGTAACAGTGGGCTGGTAGCAGAAACATGCAGCTCTTTTAAGAGATAAATTAGGGCTGAATGAGTTAAGACATTTGAACAAGACCAAAGTTTTCAGGCGGTACATGGCACATTGTTTACCACCTGTCTCACCTGTCGGCGTCACGGGGTTCAGTGTTGGTTGTTGCACTCTGGGCACAGCTGCTCTCTTCTGAAAGTCTGTCTTGACTTTCGTGGACAACTTCTGGAATATTGTTGTTGGTTATGTTCTCGATGTATGAGATTGGAGGTCTACCTTTCTTCCTTTTTGCCTCTGTTTTTCCTTGAAATATGGCACAGTTGGAAAACAGAAATCTTGGAGCACACTTAGAAAAAAAAATTCCTATGATCAAGTTGACAATTTTATCAGCAAATGATGGTACTCAGTATTCTGCAAGCTTATAATATTTTGCTCATACATAAATTGTAAAGCCAAGAATCAGATCTGACAGAATTATGTTTACGTGCATATTGTATGCAGAGATGGAATTTTGAAGTGGGTTCAACTTTGTAGTGTTGAGTGTGTGTGAAGCATTTTACACGAGTTGTCCATCTTTGTTGCAGGATTACTAAGTATATGATACAATCATCTGACTAGAATTGGAAGGATGATTAGCATCTCTAAATTGAATACAATAAAAAAAAATTGTCATATGAAACTGATGCTTTGAGACTGGCTTTATGGATCATGTTTTGTGATGGGACATGTTTATGATTGGCAAATGTGCCAAAAGAAACCAGAAATGCATGAAAATAGGAGACAGCCTATTTAATCAATGAAACAAGACAGGCACAGATTTTTGGTCAACTGGCCTTTGTCAAGATCATGCAAAAGACAATAAGAAGACAGATGCACAAGATTTAGGACAACAACACAACAGCTAACTTCCCTGATGTTGTTGTTGTTTTGTTTGTTTATTCTTGGTTTTTTTTTTGGTTTTTTTAAAAAAATGTTTAGTGACTCAAGAAAACAGGGAAATTAGTTTTTCCAGCTCAACAAGCCATTGGGGAAATAGCTGTTCTGTTCTTATTGTTTATTTACTGGAGCTCAACAAAAACATCAGGAAAGTTGGCTGTTCTGTTCTTGTTGTATATTTCAGCTTAACAAACATCAGGAAAGTTGGCTGTTCTGTTCTTGTTGTATATTTCAGCTTAACAAACATCAGGAAAGTTGGCTGTTCTGTTCTTGTTGTATACTTCAGCTTAACAAACATCAGGAAAGTTGGCTGTTCTGTTCTTGTTGTATATTTCAGCTTAACAAACATCAGGAAAGTTGGCTGTTCTGTTCTTGTTGTATATTTCAGCTTAACAAACATCAGGAAAGTTGGCTGTTCTGTTCTTGTTTGTTGTTGTTTTTTTGTTTTTTGTTTTTCAGCTTTCCAGACAAAACTTTGAACACAATGTTTTGTATTCTCATTGATTCCACAGCCAAATGTTTTTTTTTACATTAATGGAGGGGTACTTGTATGTTTAGTTAAAACATGTATGACTCTTAACATAATTTAAAACTTTGTCAACTCATGTAAACCTCAGTTGCTAGAAATTCACATATCATTTTTTTTTTAAGTTTCCGGTTGCAACAATGTATTTTTTCAAAGTCACTCATCACGATTTAGATGACACTTTTATCAGATGAAATGACTTCCACATCAGTTGTACACACGCATGTACACACTCATAGACACTCGTATATTCACAGCCATTTGCATGTAAATTCCTTGTTTCACTGTTAAAGCACACACACACACACACACACACACACACACACACACACACACACACACACACACACACATAGACACACACACACAGACACACACACACACATGCACACTCACACTCACTGACTCACACACACACACACACACACAACACACACACACACACACACACACACACACACACACACACACACACAACACACATATACACACACATGTTTATGTACACATACACACATATACACACATACATAACACACACACACATGTTTATGTATAATCATCCATCCTTGGTAGATTTACACAACTTCAAAGCATAATTTTGCCTGTAATACTGATCAGTTGTGACCAAATAAACCTATTTTCCAAGTTTTCAAGAGCGAGTCTTAAAAAGCAAACAAACCAACAGAAAAGAAAAAACATTCAGAGACTGTCTTAGAATTTATGATATATAGGCCTACAACTTTTGTCAACTCTAATGCACATCAATGTATGCACATACACATATCCAAATAAGTGTAAAATGCAGTCACTTAAAAAGAATGAAAATGAAGATAAGTCAAGTCATTCTAACAATCTCATTTTACCCCAAAATTATTTCAGATTTTGTGCTCCTCAAGGTCACTGTGATCTTGAAGCATATGATGAAATAAAACTGACTTGAAGTGAGGATAACTGTGGACAGTCACAACAGAAAAAAAGAAGATTGTCAAAATTTATTAAGAAAGCACTGGTCACATACCTCCCTCAAAGAAGAGCTGATTTTTATGCACGTTGTCAGTCAAAATGGCACTTTATCTTCCAAACCTATGTACTTGCAACTGAAAAACAACTCAAATCTTTGCTCCAAATTTGGTCAAGATCCATTCAGACACATTGAGAAGATCTTGCTGAAACATTTGGGTAACATACACACACAGACACACACACATATACACATGTGTATACACACACACACACATACACACAACACACACACACATGCATATGCACACACAAACAGAGAGACAGTGGAGGGAGGGGGTCCTACTGGGTAATAGTTATGGTAAGAAAATGTAAGTTTTCTTATGACCAGTGAAGGAGCAAGGTGTAGAGACCTCAATAAATTATTGTTTTGGCCAGCTTTATGAGACTGTGCACATATCCTCTCTGACACGATTTTTTACCTTGCACCCCACACCCCTTAAAGAGGGACAGGTTTCCATTTACATCTGGGTGGACTGAAATGATGTGTTCTAACAAGTCACAAACCTGCCCACCTATCCACATGGCAGCCACAACATTGGCATGGAAGAACACTCCGATCTCTACACTATCTTGTTCCAAACAGTAGGTTTGAGAAAACTTGATCTGTTTATCAACAGTCTTGAGGGTGTTCAAAAAGGATTCAACACGTTTAGACAATTCCATATGCACTCCGCCCAACCCTGCCAGCAGTAATCTGGCAGATTCCTTGAGCCTGTGAAAAACACCCATTACACTGGCAAGGTCTTCGAAATGTGGGAGGGGAATGAGAACCTGTGAAACACTGGCATCACTAAGATGATATGAACGCAAGATTTGCTTCGTACAGTGGGCTGAGATTGAGCTTGTGATATCATCTTGAGTCCACAGCTTTGTATAAAAAAAACAATAGATAACACAAATAATAATGGGGAGGAGAACAGGACATATCAAACACTGGCACCACCAGAATGACTGGAGACAGGAAGCAAACAGGCCAACTTTTGTGTTGCTGGGTGAGACTGCGAAAGGTTTTGATTCCACGGCTACAGCCGTTTTAAAACATACACAATACTTCAACAGGAAAAAAAAAAGGAAAAGAAAATTAAGTACACATATCAATGCATTTGCACACATAATCTACAGAGATGCCCTGGTGTTGACTTCTCCGAACAACTTATCAGACCTGAAAACAAATTTTAGTATACTTAAGAACTCTTAAAACTTCTATAAAAACGGGTCTGAATTACCTAAAATTGCCTCCCTAGAGCTAAAAATGCGCTTAATACATGTACCCAATTATCAATCCTAAGAGAAAGTATGTAAGACTTTATCGAACATGTACAGGTGAATGGACCAACAAGGCAGACAATGATAGGAAGAAATGACAGAAAGCAAAGGAATGAAACAGAAACAAGTAGAGTGACAGAAAAGAGTAAGAGTAAATTTCTAGCACACAATTTCCAAAAGGTGGGAATACTGTTCTTTGTTTTGTTTTTGTTTTCTTTGGTGGGAAAACTATTTATACTGAAAGAGCCCCCGCCTACATCACGGGGGGAAAAATACAACAAAATCATATAATCACTCCAGACTCTGTGCTATGACAGATTCCAAAAGCACCAATGCCACAAATGCCATGTGTTAGAGAAAAATCTAAAATGATCTTGACATAAGCCATGGTAACGTCCCTGGGCTATGCTGTGTTGCAATTACCTGAAATCACACCTCAACCACAACTCGAATCCTCACAGACCTGCAACATTCAATAAATCATTTTAAAGCTTATGTCATCAACCTCTGGGTGCTTTACATAATCATTCGTAACAACCCAACCACAATTTGCAAGGCTGCATTCATTGTGATGTCCTGGCAGTGAATGTTCTCAATCTTTCTCCTCTCTTTCCTCCAAACATGGATTACGCACGTATGACATTCCATGTGGTCAAAACTAATAAAGTTCTTGTTCTATAAACTTCATTTACAATCACTGGAAAGAAAATTCCATGCCTTTTTCAATGATACCAATAAACTGATATCACCAAAAATCAACTTGTGTTCATCAGTGGGAATGGATCACTTATTTCTCTTTCCTCTTCAAGCTGTGTTAGTGGCAATTGCTTTTCTTGTCACTCCTTCCACCTCTCCAAAAAACACATGTTCACTCTACCACAATCACAGTGCCAGAAAGCCACAGTGTCACTTCGCCGTGTGGACATCCACCACAGAAAGACCTGCGCTGCTGCTGGTGTCAAGCAGATGACGGGTGATCTCTAGCACTTATTTTGATCCTGCACACAGGGCCTATGCAAACTTGGTGTGCCCCAGTTTCTCCAGGTGTTGTGAGTTGTGAGTCATGCAGTAAGTCACCAGACCCAGTGTTAGGAAAGAATCCCCTGTAAAACATACATACACACAGACGTAAGTACACATACAGTGTTACACTATAGACAGACCGCACGAAGATAAATTGCTGTAAAGAGTGTGACAGCTTGAAAATAACAAAGGGATAGATAAAAGAAAACAAATAATAATAATAATAATAATTACAATATTTATATAGCGCAAAATCTTGATAAAACCAAATCTAAGCGCTGAAACACACAAGCACACACGCACGCACGCACGCACGCACGCACGCACGCACACACGCACCCACGCACACACACACACACACACACACACACACACACACACACGGCTATAAATGGGGAGAAAGAATAAAAACAATGGAAAATTATAGAGAGCATATTATATACAATTATATATTGCAATGTGATTCCCCTCCGAGTGGAGACAGGCTGCAGAGGGGATTGAGTGAGGTCAGGATTTTATGCAGAGGAGAAAAGGTGAGTTTTGAGAGCGGACTTGAAGGAGACAAAAGTAGGTTGCTGACGGAATGAGAGAGGAAGTTTATTCCAGGAGAGCGGACCAGAAACAGAGAAGGCTCGTGGACCATAGGTATTGAGCTTAGTGCGTGGAAAGCGAAAAGTCAGAGGATCGGAGGCAGAGCGGAGGGTACGTGAGGGAACATAGATCTCAAGTAGGCTTGACAGGTAATCGGGGGCTGCGTTATTGAGGCTTTTGTAGCACATGGTGTCTAGTTTGTACTGTATGCGCTTTGATACAGGGAGCCAGTGAAGTTGTGCCAGGAGAGGAGATATGTGGTCAGCTTTTTTCTTTTTGAGTACAAGGCGTGCAGCATTGTTTTGAATGCGCTGTAGGATGTGAGTGGTGGAGGCAGGAAGACCGGACAGGAGTGAATTGCAATAGTCAATGCGAGACATTATGAAGGAGAGAACAAGTTTTGCAGTTGTTTCGACAGAGAGATACTTCCTGATCAGGCTTATACGATGGAGGTGATAGTAGCAAGATCTGGCAGTTTGAGAAACAAAGTTGTTCATGGAGAGGGTAGAGTCAATGCAGACACCAAGGTTTTTAGCTGAATCAGAAATTGGGACTGATGTGTTACATAATGGGAGAGAAAGAGGAGGCAGCTTGTCCAATCAACTAAGCAGTCAATTGATTAATCTGCCAGTTGGCCAAATCATACTCGGTAACTTGGTCAATCACCTAACCAAAATCAGCCAGTCAGTCAAGTAGCCTATCTAATCAAAATCAGCCAGTTAGCCAGTCACGTAATCAATCATCTAATAGAAATCAGCCAGTTAGTCAAATAATAGTCAACCATTTAGTCAATCACTTAATTTAATCAGAATCTTAACACATCTTCATAGATATTCAGTCAGTCACTCAAAGTTAGGGAAAGATAAAGCTGAGAAGGAGAGCAGATAGGCACTGCTCTTATCATACTCTCCCCCTAAAAAGTTGAGATATCCGCCATTTTACAACCCAATCACATCAAAATTAAGGGAGAAGAGTGGCAGAATGGTTCAGACGTTCGCCTGCCAATAACTAAATTCGAGATTCCTGGGTTCGCTCCATGTAGAGGCCTCGACTTTTCTCCTCAGTTTGACCGGAAAATCGAACTGAACGTCTAGTCCTTTGGAAGGGGATGAAAAACAAGTAGGACCCGTGTGCCTTCTGGCTGCGCATGCTAAAGATACCACGGCAGTTGAAAATCGTGAAGAGCAGGGCATAGCCCAGCTGCCTTGGTATACAACATTGGAGAGATAGGTTAATTTTCCAGGTCCCATCCCTTGAAGACCGATTAGCTTTCTTGCCTTTTGAAGTCTAGGTTAAAAAAAAAGTATGTATGAATTTGAAGTGAGGGAGAGGGGATGGGCACCCCCCCTCGAGGTGCTGGCCCCAGGAAAAGTTGAGGTCTCTGCCACCTCACTCTCCTACGACCCCAGAGTTATGGAACTATCCAGGTAAGACCTCAGGACCTGGCCAGCTTATGGGTTTATGTGCAGGCTTAAGGCTTGTGCCGTGATCATTCTGGATCTTCTCTATCACATGGCACCTGTGACGTTAATGCATATGGAATTCATTCCGAGCGTGGAGATGTCATCTTGAGAAACTGAAACTGAAACTTACAACCCAACCACGTCTGGAATATGGGACAAAATGTATGTTTTCTTGGTTTTGGTTTTGGTTTTGGTTTTCAAACAGATTACTCACACTGCAGACAGACTCTAGAGAGATAGATTTCAGCAAACGGTGCCCCTGCCAGGAAGTACATGTTGGAGGTGGTAGCTACAAGAAACAGGGGGTAGGTCAGCAATGCCTTCAATCTTCTTAACCACGTTGCTGACAGTCTGCTGACCTGAAAGCACAATTAATAGTAACAATAATTTATCATCAGTAATAGTAACGATAATTTGTCATCACTTGTAGAACCTCCCAACAGAGAAATGTCTCAGGACTCAGTGCTGTTTTAGTTGGGTTTTTTGTTGTTGCTTTTGTTTGTTGTTACAATATCTATACGAGACAGCATGATAACAACATAATGATAATAATCATTTTTTGTTTACCGCTTTTCTGCGCTCATTTGCACTCATTGAGCATCACACATTCTACAAGACGCAGAGTGTAATGCACGCATACAAAAGCATTATGATATCACATAAACATACAAATCAGAACACACAGATAAATACATACTAAACTGTTTAGCCACACATACACATATGTCACGGACATGAAGTTATACATACATAAATGATTAGTTGATGTCATATCATTACACTATGCAATATGAATACACTATGCAATATGATTACACTATGCAGTATGAATACACTAGAATACACTATGCAATATGAATACACTATCCAATATGAATACACTATGCAATGTGAATACACTATGCAATATGATTACACTATGCAATATGATTACACGATGCTATATGATTACACAGTGCTATATGATTACACGATGCTATATGATTACACGATGCTATATGATTACACAGTGCTATATGATTACACAGTGCTATATGATTACACAGTACACACGCACACGATGGCATATGATTACACGATGGCATATGATTACCCGATGGCATATGATTACCCGATGCCATATGATTACACGATGGCATATGATTACATGATGCTATATGATTACACGATGGCATATGATTACACGATGCCATATGATTACACGATGCCATATGATTACCCGATGCCATATGATTACCCAATGCCATATGATTACACGATGGCATATGATTACACGATGGCATATGATTACCCGATGCCATATGATTACACGATGCCATATGATTACACGATGGCATATGATTACCCGATGCCATATGATTACCCGATGCCATATGATTACACGATGCCATATGATTACACGATGGCATATGATTACACGATGCCATATGATTACACGATGCCATATGATTACACGATGGTATATGATTACACGATGGCATATGATTACACGATGGCATATGATTACCCGATGACATATGATTACACGATGCATATGATTACACGATGGCATATGATTACCGATGGCATATGATTACACGATGCCCTATGATTACACGATGCATATGATTACACGATGGCATATGATTACACGATGCAATGATTACACGATGCCATATGATTACACGATGGCATATGATTACACGATGGCATATGATTACACGATGGCATATGATTACACGATGCCACATGATTACCCGATGCCATATGATTACACGATGGCATATGATTACCCGATGGCATATGATTACCCGATGCCATATGATTACACGATGGCATATGATTACCCGATGCCACATGATTACACGATGGCATATGATTACACGATGGCATATGATTACCCGATGGCATATGATTACCCGATGCCATATGATTACACGATGGCATATGATTACCCGATGCCACATGATTACCCGATGGCATATGATTACCCGATGCCATATGATTACACGATGGCATATGATTACCCGATGCCACATGATTACACGATGGCATATGATTACACGATGGCATATGATTACCCGATGGCATATGATTACCCGATGCCATATGATTACACGATGGCATATGATTACCCGATGCCACATGATTACACGATGGCATATGATTACACGATGGCATATGATTACACGATGGCATATGATTACACGATGGCATATGATTACACGATGCCATATGATTACCCGATGCCACTGATTACCCGATGCCATATGATTACACGATGGCATATGATTACACGATGGCATATGATTACCCGATGCCATATGATTACATGATGCCACATGATTACATGACGCCACATGATTACATGATGCCACATGATTACATGATGCCACATGATTATACGATGCCACATGATTACACGATGCCATATGATTACACGATGGCATATGATTAATAATTAATAATAATTACAATATTTATATAGCGCAAAATCTTGATAAAATCAAATCTAAGCGCTGAAGCAGACACACACGCAGGCACGCACGCTCGCACACACACGCACGCACACATACAGACACACACACACACACACACACACACACACACACACACACCACACACACGCATGGCTATAAATGGGGAGAAAGAATAAAAGCAATAAAAGCAAGAATAAAAGCAATGGAAAATTATAGAGAGCATAGCATACAATTATATATTATAACCATGTGATTCCCTCCGAGCGGAGACAGGCTGCAGGGGGGAGGGTTGAGTGAGGTTAGGATTTTATGCAGGAGAGAAAAGGTGAGTTTTGAGAGCGGACTTGAAGGAGACAAAAGTAGGTTGCTGACGGACTGAGAGAGGAAGTTTGTTCCAGGAGAGTGGACCAGAAACAGAGAAGGCTCGTGGACCATAGGTATTGAGCTTAGTGCGTGGAAAGCGAAGAGTCAGAGGATCAGAGGCAGAGCGGAGGGTACGTGAGGGAAGATAGATCTCAAGTAGGCTTGACAGGTAATCGGGGGCTGCGTTATTGAGGCTTTTGTAGCACATGGTGTCTAGTTTGTACTGTATGCGCTTTGATACAGGGAGCCAGTGAAGTTGTGCCAGGAGAGGAGATATGTGGTCAGCTTTTTTCTTTTTGAGTACAAGGCGTGCAGCAGTTTTGAATGCGCTGTAGGATGTGAATGGTGGAGGCAGGAAGACCAGACAGGAGTGAATTGCAATAGTCAATGCGAGACATTATGAAGGAGAGAACGAGTTTTGCAGTTGTTTCGACAGAGAGATACTTCCTGATCAGCTTTATACGATGGAGATGATAGTAGCAAGATCTGGCAGTTTGAGAAACAAAGTTGTTCATGGAGAGGGTAGAGTCAATGCAGACACCAAGGTTTTTAGCTGAATCAGAAATTGGGACTGATGTGTTACATAATGGGAGAGAAAGAGGAGGCAGCTGAGAAAGTTTCTGACGGGTGCCAATGAGGATAGCTTCTGTTTTGTCGTCATTAAGCTGAAGTCTATTGTGTGTCATCCAGTTCTTAATGTCCGAGTAACACTCAGTGGTGCGAGTCAACAGGCGCTGTATATTATCAGGTGAGTCACTGTCTTGAAGTTGGGTGTCATCAGCATAGAAGTGGTGTTTTATAGAATGGGAGTTGGTGATGGTGGACAGGGGGGAGGTGTAAAGAGTGAAAAGAACAGGGCCAAGGACAGATCCTTGTGGAACACCACAGGTCAGGTATGCAGGTTGAGAGTAAGTGCCATTGATGAGAACGGTTTGTTTTCTGTTTGATAGGTATGAAGTGAACCAAGACAGAGCAATGTCAGAGATGCCAAAAGTATGATGAAGTCTAGAAAGGAGAATACCATGATCAATGGTATCGAAGGCTGCAGACAGATCAAGGAGTGTGAGGAGAGAGACTTTGCCAGTATCAGTTGCAAGGAGGAGATTGTTGAGAATGTGTAGTAGGGCAGTTTCAGTGCTATGGCACTGGCGGTAGGCTGACTGGAAAGGATTGAGGAGATTGTTGGCAGACAGGTGAGAGTTCAGCTGGTTGAGGACGACTTTTTCAAGGAGTTTTGACAAGAAAGAGAGATTAGAGATAGGCCGGTAATTTTTCAGTTCATTTGGATCTAAATTGTGTTTCTTGAGGAGAGGGTGAACAATAGCAGACTTGAAAGAATCTGGGACAGTTCCAGTTTGAAGAGAAGTGTTGATGATGTCAGTGATGAATGGGAGGAGAGTAGGGAGACAGTCGGCGTAGACAGAACCTGGAAGAGGATCCAGTTCGCAGGTTTTGATTACACGATGCCATATGATTACACGATGCCACATGATTACACGATGGCATATGATTACACGATGCCATATGATTACACGATGGCATATGATTACACGATGCCATATGATTACACGATGGCATATGATTACACGATGGCATATGATTACCCGATGCCACATGATTACACGATGGCATATGATTACCCGATGCCATATGATTACACGATGCCACATGATTACACGATGGCATATGATTACATGATGCCATATGATCACATGATGCCATATGATTACACAATGCACTGATTACATATGCCACATGATTACACGATGCCACATGATTACACGATGCCACATGATTACACGATGCCACATGATTACACGATGGCATATGATTACACGATGCCACATGATTACACGATGGCATATGATTACACGATGCCACATGATTACACGATGGCATATGATTACACGATGGCATATGATTACATGATGCATATAATTACACGATGCCATATGATTACACGATGCATCTGATTACCGATGCCACTGATTACATGATGCCATATGATTACCCGATGCCACTGATTACACGATGCCATATGATTACCCGATGCCACTGATTACACGATGCCATATGATTACCTGATGCCACTGATTACATGATGCCATATGATTACCCGATGCCATATGATTACCTGATGCCATATGATTACCACATGATTACATGATCCATATGATTACATGATGCCATATGATTACCCGATGCCACTGATTACATGATGCACTGATTACACGATGCCATATGATTACCCGATGCCATATGTTATCGATGCCAATGATTACATGATGCCATATGATTACCCGATGCCATATGATTACATGATGCCATATGATTACCCGATGCCATATGATTACCCGATGCCATATGATTACCGATGCCATATGATTACTCGATGCCACTGATTACATGATGCCATATGATTACCCGATGCCATATGATACCGATGCCATATGATTACCCGATGCCATATGATTACCCGATGCCATATGATTACCCGATGCCATATGATTACCCGATGCCATATGATTACTCGATGCCACTGATTACATGATGCCATATGATTACCCGATGCCACTGATTACATGATGCCATATGATTACACAATGCCACACATTACATGATGCATAGATACCCGATGCCACACATTACATGATGCCATATGACTACCCGATGCCATATGATTACCCGATGCCACTGATTACATGATGCCATATGATTACCCGATGCCACACATTACATGATGCCATATGATTACCCGATGCCACACATTACATGATGCCATATGATTACCCGATGCCACACATTACATGATGCCATATGACTACCCGATGCCATATGATTACCCGATGCCATATGATTACCCCATGCCACTGATTACATGATGCCATATGATTACATGAAGCCATATGATTACCCGATGCCACTGATTACATGATGCCATATGATTACATGATGCCATATGATTACCCGATGCCACTGATTACATGATGCCATATGATTACATGATGCCATATGATTACCCGATGCCACTGATTACATATGCCATATGATTATACATGAAGCCATATGATTACCCGATGCCACTGATTACATGATGCCATATGATTACCGATGCCACTGATTACATGATGCCATATGATTACACGATGCCATATGATT
>CM060308.1:80287595-80292595 GCA_030674185.1 Monoplex corrugatus | reverse complement strand
CACCTTGTTCAAAGCAGCGCCGAGAAGTTCCAGATTGACCTCCACAAAGTTGAGCAGTGCCCACATCATGTAGCGGTAGCCACCTCCATGCCAGTACCCGATAAAACAGAACACGGCCAAGGTGGCCACCTCAGTCCTCAGCCACCCGGACTGTGAGCCACCCAGTGGAATGTACACGTACCTGCATGAATTACGAATAGAAGTAAAGCATGACAATTGTTTTCCCAACTCGTTGCGGGCTTTAGTAGCTCAGTCGATTAAGCGTCGGATTTACATGCTAATGGTTGTGGAATACCAAAGTAATAAGAGGGAAGCAGGGAGAATTTTTATAATATTAATCAAAGGACATAACTCTTGAGAATTGAGGAGTGCTCTAAGCTTACTGTTTTTGTACTTTGTATCTGCTTCTATGCTAGCTGAATGGGTAGCGCAAATTGTGTTAGATTTGAGTTCTATACAAAATGGGAGATAATTCTCAAGAGTTATGTCCTTTAATTAATGATTGTGGGTTCGAATCCCGGGGTGTGCTGTATTAAAACTGACCTTCTCACTGTCCCATCTTAACAACATTGTGGTTCTGATGGTGTCAGTATAGGATTAGATAAGCCCTCCTTCCCCCACTTCCTTGGGATGGTTATCCCCGTCGGCCATATCATCTGAGGTGTGTGTCCACGTAAAAACCAAACCAAACCAAACCAAACCGACCACGTCATTTACATCCTGCTGAAGAAGATTCAAGCAGTATAGATGAGATGCTCCAGAAGACTCCTCGGCTAATCTTATACAGATCGCATTACAAGCTACAAACTGTGAAGAGCAATCGTCTTACGCGTCAAACACAATGAACACTTGTTGTCCACAGTAAAGAAGAAAAACCTGAAATCATATGTAACGAAATCCAGCAGACTGTCACAGACTGTCGTTCATGGAACGGTACAACAGAAAAGGAGAAGCGGCAGAGAGAGGAAATAATGGCATAGACATAAGGAAACATGGCAGAGAGACGAAGAATGGACATAAAAGATATGACAAAGTGGCAGAGAGACGAAGAAATGGACAGGAGAAACGGCAAAGAAAGGAAGAAATGGACAGGAGGAGATGGCAGAGAGACCAAGAAATGGACAGAAGGAGAAATGGCAGGGAGAGGAACAAATGGCAGAGGGAGGAACAAATGTACAGAAGGAGAAATGGCAAAGAAAGGAAGAAATGGACATAACAAGAAATGGCAGGGAGAGGGAAAAAATGGACAGAAGGAGAAATGGCAGAAAGACGAAGAAATTGACAGAAGGAGAAATGGCAGAAAGACGAAGAAATGAACAGAAAGAGAAATGACCAAGAATGAGTCTGTAGTTTGGACCTAAGCTGACAGACAGGATAATGTTTTAAGACGTCAATGCGCTTAAATAGCTCATTCATTTAATCATAATCAGCAGCAGCAGCAAGCAGCAGACAGCAATCATCATTATCATCATCATCGTGTCGTTATCATCGTCGCCGTCATCATCATCATCATCATCATCATTGCCGTTATCATCGTCATCGTCATTAAACCCACCAACATCACCTTCACTTTCATTACTACAGAACGTAGATGTCGCGGTTCCACATGAATTAACAGAATTTTACACCAGGAATTCAGAGTGAGCGAACGAGCGAGCGAGAGAGAGGGAGGGAGGGAAAGAGAGACAGACAGACAGACAGACAGACAGACAGAGAGAGACAGAGAGAGATATATATATAGAGAGAGACAGAGAGAGAGAGAGTGAAGAGAAAACAGAGAGAAACAGACAGAAAGGATGAAGGAGAGACAGACAGACAGACAGAAAGACAGACAAACAGACACACACACACACACACACACACACACACACACACACACACACACACACACACACACACACACACACAGAAAGAGAGAGAGAGAGAGAGAGAGAGAGAGAGAGAGCGAGAGATGAAATGAAACGGATCTTCTGCAAAGGTATAAACGTTAACACACAAGCCACTCTAACTTACAATTCTGCCGTCGCTTATCTGCTTAAATTATGCTAACACAAACAAGAAAAACAAAGAAACAAACAAAAATCAATAAATACATAAACATACACACAAACAAACAAACAAAAGCAAAAAACACCCCCCCCCCCCAAAAAAAAAAAAAAAAAAAAAAAGAGAGGAGACAGAGAGACAGAGAGAGAGAGAGAGAGAGAAAGAGAAAATCGTTACACAAAAGAAAATCCCATACCTTTTCAAACAATGATGTAGGCCACGATCAAAGGATCTGCAATAGATGATTTTAAAAATATCACACAAAGCATAAGTTCAAAACATTCAGACAGTGTAGTTTCCGTTTGTTTGTTTGTTTGTTTTGCTCTCTCTCTTCTCTCTCACACACACACACACACACACACACACACACACACACACACACACACACACACACACACACACACACACACACACACAAAGCGTTTGAAGTAAGGGAAATTGTGATGTCCTATTACGCAGTTTGTTATTTTGTTGTTAACCTTTAGTCTTGTTCTCTTCATTGTCTATTTTGTAACGTATTTCGAGCACCCCTTTCGGCAAGGCCTTTTTGAATAAAATATCTGAAAGTCTGACCTCTCTCTTTTCTCTCCTCTCGTCTCTCTCTCGTCTCCTCTCTCTCTCTCTCTCTTCTCTCTCTCTCTCTCTGTTCTCTGTTTCTCTCTTAGAAAATACAAAAATAATAGTTGAACCAATATCCTGCAAACATGATTTTCGTGATCTTATATTTCTTTCTTGTTTGTTTGTTCTTTTTTCTTTTCTTTATTGTTTTATGTCCTTATTTCATTCATTCTCTCTTTGTTCTGTTTCGGGGTTTTCCTATTCTAGTTGTTTTTGTTCAAACGGTCTTTCAACTTACTTCCACATGTCGGTGTAGGCATAAATGTAACTGATGCAGGCTGGGTTGTCAGCAAGTTCAAGGCCATCCAGTCTCGCGCACTGCGTCATGGCGCCATAGATGACGACATACTTGTTAGTCATGAACTGGCCAATCAGATACGCCGTCGTGGCGACCGTCCATTTGTCCGCGGCTTGCATGGCTGGTGCATCCTGACCACAAGCCTGTAAGCAATGAAAAACAATGATGTAGGTTCACAGCGTGAAGATTGTCGTCTAAACCTCGCCAGTAAAAGCACTAGGAAACTTAACACTCGTCAACTCGAGTCTACTGATATGGGGATAGCCACAAGCTTTCAGCTTCATCTTGAGGCCTTCTTCAGGGGAAGCCAACTATACAAACTTTCAGCTTCTTCGTGAGGCCTTCTTCAGGGGAAGCAAGCAGCACAAGCTTTCAGCTTCATCTTGAGGCCTTCTTCAGGAAGCCAACTAAACAAGCTTTCAGCTTCTTTGTGGGGCCTTCTTCGGGGGTAGCAAGCAATACAAGCTTTCAGCTTCATCTTGAGGCCTTCTTCAGGGGAAGCAAGCAGTACAAGCTTTCAGCTTTATCTTGAGGACTTCTTTTGGGTAAGCAAGCAGTACAAGCTTTCAGCTTCATCTTGAGGCTTTCTTCAGGGGAAGCAAGCAGTACAAGCTTTCAGCTTCATCTTGAGGCCTTCTTAAGGGGAAGCAATCAATCTCAGACTCGTTTCTTATACGCTAGGTAGGCAAGGTTTTCGCGAGGTACGCTGGTTTTCTTGTTGTTGTCGTTGATGTTGTTTTGCATTGTTTTGTTTTTGTTTTTGTTCCACTTAGCGGCAAGCATGGCTGGGTATTCGCTATGTAAGGTTCGGTAACAGCAAGAGGATCTTGCCGGCGAGGTAAGATAGTGGCCGTGCAGGTCGCCTGGGTATTTGATAATGGCTCCGTCTTCTGTTGCGAAATAAACGCTGTATATTGGCTAAACTGAGGCAGCTGACGTGTGGTTTCTGAGGAACATGTTGAGAGTTCCATGGACAGCAAAAAAAAAAAAAAAGAATAATAAAAATAAACGAGACAGTCCTGATGGAGGCAGACACAAGGTCATTCATAAGAAAGATTAGGAAAAGACAGGCAACATTTATAGGCCATTTTATGAGGAAAGGGGAATTAGAGCACTTGGGAAAGCTGGAGGGAAAGAGAGCACCAGGTAGACATTACTGGACGGACTTGCAGAGTGGCTGAGGATAGAGAGGGTGGAAGATGTGCTTGCGGCAACAAGGGATAGATACGTATGGACGGCCATGATCGCCAACGCAATGTGGCAGGGCACTTAATGATGATGATGATGATGATTGGCTAAACATTTACATTTACTTCCGTCTGATGTCCGTTTCATAGCATACTCTTTTCTTGCCCTCGCCGTTCGCTGATTCGCCACCTCGCTCGTTAGCATAGCGTGTAGGAAATAGGCCCCTGCTACAGAACCTGACTTATTGCAAACATTTTCCCCAGAGCTCTAAGATTATGCCTAGGGGAGTGAGGCGGTTGCAGACATCTCTATTTGTTTTCAGAGTTAGCTTTATGAGGGTGGTGCCCATCTATTCTCCCTCGCCGCTTCACCTTCTCTATTTTTTGAAGAAGGTCAGGCACCGATTTAGTGTGTTGTTCACAATCAAAGACTAAAAATACGAAAATGTCCTAGTATATCATTGCCATTTGCTAGTAAATGGGAGGACTTCAGAACGTTTTGGTCATGTTTGTAAATAGTTTTTTTAATGTAATGACTATGCCAGTCTCTTTTATACAATATTAAACTGATGGATACAACGTGTCTGTGTCTGTGTTTGTGTGCGTGCGCGTTCGTGTGTGTCTCGGTGTGTGTGTGTGTTTGTTTGTTTGTTGTGTGTGTGTGTGTGTGTGTGTGTGTGTGTGTGTGTGTGTGTGTGTGTGTGTGTGTGTGTGTGTGTGTGTGTGTGTGTGTGTAAACTTTCTTTCATTGCCCCCCTACCCCCTGGCTCACTCATGAGATTGCCTGTGCAAAACGTGCCCGCCGCAGAGCAGAGCGCCGTTGGCGCAAATCCAAACTCACTGTACACAGG
>CM060308.1:80272595-80277595 GCA_030674185.1 Monoplex corrugatus | reverse complement strand
CCTCCAAGAATGTCCCAGCCAGTTTCCACGTATTGCAGTGAGGGCTTGAGATCTGTGTAGACAACAGAAAACAAAATAATGAATGTTTACATACAGTCACCAGTCAACGTGGCGAAGTATTAATTAAGTGTAATGGACTACTGTCTGGAAGGTCGTAAGTTCCAATCCCCATCAGTTATTGTGGGATTTTTTTCGGCCCTGACTGGCTACAAGTACTACCACATGTAAGTGTGCTACGGGATCTTTGGAAAGACTAGGATCACACAGTCGAGTTTCATTCACTATATGACTACATCAATCAGAGTTGCTTCAATAACTTGACAGGTGACTGTCTCCTCGAGCCTAGTTTGAAATGAAATGATTATATATATATATATATATATATATATATATATATATATATATATATATATATATATCCATGAATTAACTCTTTGACTTCCGTACCTTATCAACCAACAGAAAAAACTGTATCCTTTGATTCTCTCTCCCTATCCACCAAATTAGAGAGAGACAGAGAGAGAAAGACAGAGAGAGACAGACACAGAGACAGAGACAGACAGACAGAGACAGAGAGACATGGAGAGAGACAGAGAGACAGGGAGATAGGGAGACAGAGAGACATGGAGAGAGACAGGGAGACATGGAGAGAGACAGAGAGACAGCAGGGAGACAGAGAGAGAGAGAGAGGGAGAGAGATAAACAGACAGACAGACAGACAGGCAGACAGACAGACAGATGGGGAGAGAAAGAGAGACAGGTATTGTGCATGTATGTGTATACGTTTGTGTGCGTAACCGTGTATCCGTGTATGTATATGTGCGCGTGTGTGGCGTATATATATATTATATATATATATATATATATATATATATATATATATATTATTTAGTGTGTGTGTGTGTGTGTGTGTGTGTGTGTGTGTGTGTTTGTAGGCAAGCATGTGCATGCCTGTGCTCTTTACACTATCCGCACCATACTACCGGTGATATTCACTTTTGAGTTGCCCAATGCAATTGTATGTATTCTATTGTCCGGTCCTATCTTGCTCGCTCCTATCACAGTATATATCTATATTCTTTGTTCTGAAACAGCATGTAGTCGGTCAGCAGTTTCTGTTAGAAACAAATCGGCATGTTGCTCTTCTGTAATTATATTCTCAGCTACTAAGCCAACTAACAAATTATTGGTAAATTATTTTTTTCAGTACTGTGATACCAGCCAGTTAATTAAATGTTTCCCTTTATCATTTGGAGAGTTAATTACAAACATATTGCACATACAAAATTGGAGGGGAAGAAAAATAAAAACAGAGGATAAAAGCACACTTCACGATCAGAGTAAATTCGTCAAAATGCAATTCTGATAATTCCAATTTTCTTTGTTCCAGGACTCTAGTTGAGCCTTCACACTGTGTGGTACAACATGCAGCGCAAAAATATAACTCTTTGTGGAAAAGTACTGTCGTTGAAAGTGTGGTGCAATGGTATGACATGTGGCGGTTTAGCCCTACCCCTCAGTCTCATCCTCGAGTCGGATTTCTCCTTAACCCTTTGACTCCTGCACCCTGCCCACCAGCATCCTGCATTGTCAATTGTGCTAGTAAAGCAAAAACTTAACCCTTTGATTCCCTCACCTTATCCACCGGCGTCCTGCAGGAAGCTGGTGGATAGCGTGAGGGAGTCAAAGAGTTAGGATTTTGCAGTTTGTGGATAGGGTGCGGGAGTCAAAGGGTTAAGAGGGATTGTGTACTACCTGGGAAGGCTTTGGGTAAGGCTAGGATAAAAGTTAGGGTTAGCCTGGTCTCAGATTGGTCAAAAACAGTGAAGTTCAGTCGTGCATTCTTGCACGAGATTAGCATCCTTGCACTCATCTTATGTATCGGAGAGTGACAACAAACATAATGCAAACAGATAGGTTAATATTTGAAGTCTGTTTGGCGTACAGACATACAATTTCGAATGGATCAGTACTGTATTGAATGATAATGTTTGTGATTGACTGATCCATCAATTGGTTAATTAACTGATATATATATATATATATATATATATATATATATATATATATATATATATATATATATATAAAATCATACATTTCTTTTTTTTTTTCTCGTTTTCTACGCATCTAAATGGAATGATGGCCAAAGAATCTGACAACTTTTACATTGCGTTGAGGAGGAGGAAGATGAAGACGATGATTATGATGCTGTGGTAGTCCATCTAGAATTGGGACTGCGTTGCAGGGCTGTACACTATGCTCACTATCATAATATATCCTCACGTTAACCAGGCCCGGGAGATACAGACACCTGCAGCGTTGGTCAGAAAACTTGAGCAACATCCTCAAGGACGCATCAATCAAATGGTTGAGACTCGACTGGGTGGTCCCAGTCTTCCCAGTAAACCGATAGCACGCTCAACTCTGTGTGGGAGCTGGATGGAGTCATTTGGAATCGAAAAAACCCACAATGATTCAAACCCATAACCTTCCAGTCGGCAGTCTGTTGCTCTAACCACCACACCAGCGTGACTTGTAGATGTATAAATTGTTAACTGATTCAATGACTGATAGACCTGTCTCCTAAACTGAGACACTGATTCAATGACTGATAGACTGATCTAAACTGAAACACTGATTCAGTGACTGATAGACTGATCTTCTTAACTGAAACATTGATTCAATGACTGATAGACTGATCTCCTGAATTTAAATGGATTGTTATTGAATAAACAGTGATCTTTTAAACCTTGACATGCCCCCACTCGTGTGTGTGTGTGTGTGTGTGTGTGTGTGTGTGTGTGTGTGTGTGTGTGTGTGTGTGTGTGTGTGTGTGTGTGTGTACTTGTTTGTGCATACATATTATTAGAATAGATCTGTGAAATGTAAAGTGATGTTACAATGATGCAATAATGTTTGGTGGTTTTACATGCATGTGTGTGTGTGTGTGTGTGTGTGTGTGTGTGTGTGTGTGGTGTGTGTGTGTGTTGTGCATGTGTATGTGGTATGTAAATGTAAATATGTACAGTTATGAGTGTGATATATGTATATATATATATATATATATATATATATATATATATATATTTGTCAAAGTATGTCAATGTATGTTTTAAAGATCCTCATTTTCAGATCGCCTTCAATGTTCATACACCCACTATCTTGTTAAAGCCTCACGGTATGGTATTAAGTTTACTAGGAAACAAAACATGTTTAAGTTTCTTTTGTTTTTTTTGGCGTAGAGATATGAAAAATTCTAGCCTCAAGATGACCAGCTGTGAAGAGGCACCTGACCCTATTCAAGATCAGTCAAGGTAAAAGCAGCAAGGGAGAGAACTGAGATGGGCACCGACATCATAATGCCGACCCTGAAAGTTGAGGTCTCTTCCACCCCATTCCTCTACCATATGACGGTTATGGCACAACATTTGTTTGTTTATTTTATTTTTATTTTTTTTAATTAAATAGAGAAGATGAAAAATGGCAGACTTACCCATAGACGTGAGGTGTACCCGGTAAATCCCATACAATATTCCGCTCACTCCGACAACCCAATAGGTCGTCTGCTCCCATACCGGAAGTGACGCCGCCACATGTCGCACCATTGTACCACACTTTCACCGACTGTGCTCCACCACAAAGTGTAAGGTTTTCCGCCCTATGTCGTATCACTCAGCGTGAAGGCTCAACCCAAATCCTGGTACAAAAGAAAAATCAAATCTCAGTTTGGTATTTGACAAATTCATTCTGATTGTGAAGCTTGCTTTTGCCCTCTGTCTGTCTGCCTGTCTGTCTGCATGCCTGCCTGCCTGTCTGTCTCTCTGTCTGCCTGATTTCCTGCCTGCCTGCCTGTCTGCCTGCCTGCCTGTTTCTCTGTCTGCCTGATTTCCTGCCTGCCTGATTTCCTGCCTGCCTGCTTGCCTGCCTGTCTGCCTGCCTGCCTGTTTCTCTGTCTGCCTGATTTCCTGCCTGCCTGATTTCCTGCCTGCCTGCTTGCCTGCCTGTCTGCCTGCCTGCCTGTTTCTCTGTCTGCCTGATTTCCTGCCTGCCTGCCTGCCTGCCTGCCTGTCTGTCTCTCTGTCTTTGTCTCTGTGTCTGTCTCTGTCTCTCTGTCTTTGTCTCTGTGTCTGTCTCTGTCTCTCTGTCTGTATCTCTCTCTCTCTCTCTTTCTCTTCTCTCTCTTTCTCCCTCAGTCTGTCTCTGTGTCTGTCTCTGTGTCTGTGCCTGTCTCTGTCTCTGTCTCTGTCTGTCTGTCTGTCTGTCTCTCTTTCTCTTCTCCCTCTTTCTCTCTTTCTCCCTCAGTCTGTCTCTGTGTCTGTCTCTGTGTCTGTGTCTGTGTCCTGTCTCTGTGTCTCTGTGTCTGTCTCTGTCCCTCTCTCTCTCTCTCTCTTCTCTCCTCTCTCTCTCTTCTCTTCTTCTTAGCCGCTTTACACTTTCTGTAATTTTACTATCCAAGGCACGCATGGAAACATTTCGCTCCCTACCTGGGATTGTTGAAACAGTTTGCTCACTAGCTGAGAATGTTGCACTTGAAACGGTTGTCTCCTTCTGACATTAATGGAAACATTTAACTACCTGCCTGATATGTTGAAAAAGTTCACTCTCCACTTGACAAATGGATACTATCTACTCTTTCCAAAAAACGATTCACTAGTCACTGAAATAAATGGACCAAGTCACTCATTACCTAACAAACGAAAACACTTCCTCCACCAGCAACAACGCTTCTTTCAAAAGCTGGAACACAGAAACCCGTTCATTGTTTGACTTGATTTCTTTCTTCAAGAGCTTGCCAGCCCATAAGGTTATCCGCAGGCTCGGGAATTCTGCCAGATTAACTGCTGGCACATTTGGGTGAAGCGCATGTGGAATTTTCCTAGCGTGATGAATCCCTCTTTAAACAAATTCAAAACTCCATTACATATATCATTTGCAATGTTAGCACCCATGGAATTACTGCGAGTGCCGATACATTGTCTTGGGAAAACTGAAAATGT
>CM060308.1:80245095-80265095 GCA_030674185.1 Monoplex corrugatus | reverse complement strand
CATCTTCCATCACAGTAGAATCCTTCATTGTTCACGACAACAGTCTTACATTTTCCATCACAATAGAATCCTTCATTGTTCATGACAATAGAATAGTAACATCTTCCATCACAATAGATTCCTTCATCATCCGTGACAACAGAATCATTAATTGTCCGTGACAATAATAGAATCCTTCGTCTTCCGAAACAAAGGAATCCTGCATTGTCCCTGACAACAAATCAGTGATCTTCCATAACAACAGAATCTTTCGTTGTCAGGTACAACGGAATCTCATTTCTTCCACAATAGAATCCATTCCTTATCCGTGACAATAGAATCCATTCCTTATCCGTGATAATTGAATCTTTCCTTATGCATGGCAATAGAATCCTTTCTTATCAGTGACAATAGAATCTTTCCTTATCTGTGACAATAAAATCTTTCCTTATGCGTGACAATAGAATCCATTCCTTATCTGTGACAATAGAATCCATTCCTTATACGTGACAATAGAATATTTCCTTATCCGTGACAATAGAGTCTTTCCATATATGTGACAATAGAATCTTTCTTTATTCGTGACAATAGAATCGTTCCTTATGCGTGACAACAGAATCTTTCTTTATCAGTGACAGTAGAATCTTTCCTTATGTGACAATAGAATCTTTCTTTATACGTGACAATAGAATCGTCCCTTATGCGTGACAACACAATCTTTCCTTATGCGTGACAATAGAATTTTTCCTTATCCGTGACAATAGAGTCTTTCTTTATTCGTGACATTAGAATCTTTCTTTATTCGTGACAATACTGTCTTTCCTTGTGCGTGACAATAGAATCTTTCCTTATGCATGGCAATAGAATCTGTCCTTACACGTGACAATAGAATCTTTCTTTATGCGTGACAATAGAATCTTTCCTTATGCATGGCAATAGAATATGTCCTTATCTGTGACAACAGATCTTTCTTTATGCGTGACAATCGAATCTGTCTTTATCTGTGACAATAGAATCTTTTCCATATCCGTGACAATAGAATCTTTCTTTATTCGTGACAATAGAATATTTCCATATGCGTGACAATAGAATCGTTCCTTATGCGTGACAATAGAATATTTCCATATGCGTGACAATAGAATCGTTCCTTATGCGTGACAATAGAATCGTTCCTTATTCGTGACAATAGAATATTTCCTTATGCGTGACAATAGAATCTTTTCCATATCCGTGACAATAGAATCTTTCTTTATTCGTGACAATAGAATATTTCCATATGCGTGACAATAGAATCGTTCCTTATGCGTGACAATAGAATATTTCCATATGCGTGACAATAGAATCGTTCCTTATGCGTGACAATAGAATCGTTCCTTATTCGTGACAATAGAATATTTCCTTATGCGTGACAATAGAATCTTTTCCATATCCGTGACAATAGAATCGTTCCTTATGCCTGACAATAGAATATTTCCATATGCGTGACAATAGAATCGTTCCTTATGCGTGACAATAGAATATTTCCTTATGCGTGACAATAGAATCGTTCCTTATTCGTGACAATAGAATATTTCCTTATGCGTGACAATAGAATATTTCTTTAATCATGACAATAGAATCTTTCCTTATGTGTGACTATAGAATCTTTCCTTATGCGTGATAATAGAATCGTTCCTTATCCGTGACAATAGAATCTTTCCTTATGCATGACAATAGAATCTTTCTTTATCAGTGACAACAGAATCTTTCCTTATCAGTGACAATAGAATCTTTCCTTATCAGTGACAACAGAATCTTTCCTTATCAGTGACAATAGAATCTTTCCTTATCAGTGACAATAGAATCTTTCCTTATCCGTGACAGTAGAGTCTTTCTTTATTCGTGACAATGGAATCTTTCTTTATTCGTGACAATAGAATCTTTCCTTATCCATGACAACAGAATCTTTCTTTATTCGTGACAATAGAATCGTTCCTTATCCGTGACAATAGAATCTTTCCTTATCCATGACAATACAATCTTTCCTTATCCGTGACAGTAGAGTCTTTCTTTATGCGTGACAATAGAATCTTTCTTTATTCGTGACAATAGTGTCTTTCCTTATGTGTGACAACATAATCTTTCCTTATGCGTGACAATAGAATCTTTCCTTATCCGTGACATTAGAATCTTTCCTTATGCGTGACAATAGAATCTGACCTTATCCGTGACAATAGAATCTTTCCTTATCCGTGACATCCGTGACAATAGAATCTTTCCTTATCTGTGGCAATAGAATCTTTCTTTATACGTGACAATAGAATCTGTCCTTATGTGTGACAATAGAATCTTTCCTTATAGCGTGACAATAGAATCTGTCCTTATCTGTGACATCAGAATATTTTCCATATCCGTGACAACAGAATCTTTCCTTATCCGTGACAATACAATCTTTCCTTATCCGCGACAACAGAATCCTTCGTTCTCCGTAAAAACAGCATTTCCATCCTTAGTGACATTCAGTCTTCAACTTCCATGATTCCATGACAACACAAACCTTGAACAATCCTCCGTTAGAGCAGACTCCTTAATTTTCCATGACAGTATAATCCATTATCTCCCCGCGACCGTAAAAGAAGCTTTCATTATCAGTCAGGACAGAATCCATTCTCCGTCGCAAGCGAACCCGTCATTTTCCGTCACGAAAAAGTTCCTTCTGCCTCCGTCACGACTGAATCTTTCATCTGCCACGACAATAAGAATCCTTCGTTTGTCTTAACAATAGACTCCAGCACTTTTCCTCACAATAGACACACCAGCCCTTTTTCAAACAGTAGACTCTCATCACTTTTCCTAACAACAGATTCCTTCGTCTACCGTGACAAGCACACTCACTCACCATATGAAGAGACCGCAAACATTTTCCTGTGAGCAACACACAATCTGTGATGTGAAGTCAAGTCTCGGAGTTATCTTTTTAAAAACACAGGCTAACCAGCAGACTGGCGAAGAAGCACTACACTACTTATACCACTGACTAACCAACCGTCTTTTTTCTTCTTCTTGTCTCTCTCTCTCTCTCTCTGTCTGTTTCTGTTCTACCACGCGACACCACAATCACGTCACTGTGCGCGAGCATGAAGCGAGCAGAAAGAGAGAGTGGATGGAGAGTGTGGAGGGGGGGAGGGGAGGGGAGGGGAGGGTTGAAGGCTTGAGGGGAGAGATGCAGACAGAGTAATGCTAGTATCGATCGTTCGTCGCCACATGAGGGCACTGAACGTAATGCCTCTCTCTCTCTCTCTCTCTCTCTCTCCCCTCTCTCTCCTCTCTCTCCTTTCTCTCTCTCTCTCCTCTCTCTTTCTCTCTGCCTGTCTGTCTGTCTCTCTTTCTCTGTGTTCTCTCTCTCTCTCTCACTCTCTCTCTCTCTCTCCTTTCTCTGTGTTCTGTCTCTCTCACTCTCTCTCTCTCTCTTTCTCTGTGTTCTCTCTCTCTCTCTCTCATTCTCTCTCTCTCTTTCTTTCTCAGTGTTCTCTCTCTCTCTTCCTTTGTGTTCTCTCTCTCTCTTTCTCTGTTCTCTCTCTCTCTCTTTCTGTGTGTTCTCTCTCTCTCTTTCTCAGTGTTCTCTCTCTCTCTCTTCCTTTGTGTTCTCTCTCTCTCTTTCTCTGTTCTCTCTCTCTCTCTTTCTGTGTGTTCTCTCTCTCTCTTTCTCAGTGTTCTCTCTCTCTCTCTTCCTTTGTGTTCTCTCTCTCTCTTTCTCTGTTCTCTCTCTCTCTTTCTCTGTGTGTTCTCTCTCTCTTTCTGTGTGTTCTCTCTCTCTCTTTTCTGTGTTCTCTCTCTCTCTTTCTGTGTTCTCTCTCTCTCTCTTTCTGTGTGTTCTCTCTCTCTCTTTCTCTGTTCTCCCCTCTCTCTTTCTCTGTTCTCTCTCTCTCTTTCTTTCTCCTGTGTTCTCTCCTCTCTCTCTCTCTGTTCTCTCTCTCTCCTCTGTGCTCTCTCTCTCTCCCCTTTCTCTGTGTTCTCTCTCTCTCTCTCTTCCTCTGTCTCTCTCTCTCTGTCTCTCTCCTCTCTCTCTGTTCTCCTCTCTCTCTCTGTTCTCTCTCTCTCTGTTCCTCCTCCTTCGTCTCCTCTCTCTGTTCTCTCTCTCTCTTCTCGTGTTCTCTCTCTTTCCTCTTTCTCTGTGTTCTCTCTCTCTCTCTCTTCCTCTGTGCTCTCTCTCTCTGTTCTCTCTCTCTCTCTCTTTCTCTCTCTCTCTCTGTCTCTCTCTCTCTTCTTCTCTCTCTCTCTCTCTGTTCTCTCTCTCTCTCTCTCTGTTTCTCTCTCTCTCTCTCTGTTCTCCCCTCTCTCTTCCTCTGTGTCTCTCTCTCTCTCTCTTTCTCTGTGTTCTCTTCTCTCTCTTCCTCTGTGTTCTCTCTCTCTCTCTTCCTCTGTGTTCTCTCTCTCTCTCTCTTTCTGTTCTCTCTCTCTCTCTCTTCCTCTGTGTTCTCTCTCTCTCTCTTTCTCTGTGTTCTCTCTCTCTCTCTCTCTCCTCTGTGTTCTCTCTCTCTCTCTGTGTTCTCTCTCTCTCTCTCTTCCTCTGTGTTCTCTCTCTCTCTCTCTCTCCTCTGTGTTCTCTCTCCCCTCTCTCTCTGTTCTCTCTCTCTCTCTCTCTCTTCCTCTGTGTTCTCTCTCTCTCTCTCTTCCTCTGTGCTCTCTCTCTCTCTCTTTCTCTGTGTTCTCTCTCTCTCTCTCTTCCTCTGTGTTCTCTCTCTCTCTCTCTGTTCTCTCTCTCTCTCTCTCTTCCTCTGTTTCTCTCCTCTCTCTCTCTTCCTCTGTGTTCTCTCTCTCTCTCTTCCTCTGTGTTCTCTCTCTCTCTCTCTTCCTCTGTGTTCTCTCTCTCTTCTTCTCTCTGTTTCTCTCTCTCTCCTTCCTCTGTGTTCTCTCTCTCTCTCTCTCTTCCTCTGTGTCTCTCTCTCTCTCTCTCTCTGTGTTCTCTCTCTCTCTTGTCTCCCCTCTCTCTCTTCTGTGTCTCTCTCTCTCTCTCTTCCTCTGTGTTCTCTCTCTCTCTCTCTCTGTTCTCTCTCTCTTCCTCTGGTTCTCTCTCTCCTCTTTCTCTGTGTTCTCTCTCTCTCTCTCTCTTCCTCTGTGCTCTCTCTCTCTCTCTCTTTCTCTGTGTTCTCTCTCTCTCTCTCTTCCTCTGTGTTCTCTCTCTCTCTCTTTCTCTGTGTTTCTCTCTCTCTCTCTTCTCTGTGCTCTCTCTCCTCTCTTTCTCGTGTCTCTCTCTCTCTCTCTTCCTCTGTGCCTATCTCTCTCCTTTCTCTGTGTTCTCTCTCTCTCTCTTTCTCTGTGTTCTCTCTCTCTCTCTCTTCCTCTGTGCTCTCTCTCCTCTTTCTCTGTGCTCTCTCTCTCCTCTTTCTCTGTGTCTCTGTCTCCTCTTCCTGTGCTCTCTCTCTCTCTCTTCTCTGTGTTCTCTCTCTCTCTTTCCTGTTTCCTCTCTCTCTGTGACTGTGTTACATAAACACGTGCGATAGCAGCACGCATATATCGTTGAATGATAATGAGCTGTCACTGTGATATGTATATATACTAGTCAGTTGAGACGGGAGCGAATAGATAGAAGCATTGCCCTGTCTTCCGAGTTGGCTGTAGAAAGAACAAAACATGGTGTCAGAATCGTGATTACGAACTCTAACAAAAATCCAGAATATTGAAGACTAAAGTTCAACCATGGAAGATGAACAAGAAGAGAGAAAAGCCAGTTGACGACATGCCAAGATTCCCTTGCCTCCTAAACTTGATGTGAATGGAGGAAACCTGCAGAGCAGCTGGAGGAAATTCAAGAGGCTTTGGGACAGCTATGAAATTGTGACAACACAGACAGAAGAAGACTCAACATACAGAACAGCAGTTTTTCTTTCTTGCATCGGGCTGGATGCTATGGACATCTATGAAGGATTGGCATTTGCTAATGAAGCTGAAAGAAATGACATTGACACTGTTCTCCAGAAATTCGAAGAATACTGTATGGGTTCAACCAATGAAACTTACGAAGCATTCAGATTCAACTGCAGACATCAAGCAGCAGGAGAATCTATCGAACAGTTTATAGCAGAACTGCGGAGACTGATCAAGACCTGTAACTATGGTACACTGGAAGACAGACTGTTGAGAGATCAAATCGTACTGGGTGTACATAACGAGACTCTGCGATCAAAATTACTGGAAGTGCGACAGCTGACATTGACTGCATGTATTGATATGTGCAGAGCGCATGAATCAAGTCAACATCAAACCGTCCAAATGATGAGAAAAACGCAGGACACGCAGGAAGTCCAAGCTTTCAAAGAAAATAAGACAGCAAAGCAGTATAGCAAAGGAAACAAACCAGAGTACAGAGAGAAATGCGGATATTGTGGTGGAAAGCATCCAAGAGCAAAAGAGAAATGTCCAGCATTTGGAAGAAAATGCAAATCTTGTGGAGGAAATAATCACTTTGCTTCATGCTGCAGAACACCCAAGAAAAATCAAAAGAAAACAAGAGTTCGGCACTTCGAAGAAGAGGAGACTAACACTGAAAGCGATAATGAAATCCTCGGGATCGAAGACAAAACCAGAAAAAAGGAGAGAAACATACGAGCAAAAATGTTGATAAATGAGATGTCCGGTAAGATTTCTTCTTGACACAGGTGCAACAACAAACGTGATGTCTGAGAGCCTGTACAGAGAAGTCACAGGAGATTAAAGAAAGTCTGACCTGCAAGAGATGAAGAAGAAGCTGGTGATGTTCAACGGAACAGAAATGAAGCCTGTGGGGGAGATAGTGCTGCGAGTGAAAAACCCCAAGAACAGAAGGAAATACAAAGTCAACTTCGCGATCACCAAAACGGACTGTAAGCCAGTACTGGGACTGAAAGCTGTACAGCACATGCAATTGTTGACGATCAATGAAGAGAAAATTGCAACGATAGCGGCGAATCAGAAAGAGGAGGAAAATGCAAAAGATATGCTCACAAAGTACAACGATGTCTTTGAAGGAGAAGGAAAACTAGAAGGGAAATTACACCTAGAAACAGACCCCAGTATTGCTCCAGTGAAGATGCCTTGCAGAAAGTGGCCGATAGCAGTGCAAGAGAAAGTGAAGGACGAGCTGAAGAGGTTGAAAAAACTGGACGTGGTCACTAAAGTAGACACGCCAACGGAGTGGATAAGCAGTTTGGTCGAAACAACAAAGAGCAATGGGAAAGTCAGACTGTGCATCGACCCTAAGCCACTGAACAAAGCCCTCAGGAGAAACGAGTACCCCATGCCAACCATTGATGACGTACTGCCTCTCCTCAAAGATGCAAAATACTTCACACACCTGGACGCGAAAAACGGGTTTTGGCACGTTGAACTAGACGAAGACAGCAGCTACCTGACAACATTTGAGACGCCTTTTGGCAAATACCGATGGAAACGAATGCCCTTTGGTATTTCACCAGCCCCAGAAGAATTCCAGAGGAGGATTGACATCGCTCTGGCAGGACTGCCAGGCGTGGTGGCGGTTCATGATGACATCTTTGTTTTTGGCAGAGGACCAACCGACGAAGCAGGAGCACACGTTCATAATACCAACCTGAACCGTTTGCTACAACGATGCCGAGAGACTGGAATCAAACTCAACGTGGTGAAGGCTGCAAAGACGTGCATGAAGAAAGCAGAACACAACAATCAAGATCTCTTCCTCGCTTTATTTGAGCTGAGAAACATCCCGACAGAGACTGTAAACAGTTCGCCTGCTTAGAGACTGTTCGGTAGAAGAACACGAACACAAGTACCGACGTCAAAGACATTACTCCAACCTACAGTTGTACCAATCAAGAAAGAACTTGAGAAAAGGAAACTGAAGCAAGCGCACTACTACAACAGAAGCGCAGTAGAGCTGACAGAACTGAGTCCGGGACAGATTGTGAAATTCCAACCTCCAGGATCCAAAAAGTGGATCAGCGCCAAAGTAGACCAACAGGTGAACATCCGGTCATACAACATTCGCACAGAGGACGGACGTCAGTACAGAAGGAATCGTCGTCAGCTACGAGACACAACAGAAACGGAGCTTCAGCAGACAATCAACCCTCAACGAAGGATGATTTCTGGAAGACATCAGGAAAGCGACACATCGGGCAAGCAACAACAAATCATCGTACCATCAAAACAGATGCTGGAAGATAACAAGAAAACTGGAACTGGAACAGATGTCAGGACGCCAGCATCGTCTGTCCGTGAAAACTCATCTGATCAGTCACCAGTCATCAAAATGTCTGAGACAACCAGCATCAAGGAGCCAGATGAAGTTATCAAACAAACAAGGACAGGACAACCCGAACCAGTTAGTTCTCCTTACAGAACAAGATCTGGAAGACAAAGCAAAAGGCCAGATTTCCTGAAATATGAATGAAACTGAAGACTCTACCACAATCAGATAAAGTGAAAGCATTGCGAAATACGGACATGATGATGATGGATAGTATAATGATCCGAGATAAAATGAGGTGAATGAATGATTGGGCCCTGTGCGTGAGAATGAGTGTTTGTTAAGTTGATGTTGTGATAAAGGTAGGAAACACATTTATTTCGTATGGACTGAAAGATAGGAAAAATGATTTATTGATTTTGTTTCCTTAAAGAAAGGGAGATGTGACGTGTGTTGACAGTAAACAGCGTGCGGATAACACCACGGCATGATATTCGTTTAAATGATAACTGATTGCTGTTCACTGTGATATGTATATATACTGTAGTCAGTTGAGAATCGGGGAGCGAGGAGTAAAGACGAAGAAGCATTGCCCTGTCTTCCGAGTTGGCTGTAGAAAGAACGAAACACTCTCTCTGTCTCTCTCTCTATTTTTCTGTGTGTCTCTGTGTGTCTCTGTCTGTCTGTTTGTCTGATTGTCTGTATCTGTCTCTGTCTCTCTGTGTGTCTCTGTCTCTGTGTGTCTCTGTCTCTGTCTGTCTGTCTGTCTGTCTCTCTCTCTCTTTCCCTCTCTCTCTCTCTTTCTCTCCATTGCAATCTGACAGGAAAACATTGTCTTCACTTAGTTCACTGTAATTACTCGAGTGCTCCCGCCCACCCCTCCCACCGTTAGAAGAAGTATAAAAAAAATGGAAGTCTTGTGTTTCGTATTTACATTTCTGTCTGTCTGACTGTCTGTCTGTCTGACTGTCTGTCTGTCTGTCTGTCTGTCTGACTGTCTGACTGTCTGTTTCTCTCTCTCCCCCCCCCCTCTCTCTCTCTCTCTTTCTCCTTTTCTCTGCATATGTGTGTGTGTGTGTGTGTGTGTGTGTGTGTGTGTGAGAGAGAGAGAGAGAGGAGAGGGGGGGAGATGAGATGAGTGCAAAACACAGGACTTGTGTTTATTATACTTCTTCTTTCGGGAAAAAAAGTAACTAAACACGATTATAGTGAACTATTTTACATCGCTATGAAGCAAACTTTCTTCGAAATAGAACATCACAAATATTATCTGCTATTTGTGATCTCTGATCATCATGCCCGTGGTACCAAGGTCTAAAAACTCGTACAGTATTTGTTATATATGTATTAGTAGGCATACGTACATATGTGTATGCGTGCGTGTATTTCTGTGTGAGCGCGTGTGTATGTATGCATATATGTGTGTGAGTACGCGCACGCACGTATGTGTGTGTGTGTGTGTGCGCGTGCGTGTGTGTGTGTGTGTGTGTGTGTGTGTGTGTGTGTGTGTGTGTGTGTGTGTGTGTGTGTGTGTGTGAGAGAGAGAGAGAGAGAGAGAGAACAAGACATTTTACCGTTTGCAATTTGAAAAGACAGAAGCATACAAACAGCCCATAAAACAAAAATTCTAAAATGCCAGTTCTGGCCAATGTTGTTATATGGCTATGTAGCCTGAACATGCAGAAAAGCAGATGAAAATAAAATCGAAGCAGCAGAGATGTGGTTCTACAGGTGGCTTCTGAGAGTCATATGTACCGACGAAAGAACAAATAAAAGCATTCTGATCACACTCACTGCCCAACGTCAACTGCTAGAAGAAATCAACAAAAGTGAAAAATGAAATGCCTCGGCCATGCAACCCGCAACACCACCACAAACCTAATGAAAACAGTTTTACAACGAAAAGTTGAGGCCAAAAGAAATTCAGGCAGACCACTCAGTCTTACAAGGAAATGTTGAGGCCCAAACAAAATCAGGCAGACCACTCACCCCTTATATGAACAACATACCCACATCAGCAGTTTTAAGGTTTTGAAGAAGCACAGAGAAGTCAAAGATCGGAGTTCAGAGTTATTGTGACGTGTGCTGCGGCGGCTACCATCAAACTCAATGATACTGACGGGTGATGGGTGATCCCTTGATGTACTAGCATAAACTGAATTCCTTTTCGTGACTTCCCTCATCATCATCATGTGCCCTGCCGCATGGCGTTGGCGGTCATGGCCCTCCATATGAATCTATCCTTTGTTACTACAAGTACTTCTCCCACCCTGTCTCTCTTCATCCACTGCGCAAGCCCGTCCAATATTTTCTCCCTGGGTCTACCTGGTGCTCTTTTTCCCTCCAGCTTGCCTGTTGTGACCAGGTGCTCTAATTTCTCTTGCCTCATAAATTGTCCTATAGATGTTGCTTGTTTTTTTTTCCTGATCTTCTTCGTTAATGTTCTTTTCTTGTCTGCTTCTTTCAAAACTGTCTCGTTTGCTTTCTTTGCTGTCCATGGAACTCTTAGCTTTCTTCTTAGAGGCCACATTTCAGCTGCCTCAATCTTGTTTTGACTTCCCTAGTCCCAACCTGTTTGTGACGTCGTGATGGGGATTGTTGACCTTCACTATTAGCCCTTTGGCTCCTTCACCCTATTCACTAGCATTCTGCATTGTCAATCGTACTAGCAAAGCAAAAACTTAACCCTTTGACTCCTTCATCCTATCTACCAGCTTCTTCAAGGCAGCTGGTGGATAGGGTGAAGGAGTCAAAAGGGTTAAGTTTTTGCAGTTGGTGGATGGGACGCGGGAGTCAAAGGGTTAAAGTCCTTTTAGTCTTGAGTCTATCTGTCATTCTCTCTCTTTGACGTAACCTTGTAGGAAAACTTAGTTTCTTTATCTCATTTTACGTGTTTTTTTCTCCAGCAGGTTTTCGTGGACTGTATGTGGAATTGTCCGACTGCGATGAGTTCCTCTTAGCTAAATTCCTGGCTACGCTGCAGTCTAAGTGCCCTCCTCTCTCTCTCTTTCTGTGCTTGTCTGTTAGCGGTCTCTTTTCCTCTATGTCTGTGCATCTATTTCGTCTTTTGTCTGTTTTTCTGCCTGCCTTCTCTCTCTCTCTTCTTCTCTCTCTCTCTCTCTCTCTCTCTCTCTCTCTCTCTCTCTCTCTCTCTCTCTCTCCTCCCCAAAGCGCCCTCCTTTCTCTGTTTTCTCTGCTTGTCTGTCAGACTGTCTCTTACCTTTTGTGTCTGTGTATCTATTTCGTCTTTGTCAGGTCTGTCTGTCTGTCTGTCTGTCTGTTTGACTATCGCTCTATCTCTGTCTCTCTCAAGTGCCCTCCTCTCTGTCGCTCTCTCTGTCTCTCTCTCTGTCTCTTCTCTTGTCTCTCTCTTTCTCTTCTTTCTGTCTTCTGTCTGTCTCTCTCTGCTGTCTCTCTCTGTCTCTGTCCTCTGTCTGTCTGTCTGTCTCTGTCGTGTCTCTATCTTCTGTCGTCTGTCTCTCTGTCTGCTGTCTGTCTCTGTCTCTCTGTTGTCTCTGTCTTCTGTCTCTTCTCTCTTCTGTCTTCTTCTTCTGTCTCGTCCTCTCTCTCTCTCTCTCTCTCTCTCTCTTCTCTTACGCTTCGCCATGCGTCTTTTATTGATTTGTGAGGTTCTGTTCTGAAGCCTGCATGCACAACTCCAGAGAGGCTGAACGGAATGGAAAGGCAAGATACATGCACTTTTATTGATTAATTAAATGCTATGTGATGTTCGCCGACTCCCACGCCTGTTCTAGAGTTTGGAAATGTTGTGTAAGAGGAATTCATCACACCTCGGACAATTCCGAAAGCTCCATCCATATCTGCGGGAATTATCTGGCAACATAAAAGCAATATACAATTTTCGATTACAAGAAAAGAGAGGAGGGAGAGAGACAGAGAAAGAGAATGAGGAAGAGAGGCAGAGAGAGAAGGAGAGAGAGACAGACAGAGAAAGAGAGAAGGACAGAGAGAGACAGAGAGAGAAGGAGATAGAAAGAGAGAGAGGAGGGAGAGAGAGAGAGAGAAGACAGACAGACAGAGAAAGAGAGAAGGAAGGAGAGAGACAGAGAGAGAAGGAAAGAGAGATAGACAGAAAGAGAGAAGGAGGGAGAGAGAGACGAGAAGAGAGAGAGAGAGAGGAGCGAAAGAAAGAGAGGGGAGAGAGAGACAGAGAGACACAGAGAGAGACAGACACAGAGAGAGTCCATTGACATCGATTCACTTTTTAAATAAAAACTGTACGAAATCGTCATTGCTTAATTGTATAAGATCATTCATTCCTTTTACAAGCAGGGAGGTGTGGAGGAGAATTAAAGTATTTCATGATTTTTCGATATACATACAAAACACAATGGAATGAAAGCCCAGGTAGGAACGTCGATCGCTTAAAAAGATGACCTGGTCTGTGTTTCTTCCTACAACCAAATAACAAGCAGCCCATCGCTGTCACAGAGGTCATGTGTCGAGTAAAAAGTCCATACAAGTCACTGGAACACATCACCTGGCGTAGTTTTTTTTCTTTCGTTCTCTGTCTACATGGCCAAGCCACAACTGGCGATAAATGTCTGTTTCTTTCTGTCCTGCTGACTGCCATGTCTTGGTGGTCAAGGAATTGTTGTCAGTCATGTTTCTTGTTGTTTTCTTCTTCTTGTTGTTCTTGTTCTTGTTCTTTTCTTTTCTTCTTCTCTTCTTGTTCTTGTTCTTCTTGTTCTTGTTCTTCTTCTTCTTCTTCTTCTTGTTTTTGTTCTTGTTCTTGTTCTTCGTCTCCTTCTTCTTTTTCTTTCTCTTCTTCTTCTTCTCCTCCTCCTCTTCCTTCTTTTTTCTCTCCTTCTTCTTCTTCTTTCTTCTTCTACTTCTTCCTCCTCCTCCTCCTCCTCCTCTCTTCTTCTTTTTCTTCTTCTTCTTCTTCTTCTTTTCTCTCGTCCTCCGCATGGCCAGACATATCTGGCGATGTATATGCGTGCCTTTTTCCCCCCCAGTTTCTGCCGACTGCCATGAGAGATGGTAATCAGAGGAATTGTTGTTGGCCATGTCTCCTGTCTCTTCATTTGATCGTGTTCAGACTCAGGACTTGGCGGTTGTCGTTCCTGAAGCGAGCCCCATTCTCGTCTGTAGTAGATGATGGTGTGAGCATCTGTGTTTGACTGTATGGTACTGCGGTTTGTTAGAAGGCCCTGTTGGCCTATTATCCTCTAAGTTACAATATTTTGACTTTTCTTAAGTGGTCACCCCGCCCTTATAACTCGTGGCTTAAAAAACAAAAATCACACAAAAAACAATCAAAACAAAACAAAACAAAAACCCTACCTTATGAGCGCAGAGGGCTTGGGCTATAGACAAGCTAGAATCCGCTGGATGGCTCCAGCATAGGGTACATTAACCCCTTTATTCCCACACCCTACATGCCAGCTGCAAAAACTTAACCCTTTCCACTCCCTCACCCTATTCATCAGCTTCATGCAAGAAAGCTGATGGGTTGGGTGAGGGAATGAAAAGGTTAAATTTTTGCTTTGCTATTTCATGGCCTACAACGCACAATGCTCTTCCATTTTGAGAGCGCGTCGGGCAGTGCAGGCCACCCAGTTTTTTTTTTAAATTTTATTTTTTTTACAAGACTTCATAAAGGCAAGAAGGCTAACTGGCCTTTTAGGTGAGTGACCTGGGAAATCAACCTATCTCTGCAATGTTTTTATACCACGACAGCCAGGCAAACGCGCGGCTCTTCACGATTTTCAACTACCAAGGGATCCTTAGCGTGCACAAGCGATAGGCACACGGATCCGATTCATTTTTCATCTCCTTCCGAAGGAATATACGTTCAGTTCGATTTTCCGGTTCAGTTGAGGAGAGGAGTCGAGACCTTAACGGGGAACGGTCTTTGGAACCTCGAGTTTAGTTATTGGCAAGGTGAATTTCTGAACCATTCTGCCACTCTTCTTCCTATGTGGTATTGGGAATGGTCGTCCAAGTTGTAGACAGCTTTTGTAGACAGACCCAGGATACAATCTGATGACATCAGTCAAAATTCTGATGGACAACTTTACGAACATCTTAACACTGTTCAAAAAGTCTTTTTCAGTGAGCACAAAAAAAAAAAAAACAACAAAAAAAAAAACCATAAAAAAAAGAGGAGATCGTCGAATTGGCTTGACTGTCTTGTTCCCATATTGATGCTGTATGTTTGTTCGTCGCTCTGCGAACACTGAATGTAACAAGTGATAAGGTTGTGGGAGAGCAACAGGTGTTCCATGCAACTATTCATTGACACATCTTTCTCTCTCTCTCTCTCTCTCTCTCTCCTCTCTCTTCTCTCTCTCTCTCTCTCTCTCTCTCTCTCTCTCTCATCTCGTCATCTCTCTCTGCTCTCTCTCCTCTCTCTCTCTCTCTCTCTCTCTCTCTCTGTCTCTTCTCTGTCTTTCTCTCTCAACAGTATTGCAAGCAACTACTCATGACATCTGCCTCACTCTCTCTCTCTCTTCTCTTCTTCTGTCTGTCTCTCTGTCTGTCTTCTGTCTCTCTGTCTGTCTCTCTCTCTCTCTCTCTGTCTCTCTCTCTCTCTCTCAACAGGTGTAGCAAGCAACTATTCATGACATCTCGCCCACTCTCTCTCTCTCTTTCTCTCTGTCTGTCTGTCTGTCTGTCTCTGTCTCTCTGTCTCTCTCTGTCTCTGTCTCTCTCTCTCTCTCTCTCTCGTCTCCTCTCTCTCAACAGGTATTGCAAGCAACTATTCATGACATCTCACTCACTCACTCTGTCTCTGTCTGTCTGTCTCTCTCTCTCTCTTTCCTCTTTCTCTCTCCCTCAGTTCTCATCACTTCTCAGTTCAACTTCTGCACTCTCCTCACTGTCTCTGTCTCTGCTCTCTCTCTCTCTCCCTTCTCTCTTTCTCTCTCCTCTCTCTCTCTCTCTCTCTCTCAACAGGTATTGCAAGCAACTGTTCATGACATCTCACTCACTCACTCTTCTCTGTCTGTCTGTCTGTCTGTCTGTCTGTCTCTCTTCTCTCTCTCCTCTTTCTCTCTCTCTCTCTCTCTCTCGGAAACTTGCTCGCTCGCTTTATTGTCAGTACAACATTACTTAAATTAAACTAACAATAAATGGTAGTTAAAATAAATTCTCTGTATGTATGTATGCGAATGTGTGTGCGTGTGCAAAGCTGTCACCTCTCATCAACTTTTGTGAACACAAAGGCGCCTGCAACAGTGTTCAAATGATTGAAGTTCTCCTCCTCGTCGTTGTCGTCATCGTCGTCGTCGTCGTCATCATCATCATCATCATCATCACGTGAATTTAAAAAAACCGGAAAGAGTTACAAGTTACAAATATGACTGGTTCATTCTTTTTCTCTTCTTCTTCTTCTTCTTCTTCTTCTTCTTCTTTCTTCTTCTTCTTCTCTCTTCTTCTCTTCTCTCTTCTTCTCATCATCATCATCATCATCATCATCATCATCATCATCATCTTCTTCTTCTCTTCTTCTCTTCTTCTTCTTCTTCTTCTTCTTCTTCTTCTTCTTCTTCTTCTTCTTCTTCTTCTTCTTTCTTCTCTCTTCTTCTTCTTCTTTTCTTCTTCTTCTTCTTTCTTCTTCTTCTTCTTCTTTCTTTTTCTTCTATTCTTCTTCTTCTTCTTCTTCTTCTTCTTCTTCTTCTCTTCTTCTTTTCTTCTCTTCTTCTTCTCTTCTTTCTTCTTCTCTTTTTCTTCTTCTTCTTCCCTTCTCTCTTCTTCTTCTTCTTCTTCTTCTTCTTCTTCTTCTTCTTCTTCTTCTTCTTTCTTCTTCTCTTCTTCTTCTTCTTTCTTCTTCTTCTTCTTCTCTTCTTTCTTCTCTTCTTCTTCTTCTTCTTCTTCTTCTTCTTCTTTCTTCTTCTTCTTCTTCTTCTTCTTTTCTTCTTCTTCTCTCTTCTTCTTCTCTCTTCTTCTTCTCTTCTTCTTCTTCTTCTTCTTCTTCTTCTTCTTCTTCTTCTTTTCTTCTTCTTCTTCTTTCTTCTTCTTCTTCTTCTTCTTCTTTCTTCTTCTTCTTCTTCTTCTTCTTCTTCTTCTTCTCTCTCTCTCATCATCATCATCATCATCATCATCATCATCTCTTCTTCTTCTTCTTCTTCTTCTTCTTCTTCTTCTTCTTCTTCTTCTCTCTTCTTCTTCTTCTTCTTCTTCTTCTTCTAATTCTGTTTTATCTCCTCCCCTTCTCCTACTCCTCATACCCCTTCTTCCTCCTTCTTCTTCTTCTCCTTTATCATCATCATCATCATCATCATCATCATCATCATCTTTCTTTTCTTCTTCTTCTTCTTCTTCTTTTTTCTTCTTATTCTTTTCTTCTTTATTATGACCGCGCGTTCCCTCACAAGTGTCACAGGGAGACAAGCGCTGGCTGTTAACAGTGAGCTGAAATGATTTGGAAATGTGGAGAAATGCTGTGTGACTTCAAAGAACAATACACAGCCTCTACTACAAATTAAAGATAAACTTCCAGCGCCTGTGCATCAGTGAGGGAGAAGGCTTGGAGAGGGGGGTGGCTGGGGTGAAAGTGGAGAAGGGGCCAAAGGGGTGCTTTGTGGGGCTAAAATCAATAACTCTTACAATCTGTGACTTGCTCTACGCTATTCTGGCCCGCATCTCCCCTCACCCTGTCCATTCTCACTCCTTCCCTTGCTTGCACACTAAGCTGGACCTCACTGGCCATAGAATTTCGGGAATATGAAAAGAACCGTTTTGTGTGTGTGTGTGTGTGTGTGTGTGTGTGTGTGTGTTATGTGTGTGTGTGTGTGTGTGTGTGTGTGTGTTTATGTGTGTGTGTGTGTGTGTTGTGTGTGTGTGTGTGGTGTGTGTGTGTGTGTGTGTGTGTGGTGTGATGTGTGTGTGTGTGTGTGTGTGTGTGTGTGTGTGTGTGTGTGTGTGTGTGTGTGTGTGTGTGTGTGTGTGATTGAGAGTGTGAGTTATTTGTTGTGTGTGTGGTTTTGTGTGTGTTGTCTGTCTGTTTGTTTGTTTGTTGTTTGTGTGCGACCTACTAAATCAAACACGGCACTCAAAAGGAACACATACACACACATTCAAACGCACATTGTACACACACACACACACACTACACACACACACACACACACCACGCACGCACGCACCACGCACGCACGCACGCACACACGCACGCACACACAACACACACACATACGCAAAAAAAAAAACAAACAAACAAACACACACACATGATGATGATGATGATGATGATGATGATGATGATGATGATGAATGATGGATTCGAGCTGTCTAGAGCAAACAATTCATGTCAACGAATGCTGGTTGTACTTTATGATATTGTTTTATTTTATATATATATATATATATATATATATATATATATATATATATATATTATAAACATATGTAATGAGTATTAACATAGTAGGATACACATACCAATATTTCAGTACAGCATGAAACATGGTTCTTCAAAAAATAACAATAGATCATAGCATGAAATTACGAATAACTGATACTGGTACTAGTAAAAATAATATATGTACACGCAACGATAAACACTATATAAGATACCTGATAACTTGTCTTCACACACACACACACACACACACATACACACACACACACACACACACACAAACACACACACAAACACACACCAAGCACGCACGCACACACACACACACACACACACACACACACACACACACACACACACACATTTGAGGGGGTGGAGGAAAGCGCTGGTCCACTATAGCAATACAGCGACGTACTTATACTACTGCTACCACTAATACAGCTTATACTGCTGCACCTGTACTGAGGAGAGAGAGAGAGAGAGAGAGAGAGAGAGAGAGAGACAGAGACAGAGACAGAGACAGAGACAGAGAGACAGAGAGAGACAGAGACAGAGAGACAGAGAGAGAGAGACGAGAGAGAGAGAAGAGAGAGAGAGAGAGAGAGAGAGAGAGAGAGAGAGAGAGAGAGAGAGAGAGAGAGAGAGAGAGAATTGAACAGATAACGTATAATAATATGTCTCATTGTACTGTTACAGCATTTTTTTTTCACGACCATATATTATTTTGAAACAGAAACTGGAAACCAAATAGGTAAGTGTGGAAAAAAAAAACCCACTACACATGTATCACTCACGCACGCGCACATTTGCAAACCGTGCGCACATAAACGAACGCGCACGTACACACTGTGTATGTCCATTGCGAACAAAATGAATACCATACAAAAAACATACTGCAATAGAACCCAGCATAATGCAGTTCAGTATGATGGACTTAAAATCAGTGTTATTTATCCTCCAACCTGCACACTGTGTTTTGGTACGTGGCTGGTTGGTTCTCTTAATGGAGCTAAGGACTCAGTATCTGATGTCTTGAGTTCAATCCCAGCCCGCAACATAAAGACTGGCCTGTTTGCTACCTATGTTGACGTTCCTATAATTCTGGTGGTGTCAGGTTGTCATGGCTCCCTCTCCCTCCCCCCCCCCCCCTCCAATTTCAAGACCTCTCCAACACATACTTTTGGGTGTTTTTTTTTTTTCCCACAGAATGAGTCTGCCAGGAAATTACTGTAGTAGGGTAGAGCGCTATGGAATCCTGTGGTCATCCTCTTGAAAAATTCAGAACTGCTCAAATATTCAGTGTTTATTTTCACCAAAACTTCCCCCCAATTTTCTATCTAATTCATTGCATGTACGAATGTATGCAATGCGAACGTTCGCACGCGAGTGTGTTTTGTGTTGTGTTGTGTTGTGTGTGTGTGTGTGTGTGTGTGTGTGTGTGTGTGTGTGGTGTGTGTGTGTGTGTGTGTTCTTGTGTGCGTTGTGTGTCTGTGTGCGTGTGTGTGCGTGCGTGCGTGTGTTTGTGTATGTGACGAGAACAAAACCGAAACGTCAGTATGCAGTCTTAAGGGAGATAATCATTAAAGACAATGGAGATAATGCGAACAGTTCTTGCTGCCCTTGTATTAATCCAGCTGTCTGAGACTTCAATCAGTTTTGTTTGTTTGTTTGTTTGTTTGGTTGGTTGGTTGTTGGTTGGTTGGTTGTGCTGTTATGTTTGCTCGTTTGTTTGATAAACAATTCTCAATGTCCTTTTGAATATTTCCTGTAGATAAACATATTTCACGTACATCTTTTGTTTATTTTAATTGAGCATACCGAATCTGCTCCGATGCCTGTATATGCACGTTGTTCTACCCACAGTATGTAGGCAATGTGTTGCTGCACAGTCTGCTTATTCCGTCTTCAGTGGGCGTGCATGCTGAGTGTTGTTATATTTCCATAAAACGCAGACATTAACGTTACTTAACAGGCTTTTTAACGCGAATATTTGATACCGTGCATGCCTATGCAAACGAACGCGTTTAGAGAAGGGATTAAGTGAGAGTCTCATGAATTCGGATCTTTGCACTGCATTTAAAAGAAATCGAGACTGTATGTGGAAGCAGGGGGGGGGGGGGTTGGTGGGCTGGCTGTGCAAATATCCAGCACTTAGTCTTTGCATTTGCTGTTATTCCGACCCCAGTACTGATCTTTCACAGAACAGAAACAAACAGACACGTATGATGTTGGTCATGAAACTTAAGCAAGATTCTAAGATGCATATGTAAAAGGGATGATGTTCAACTGTGTGATGCCAGTCTTCCCGAAATGTCAAATAGCTTCTGACCATCTCAACTCCTGGAGAGAGAGGAGAGAGAGAGGGAGAGAGAGAGAGAGAGGAAGAGGAGAGAGGAGAGAGAGAGAGAGAGAGAGAGAGAGGAGAGAGAGAGAGAGAGAGAGACTTTAAACTTTAGACTTTAGACTTTACGCTCGTAAATGGCGTATTCAAATACGTCAACTCTTGGA
>CM060308.1:80230095-80237595 GCA_030674185.1 Monoplex corrugatus | reverse complement strand
AGTGACAGACTGATACAAATCCAAAATGCAAAACCCATACACTTAGTAAGACCTCAGGGCCTGGCTAGCTCAGAGATCGATGTGCAGGCTTGAGGCTTATGCCATGATCAGTTCAGAACTCCATCACAGTGAACTTGTGGTGTCAGTGCATATACAATTCTTTTCCAGCTCAGAGACATCATCTTGAGAAACTGAAACTGAAACTAAAATACAGTCTGCCCAGAACGTAGCTAAACTATGAAAATGCCGAGTTCTTTAAAAATTAATAAATTAAGTCATATTTTTACATCAAAACAGTTGACTTCAAATAGCGCTGGACAGGGCCTAACACATATCCCTGAGGAACTCCACAAGAAAGCCAAACAGGCCAGACTGATTTCTGTTGGCACCAACTGACTGAAAGTGATCAGACAGATAGGAGGAGAACCAAAAAGAGCAGTACCATGAATTCCAAAAGTGTGTTCAAGACGAAAGAGAAGGATGGAGTGATTGATACATCAAAGGCAGCAGACAGATCGAGGAGTATTAAGACAGAAATATTACCAGGATCAGAAGTAAGAAGTTCATTGACTATGTGAACAAGAGCTGTTTCTGTATTGTGGTTTGTTCGATAGACTGACTTGTAACAATGGTGGAGATGATTTAAGAAGATATGCTCATTCAGTTGTTTTAGTACCACTTTTTCAGGGAGCTTAGAGAGATATGGGAGATTTGATACAGGTTTATGAATTTTGTGGTCATTAGGATTGAGATTATTTTTCTTAAGAAGTGGCCTAACAAAAGCAGTTTTAAAAGCAGAATGGAAGACTCCTGAGACCAGAAAAGAATTGAGGACAGAGGTAATTGATAGAAGAAGTTGCAAATGGATGTGTAAAATGAGAGAGGCCGGAATGGGGTATAGTTCACAAGACTTGAAAATACATTTCTTTGAGGATCGTTAAGATCTCTGTCTCAGAAACAGGGTGGAAAGAGAGGAGAGGAGTGCCAATTAATGTAGGATCTGGGAGTGTTGGGTGAAAGGGAGCTGAGTCAAGTTTGGTATGCAAACTGGAAATGTTCGTGGAGAAAAGTGTGGAAAAAGCAGAAGAGAGATCATCTGGACTAATATTTGATGGCAGGAGAGTTGTTTTCTCAGTGCCAAGTAAATCAGACATGGCGGAGAACAGAATTTTTGTGTTTTTAGCTTCAAGAATATGTGTGGAAAAGTAGTCATTTTCATTTAGAGAGCAGCTGGGTTACCTTGTTGTGCATGAACTGATAGATCTGGCGGTGCTCTTCTAGTTTAAAAGACCGCCATTGACGCTCTGACACTCTCGCTTTGTCTTGCGTAGTAAAGGTGTGTACCAAGGCGCGCATGGACGGTCAGACAGAACACGGGTGGAGGGAGAGGCATGTTTGTCGAGCAAATGGCGGAGAATCGACGATTATAAAGTAGTAGGATCGGTGGAGTCACAGACTTGTGACAGTAGTTCAGTAGCTTCAGAAGTGAAGGCGTTAAAGTCGATAGACTTAAATTTGTGGCGAGTGACTAGACGCTTGTTTCTGGGAGTTTTTATGAGATTTAGAGAGGCAAGGACAGCAAAATGATCAGCAGAAAGTTCTTTTGTCACCGATATTGTATAAATCAGTTGATCAGAATCAGGTGCGATTATCCAGTCAATGATGTGGCCTTCTTCTCATGCGTGGGCTCGGTTGCAAGCTGAGAAAAAGAGAGCGGTTGGACAGTGAAAGGCATTGGCGCTTGGTGTGATAAGTAGTTTGATTGTCAAAGTGAAAATTAAAGTCACCCAAAATAATCAGTTTACCTTGATGAAGGGAATAAAAATCAAGGAGAGATTTAGATTCAGGATGAAGCATACAATCACTCAGGCTGTTAGTGCTGCCAGGAGATGGGCGATGGATACAAGAAAAGATGACAGTCTGACTGGAGGTGTTGAGAATGATTTCCGGAGCTTCAACAGACAAGTGTGGAAAAGGGAACGCTGGGCTGAAGGATAGAGACTATTCTAAGACATTTCTGTACAGGACTGCAAGACCACCACCCAAAGAATGGTGTGGAAAGGACTTTATTTTATAGCCAGATGGAGTGAGCTGTTTTCAACCAAGTTTCTGTTATAAAAACCTGATCAGAATTGTTTTCAAATACATAATCAGCAACATGATCAGTTTTGTTATGTAAACAGACAGACAGGACTGGGCTGGGCGTCTATCATAACCAGTATTATAGGAACCCCTTCTGATTTTTCTTTTCACCAGCAAATCTTTACCAACTCTGTACAAGGTCAATCACCAGCAGATCTCTCTCTCTCACTCTCTCTCTCTCTCTCTCTCTCTCTCTCTCTTTCTCTCTCTCTCTCTCTCTCTCTCTCTCTCTCTCTCTCTCTCCAGAATTGCAAATGTTTGAAAAAGAACGTTTAGCTCATAACTTGTACCAATGGAAAATAAAGTATCGTTGTCATTGTTATTGTTATAGTCTATCTGACAAATGCAGTCTCAAATCCTTCAATCGAAATGCAAGCCACGTTCTGGAGACGTCTAGAACACTTGCGCCGATCACTATTTTAAAAAAAATCTGAAGGTTGAATTCGCAGGGGAACATACAAAGTAAGCACCGTAGCTTTTTACTATCTCTGGGATCAGAGGAAGAATTCCTTCCTGTGTCACATTTCTCCTCCAATCACATGTGAGCAATGGCAACTTGACCCTCCTATCGTGGGAAACCTGCCTCTTCAACCAATCAGAACGAAGTCAGTAGGTGACGTCAGGAAGCTTGCGCCAAAAAAGGGCAGAGAGAGAAGAGTTGAATGGGCGGCGGCGTCCCTCGCGTAAACATGTGTGTGGCGTTTTCTTCATAGCTGGCATATTTGCTCCACCACTCTCTCCCTGCTCTTGCTTCCCCCTCCTTCCCCTTTCTTCTCCCAACCTTGAGCGCAGCGTGCCAAGGAAGGGCGGATTGTGGCAGGGGAGGGGGGAAAACAAACAGGTAATGGGCAAAACCTATAAATTGTCCACCGCACGCCTGCTAACCTCCAGTCGTATCGGAGACAGCGAGAAGTGCGGAAGTTGGGGAAAAGTTTTTCACTCTCTCTGTGGCTTCTCACACACCATATACACCACAGGTTTCTCGTCTAATTCATTGCTCTGCTCTCTTGCTCTCAGTGAGAGTGTGTGTGTGTGTGTTGTGTTGTGTTTTGTCGTATTGTGCATGCCATTCAGTGTACGTACGGCCAGTACTCACGCCAGCCAGACTCTCGCTTCATTCAGAAGATGCTACTACTGCTGCTGCTGCAGTGAAATGTGTTTTTTCTCTCAAGGCTTCTCTTCATTGACGAAACGTTGCTTTTGCCTGTAAAAGTGATTTTTTTAAGACCTTGGCTCAATGAGAGAATGATGTGTCTTCTGGTGTGAAAGTGATTTCTCTGAAGACTGGTTCATTAAGAAAGAGATGCTTGTTCTGATGTGAATCTGACTTTGGAGAAAAAAGAACCGTACTCCATTCCAGAGAAGCTTCTCGTGTGAAAGTGATGTTCCTGATGACTTCGGCTGCATGACATTAGTAAGCTTCTAGTGCTGTGAAAGTGATTCTTTCAAGACTTTAATTCAATGAGAACATGCTTGTATGGGGCGATGTTGGTGATAAACTGAGAAAGTGAATTCTTTTTGTAATTCACGTCTGTTACACCAGTTTGTATCTTTGTGTCTTCTTACTTGCTGGAGAAAAATAAGCAAATCAGGTTTGGTTTTCCATGTTTTGATTGATTGAAGGAAAGACTGGTATTCTGTACGTGTTACTTCTGTACGCTACGTTGGAACAGCAATGTGAGAAAATTAGCGAAATTCAACTTCATTGACAGGCTTATTGAATCCAGTTTCATCGTTTGTACAGTGGTGTTACGATTGTCAGTTTAAACTGAGGGTATCATTCAGGATTTAGATACCCACTGATGGGACTCGGGTAGGTTTTTCACAAACTGTGTATTGTACTGAACAGACACACAGCACAGTTGAACGCTTCTTTCAAAGCTTGTTATAAACTTGACAGCTGAAAAGTTTCAGGCAGGTCTTGAATTTGATAGGCGTGTTGAAGCCTTTCGGCCTGTTCATCATAACATACATTTCAATATTCGTCTGCAAAGTAGAAGTTAAGTGATTTATCACAGTTTTTGAGACTTGTCCATCTCGTATTGGGGCCTGTGAGATAGTGTGCCAGACATTGTGTTGTGTTGGTGTTGGACTCCTGTATAAACATCATCATGTGTGTGTGTGGCGGTGTTCACGTGCTCTTCACTACAGCCATCGTACTCACGGTAAGTGGAACTTTACTGCCATTCTTTTTTGTGTGTGTGTGTCTTTATGGAGCATACGAATGGCTGTCTCCTTGTCTTCTTCTTCTGTCTGCCCACCGTCCTTCTCATCTTTCTTCACGTTGAGTTTTGTCTACTGATAACATTGACAAATCATTTTTGTTTAACGCTACTCTCCTAACGTATTCGGACTAGCTGCGTTTCACACATTAGACATGACACAAAGTGTAATGTATAGAGTCTACAAAAGCACTGATATATCACATATGCACATAGATCAGAATACGCAAACGAATGCAGTGCACAAATGAATATAGGCCTATACTAACATTGTCTAACCATACATACACATGTTCTTACGATTATAAATGTGTCATACATACCTAATGATTACGGGATGCCACATGATCGGTAATTAAAAGGAAAGCACATATTGACCAACCATAATAACAACTATGGAAGGCCTGGGTGAACAGATAAGGGTCTAGCGTTCTGTCAAGTGTAAGGTTATACGTTGTGTTTGTTTTTAGACAGCAGTGTGACAAACTCGGACTATATGAAATCCTTTTCCACAGCCATGGTTAGCTGGGCTATGAGCCCTGATATGGCTCTAGTAGTCAGCTGGGCTATTGGCCTAAGCAATATGAATTGAATTGAGCTGGGCTATGCACCAGATGGAACGGATGATTTATAGATCGCCATAGCCTGACATTATATCTGTGCTGGCATCGCTGGTATTGTAGTGTATGATTCCGTCAGGTACTCAGTGAATATGTCTTCTTCTTTGTGTTATCTGTACACTTGTACTTTCTTGGGGTCACGGGAAGATATAGCTATGTACCAGCAGAGAGCTGGAAGGGCTGAAGAAGAGAAATACCGTGTGTTAACGCCCTATTGGTATACTCTGACCTATTAGTATATTTCGTTGAAAACAGCATACACAACGACACACAACGACATATACGAAATCTGAAACTTAACGTTTCAACATATTGCTTCGGAAGATTATAAATGTGTGCCCAACGAAAATTAAAAGGTTACGATTAAGTTAGAAATGCACTTATTTAACATTCCTTGGTACAATTTAGCCTCCCTATATCGACCTACTTTTGGTTTCATCTGATTTTACAGCGAACAGTGATACATTTTTTTTACACCCTCAAATTTATTCAAAGCCATTTCATCATTTCGGTAGACAGTCTTAATTCAGACTTACGTACACTAAAGAAAATATCTTTTTTAAGTCATTCTATATGAACAAGTTTGTGATCTTTCTGAAAGGGAAAGACTGTACAAAAAAAAGTGGAGTATTAATTATTACATGACTATAGGGAAACACTACAAAAAATAAAGTGGACTGTATTAATTATTACATGACTATAGGGAAACACTACAAAAAATAAAGTGACTGAGACTTGTAATTAATATTATTATTTACATGACTATAGGGAAAGACTGTACAAAAAACTAAAATATAAGTTGGGAACTGTAATTACATTATATTACATGACTATGTCCGCTGGCTGACCACCAGCGCCAGTGATGAGATACAGGTAACAGACCCGGTTGCCAGAGCTAAGTGCTCCTGGGGAGGAGTTGTAAATCGGGATGTGTGGGATGGAAAACAGTTGCTTCCGTACCAATAGGGCTGAAGATACCAATAGGGCGTTTACAAACGTGCAATGTCAAGTTCTCTTTCACGCCACCAGTCCCAAGTTTTCCTTAGTCTGTCTCTCGTTTTGAATCCAGCTATCTTTTGTTGTATGCATGTTGAGCCAGCTGGTGGGGTTGCCTTCATTCAGGTCAGATGACCGAACCACTTAATGCTCAGTTGATGATTGTGATGGTGGACCGATCTTGTTCTCGCCCACCATTGTCACGTTTGGTGTGTTTTTGACAGCTCTCCTCCAGAAACACTACACATCTCAAAGGTGGTGATTGTGTTGTGTGTGAGTGTGGTGTAGCTGAACAAACTACGTCAGACACACGCTACTGGATCAGGTAATTGAGATACGAAGACAAACCGTGCCAAGGGAGTCATCGCTAGTTCTCATCATGTCCCATTACCACCTACCTTTACTGAAGCAGTGAGATCTGTTATATGGGCCACGATACAAGAGCACTGGCCGTCAGTGTGGGCCTCAGAGTTGGTTGAGTGTGTTTGATTTACGTACCAGTAGTTACGGGTTCGAATCTTGGGTGCTCTACATTTAAACTGCCCTTCTTACTGCCCTTCTTCACATAACTGTTTTATGATGATGTCAGTGTATGCTTAGATAAGCCCCTGTCGCCCACTTTCCTGAGATGATTGCAGATGTCTGACATAAAACTGAATCAGAATAGTGAACCAGTCGGGTTCAGGTTCATATTGCTTATAGCCCAGCTGAACACTAGAGCCATTTCAGGGCTAGACTAACACCACGTCAAAAACGACAACCAGGTGAAGATAGAATAAAGACAACAGCTAAAAACCATGCTCACCGTTGCAAGTCTAAAATTACGTTTAAATTATAACATACTCAGACGTAAAATCATAGCAGGTGAAATATATTGATCTCTTGTAAAAACTGGAAATTGCATCCGGATGGACGTCTCTGAAGTTCTTTAAGGAGTCCGCCGTGTAGTGCTTATGTCTCACATTGTACAAGTCCCATCATTCCAAAAAAAAGTGTATGATGCTCAACAACTGGCCCTGAGATCTGATAGGCGCAGAAGTGAAAAGCGCTCCCGTCTTCCTGTCTAATTATATGGGGTCGAGTCTGGCTTGAGAAAAACGTTGTGTGTGCGGTTACGTCTCACATTGCACAAGTCCCAGCATATAAGATGATGTCTGATGCTCAGCAACTGGCCCTAAGATCTGACAGGCGCAAAAAGTGAAGCGCTCCCGCCTTCCTAACTATGGGTTCGTGTCTGGCTTCGAGAAAAAACGTTGTACGTGTGGTCTCCAAGTCACACAGCTGTGAACAGCCGCCTGACCCTGTTCAACGATGGAGAAGGCAAAGCAGCGAGGGAGAGGAGAGAAAGAAGAACAGTTGAGGTCTCTTTAACATCTCATTACGCTACGACCGCTCTAGTGCACATATTATTAATCCTCTTTAGTGTGTGTAACACGCACAAAGAACATCAAATACGCACGTTAAAGATCCAGTAAGTCATGACAGTGTCCGGTGGCTTATGGAAACATAAAAACGCCAGC
>CM060308.1:80205095-80222595 GCA_030674185.1 Monoplex corrugatus | reverse complement strand
TGTACAGAAAGAACACCTTATCCGTCATCTGTACAGAAAGAACACCTTATCTGTCATCTGTACAGAAAGAACACCTTATCTGTCATCTGTACAGAAAGAACACCTTATCGTCATCTCTACAGAAAGAACACCTTATCTGTCATCTCTACAAAAAAGAACACCTTATCTGTCATCTCTACAGAAAGACAAACCCTTATCTATCATCTCTACAGAAAGAACACCTTTGTTCTATCATCTCTACAGAAAGAACACCTTTGTTCTATCATCTCTACAGAAAGAACACCTTTGTTCTATCATCTCTACAGAAAGAACACCTTTGTTCTATCATCTCTACAGAAAGAACACCTTTGTTCTATCATCTCTACAGAAAGAACACCTTTGTTCTATCATCTCTACAGAAAGAACACCTTGTTCTATCATCTCTACAGAAAGAACACCTTATCTATCATCTGTACAGAAAGAACACCTTTGTTCTATCATCTCTACAGAAAGAACACCTTATCTATCATCTCTACAGAAAGAACACCTTTGTCTATCATCTCTACAGAAAGAACGCCTTTGTTCTATCATTTCTACAGAAAGAACACCTTTGTTCTATCATCTCTACAGAAAGAACACCTTTGTTCTATCATCTCTACAGAAAGAACACCTTATCTATCATCTCTACAGAAAGAACACCTTATCTATCATCTCTACAGAAAGAACACCTTATCTATCATTTCTACAGAAAGAACACCTTATCTATCATCTCTACAGAAAGAACACCTTATCTATCATCTCTACAGAAAGAACACCTTATCTATCATCTCTACAGAAAGAACACCTTATCTATCATCTCTACAGAAAGAACACCTTGTTCTATCATCTCTACAGAAAGACAACCTTATCTATCATCTCTACAGAAAGAACACCTTATCTATCATCTCTACAGAAAGAACACCTTATCTGTCATCTCTACAGAAAGAACACCTTATCTATCATCTCTACAGAAAGAACACCTTATCTATCATCTCTACAGAAAGAACACCTTATCTATCATCTCTACAGAAAGAACACCTTATCTATCATCTCTACAGGAAGAACACCTTATCTATCATCTCTACAGAAAGAACACCTTATCTATCATCTCTACAGAAAGAACACCTTTGTTTTATCATCTCTACAGAAAGATAACCTTATCTATCATCTCTACAGAAAGAACACCTTATCTATCATCTCTACAGAAAGAACACCTTGTTTTATCATCTCTACAGAAAGATAACCTTATCTATCATCTCTACAGAAAGAACACCTTATCTATCATCTCTACAGAAAGACAACCTTATCTGTCATCTGTACAGAAAGAACACCTTGTTCTATCATCTCTACAGAAAGAACACCTTTGTTCTATCATCTCTACGAAAGAACACCTTTGTTCTATCATCTCTACAGAAAGAACACCTTATCTATCATCTCTACAGAAAGAACACCTTTGTTCTATCATCTCTACAGAAAGAAACCTTTGTTCTATCATCTCTACAGAAAGAACACCTTTGATTCTAGTCATTCTACAGAAAGAACACCTTTGTTCTATCATCTCTACAGAAAGAACACCTTTTTCTATCATCTCTACAGAAAGAACACCTTTGTTCTATCATCTCTACAGAAAGAACACCTTGATTCTATCATCTCTCAGAAAGAACACCTTATCTATCATCTCTACAGAAAGAACACCTTATCTTCATCTCTACAGAAAGAACACTTACCCTTCATCTCTACAGAAAGAACACTTTCTTTCATCTCTACAGAAAGAACACCTTATCTGTCATCTCTACAGAAAGAACACCTTATCTTCATCTCTACAGAAAGAACACCTTTGTTCTATCATCTCTACAGAAAGAACACCTTATCTGTCATCTCTACAGAAAGAACACCTTTTTCTACATCTCTACAGAAAGACACCTTGTTCTATCATCTCTACAGAAAGAACACTTATGTTATCATCTCTACAGAAAGAACACTTTTCTATCATCTCTACAGAAAGAACACCTTATCTATCATCTCTACAGAAAAAACACCTTATCTGTCATCTCTACAGAAAGAACACCTTATCTGTCATCTCTACAGAAAGAACACCTTATCTGATCATCTCTACAGAAAGAACACCTTTGTTCTATCATCTCTACAGAAAGAACACCTTATCTTCATCTCTACAGAAAGAACACCTTATCTGTCATCTCTACAGAAAGAACCCCTTGTTCTTCATCTCTACAGAAAGAACACCTTTGTGTCATCTCTACAGAAAGAACACTTTTGTTCTATCATCTCTACAGAAAGAACACCTTTGTTCTATCATCTCTACAGAAAGACACACCTTGTTCTATCATCTCTACAGAAAGACACCTTTTGTTCTATCATCTGTACAGAAAGAACACCTTTGTTCTATCATCTCTACAGAAAGAACACCTTTGTTCTATCATCTCTACAGAAAGAACACCTTTGTTCTATCATCTCTACAGAAAGAACACTTTGTTCTATCATCTCTACAGAAAGAACACCTTTGTTCTATCATCTCTACAGAAAGAACACCTTTGTTCATCATCTCTACAGAAAGAACACCTTTGTTCTATCATCTCTACAGAAAGAACACCTTTTCTATCATCTCTACAGAAAGAACACCTTATGTTCTATCATCTCTACAGAAAGAACACCTTATCTGTCATCTCTACAGAAAGAACACCTTATCCGTCATCTCCACAGAAAGAACACCTTTTCTTCATCTCTACAGAAGAACACCTTATCCGTCATCTCCACAGAAAGAACACCTTTATCTTCATCTCTACAGAAGAACACCTTATCTGTCATCTCACAGAAAGAACACTTATCCGTCATCTCCACAGAAAGAACACCTTATCGTCATCTCTACAGAAAGAACACCTTATCTGTCATCTCTACAGAAAGAACACTTATCCGTCATCTCACAGAAAGAACACCTTATCCGTCATCTCTTATCTGGCAGACCAGAGCCTGTGTAAAACCTTTATGCAAAATGTTCAAATGGAATGGAGGGAAAACAGGACCTAAAAAACAAAACGCAAAGCTGACAGACACCATCCCATTGATGGAAGCACTGAGGTGGGCAGCGAACAGGCCTTTTTAAAAATTTTTTACGTTGATATAAGCTGGGATTGTGAGGCGTGGACAGTCAACAAGCAAAGCCAGAACAAGATTGAGGCAACCGGGATGTGGTTTCTAAGAAGAATGTTCAGAGTTCCATGGATAGCAAAGAAAACAAACGAGACAGTCTTGATGGAAGCAGACACAAGAAGATCATTCATAAGGAAGATTAGGAAAAGACAGGCAACATTCATAGGCCATTTTATGAGGAAAAGGGGAAATAGAGCACCTGGTCACAACAGGAAAGCTGGAGTAAAAAAGAGAGCACCAGGTAGACCCAGAGAAAAAAGTAGTGGGCGACTTGCAGAGTGGCTGAGGACAGACAGGGTGGAAGATGTGCTTGCGACAACAAGGGATATATGCATATGGAGGGCCATGATCGCCAACGCCATGTGGCAGGGCACTTGATGATGATGAAGCTGGGATTAAACTCGAGACATCAGACCTTGAGTCTGCATTCTTTCAATTGAGCCAGGCTGAGAAGAAAAGCGACCCCCACCCCTCATCCAAAACAAAAAACAAACAAAAAACAAACAACGACAAAAAACAGAAAAACAAAAAACACCGAAAAACAAAACAAAACAAAAAAGAAATAAAAAAGAGAAGGAAGGAAAATCCAAAACAAAATACAATGAAACAATAGAACATATTGTACTCAATTTGTCGAATCGACAGTTGAACACTTGAGCATGTTGTACGCAGTGTCTCGTCATAGAAATGGAACAATGCAACATATTGTGCATCCATCTTTCCAATTGCGGAACCGGGCATTTTTGATGAGCATAATTATAGATAGCCTGACGTAGAAGATGACACAGAAAAGTATGCGGCTGTTCAAGGCTAATTATATAACACAATGTATGCTACTGTATTCCAAGTAGATTTGTCAGTAAACTGCATTGTGCATAATGACGCATTTCAGCTACGTGGCAAAGTCAGGTCATCTCTATTCGTAGACTGTTATTTCCTTCCTTATCTGTGCTATGTGAAGGTGAGGTTTTGTGAGTGTCAAACACACACTTCCTGGTCAGTGATTCAGTTAACGATTCAGCCGGATGTTACAAATTACGAAACAACTGGGAATTTTCGTAGGTTTCTAAATTGGACCTAGTCTACAAATTCATCTTACGCCCACCGCCTGGCTGATATGGGGAGGGGGGAAGAAGTGAGAGGAAAAGAGAGAGAGAGAGAGAGAGAGAGAAGAGAGAGAGAGGATTTTAACGACTTAGTGCGCTGCCTGGGTTATTTGGGAAGGGGAGAGAAGAGAGGGAGGAGGAGGAGGAGGAGGAGAGAGAGAGAGAGAGAGAGAGAAGACTTTAACGACTTAGTCCGCTGTCTGGGTTATAAGCGGAAGGGAGAGAGAGGAGAGGGAGGGAGGAAGAGGAGGAGTTAGAGAGAGAGGGAGAGAGAGAGAGAGAGAGAGAGAGGAAGAGAGAGAGAGAGAGAGAGGGAGAGAGAGAGAGAGAGAGAGAGAGACAGAGAGAGAGGAATTTAATGACAGTCCAATGGCAATCCAATAGTAGGAAGTAGGAGAGGAAAACTGAAGATTGAAACATCATGTTGTGATAAGACACGAAATGATTAACGGTATCATTCCCACACACGCGCTCATAGATACAAAAAACTCAAACACGCAGGCACACATGCACATCCACTGACATATGTGTGTCTGTGTGTGTGTGTGTGTGTGTGTGTGTGTGTGTGTGTGTGTGTGTGTTAGAGAGAGAGAGAGAGAGAGAGAGAGAGAGCGCTTGTATGCATGTGGGTATGCGCGTGGTTTCGCGCGCTCGTGTGTGTATACGTTTTTCTCACTCTTCGAAAGAAGATTCTTTTCTTTCAAATCAGTAAGTTCTGTGACATAGAATGAACGGCGTGGTTTAAATTAACTGACAAAGTGGGGAACTGCCTAACATCGCTAAAAAAAGTTTAAACCGACACAAAGTTATACAAGCCTTCACAAGAATACTAACAAAACTTCTGGGGAAACATTTACAACGTCTGGATCTCAACATGTTAAAAGTTTAAAAGACTTTGAAACAAGCTGAACAGAAGAAAGAAAGCATCATCATTTTTACAAAACGTATTTCACTGTCTGGAAAGGAAAAGGTTCAAGTGGTCCTCCACCCGTGTGTCAAGTGCACATGACCGATAACCCACATAGAGGCTGTTTTTCAAGCCTCTTACTTTGGCTTACCCCAAAAAGCCCGTCAACCTAGTTTCGTTATTAGTAAAGACCTCTGACCTGTACTTTTCGTTGGTTGGTGTAGCGGTTAGGGATTTTGTCTTTCAATCCGAGTGCATGGGTGCGAACCACGCTCTGGAATTCTTTTTTCTTTTTCTTCTGTTTATCATCACCATCATCATCATCATGTGTGCTCTACCGCATGGCGTTGGGGATCATGGTCTTCCATATATATGAATCTATCCCTTGTCGCTGCAGGTACTTCTCCCACCTTCTCTGTCCTCAGCCGCCCTGCAAGTTCGTCCAGTATTTTCTCCCTGGGTCTACCTGGTGTTCTCTTTCCCTCCAGCTTTTCTGTTGTGACCAGGTGCTCTAATTTATCTTTCCTCATAAAATGTCCTACAGATTTTGCTTGTCTTTTTCTAATCTTCTTTATTAATGATCGTCTTTTGTCTGCCTCCTTCAGACTGTCTCGTTTGTTTTCTTTGCTACAAATTGTTTTGACAAGGAAGGCGGGAAATTCCCTACTCTTTTTCAAATTTCAAGTGCTATTGGTTCCTTTCACGTACGCAGGTGAGAAGGCACACGGATACAGCCTGCCTTTCGTCCCCATCCGGAGGGTTAGACATTCAGTTCGATTCTCCTGTCAAACTAAGCAGACAGGGTGAAACCTGGAACCGAACTCTGGCACCTCTGTGTCAGCTGGGCAAGTGAACAATCTGCAACACCCTGGCAGTTTTCTCGAGACAATTTTGGTATATGCAACGTCCAGTCCGCCCAGCTGTAAATGGATACCTAACCCTGCACGGGGATGGGATAGGCAAAGAAGCTAGGGAGAGGAGATGGGCGCCGTTCTCATAATGTTGGAAAGTAAAGTCAATGTCGCTTAGGAAGAGGGCGGGAGGTGGCATTAGCAGAAACTGTGCAGGAGGTAGCTTGAAAAAGAGAGAAAGAGGGGGGAATAAGATAGATAGATAGAGAGAGAGAGGTGGGCGAGAGAAAGAGGTGAGATACACGAAGGGAGATCGAGAGAGAGAGAGGAGAGAGAGAGAGAGAGAGAGAGAGAGGAGTGGGCGAGAGAATGAGGGGGAGAGACGGAAGGAGAGCAAGAGAGAGAGAGAGGAGAAAGAGGAGTGGGCGAAAGAAAGAGGGGGAGGAACGGAGAGAGATAGATAGATAAGAGAGACAGATGAGAGAGAGAGAGAGAGACAGAGAGAGAGAGACAGAGAGAGAGAGAGACAGAGAGAGAGAGAGAGACAAGAGAAGAGACAGAGAAGACAGAGACAGAGACAGAGACAGAGAGAGACAGAGAGAAGAGAGAAGAGAGAGAGACAGAGAGAGAGAGAGAGAGAGACAGAGAGAGACAGAGAGAAGAGAGAGAAGAGAGAGAGAGACAGAGAGAGAGACAGAGAGAGAGACAGAGAGAGACAGAGAGAGAGAGAGAGACAGAGAGAGAGAGAGAGAGAAGAGAGAGAGAAGAGAGAGAGAGAGAGGAGAGAGAGAGAGAGAGAGAGAGAGGAGAAGAGAAGAGAAGAGAGAGAGAGAGAACAGCTTCGATAACTTATCATCTTTTGTCACTTTTCAGAAACCTGCGTCGTTTTTCTTAAATCGATGAGATCGTTCTGTGACACTGTTGATTGGTGTTGGTATGTTCTGGTTAAGTGGCAAGAAAGAATTCGAACACTAAGAGAACAAAAAAAAAAGTTCATTGTCATTGTCATTCCCAAGATTGGTCAAAGGTCAAGCAGGAGGCGAAAAGAGGTGATATACGTCGACCTTGTACTGTTGACGCCAAGAAAAATGTTGGTCTCTGTCTGCAATCTCAGTCGTCTACGATCTCCGGGTTATGAAGACGATCCTTAGACCAGGTACAAGTACATCCAGTCTAGTTTGCTTATAGTACGTCTGACCGAAATGATTTCTGAGTCATCGTCTATACGATAACACCCGACCAACGAGGAAGTCCTTAGGTCAGGTTTTGTTAACATCCGTGCAGGTTATCTGTTGACCTTAGTAACAATGACAGTAACCACAACAATAACAATAACTGCAACGTCGACAAGCGTCAACGACAATGACGACAGCAAGAACAATAATGTAAAAACAACAGCTGTAATGATACAGACATTAATCAGCCAATAAACCAGTCATTCAAACTGAATGATAACCAGTTAGTCAGTCAATAACTCGATCGATCAATCAATTATGACCAGTCAATGAATAATAATATTTAATCGATCAGTAAGTGATAATACGGAAACCAGTTAACCAATCAATTAGTCAATGAACAATAAGCAATCAACGAACTATCAACCGGTCAGTGATCGACGATACAGAAATCAATCAATCATAGTCATCATCATCAAGTGCTCTGCCACATGGCGTTGGTGATCATGGCACTCCATATGTATCTATCCCTTGTTGCCGAAAGCACATCATCCACCCTCTCTGTCCGCAGCAACTCTGCAAGCCCGTCTAGTATTTTTTCCCTGGGTCTACCTGGTGCTCTTTCCCTCCAGTTTTCTTGTTGTGACCAGGTGCTCTAATTCCCCCTTCCTCATAAAATGTCCTACAAATGCTGCCTGTCTTTTCCTAATATTCCTTATGAATGATCATCTTGTGTCTGCCTCCATCAAGACTGTCTCGTTTGTTTTTTTTGCTGTCCATGGAACTCTCAACATTCTTAGAAACCACATCTCGGCTGCCTCAATCTTGTTCTGGCTTTGCTTGTTGACTGTCCACGCCTCACAACGTATAAACGTTATCGGTTCTATGTGACATTCAAGAACTCTCTTCCTTATGTTAATTGGTATGCATTTGTTGGTAAGAATGCTTTTCATCTTCTTGAATGCTGTTTTGGCTTGGCCGATTCTATTGGTTATTTCTAATGTGCATCTGCCGTCTGGTGAGATGATCGTTCCCAGGTATTTAAACTTATCAACCTGTCTCAGGGTTGTGCCGTTTGCTGTTATTTTGCATGAGGGGATTTCATGGTTTTTTTTACTTATTACCATGACTGTAATCTTCTCGCTATTTAGCTCCAACCCTGTACTTTTGCTTTCTATTTCTATTCTATTCGCAAGGTTTTGTGAGTCCCTTTCATTTTCTGCGATTATCACGGTGTCTGTCGAGTTTTAGCCTGAGTCATCGATCATAGTACATGAATAAATCAACCAACCAATCAATCATAAATAATAATCAGTCAATAAATGGACCAATCTGCGAATGATAATACACCACTCATTCATTCATTCAGTCGCTCACTCGTTCAATCCATATAATGAACTATCAATAAATGATTATGTAAATAATACATAACAGTAAAATTGTTGCTAGTAGTAGTAGTAGTAGTAGTAGTAGTAGTAGTAGTAGTAGTAGTAGTAATAGTATAATAACAGTGGTGTCAATAGCAGTAAAAGAACAACACTAATTCTCTTAATGCTACTACTACTACTACTACTACTACTTGTCCTACTGCTGCTGCTGCTGTTGCTACTGCTACTAAGCACCACTAATCATCATCAGCATCCATATAGTCGTCGTTGTCATCAACATCATCATCGTAACTACCGAAATTATCAGCAGCAGCAGCGCATGCACGCGAGCACAACACACACACACACACACACACACACACACACACACACACACACACACACACACACACACACACACACACACACAGAGAGAGAGAGAGAGGGGGGGGGGACATACATACGCAGTGACACAGAGACACAGAGAGACAGTGAGAGAGAGACACACAGAAAGAGAGAGAGAGAGAGAGAGGGGGGGGGGAACATACATACGCAATGACACAGAGACACAGAGAGACAGTGAGAGAGAGACACACACAGAAAGAGAGAGAGAGAGAGAGAGAGAGAGAGAGAGAGAGAGAGAGAGAGAGAATTTAGTACAGGTCTACAAACAAGCAATATCTGGCTTTGGCGTGTATGGGTCCCCCTGGCATGATGTGCTGACATAAAACCTGGCTACAGTTAACACGGGGGATAGGCCTGCGATTTAATCTGAACACGACAAATTCTCTTCTCTTCTTCCTTCCCCCTCCCCTCTTCCTCGTCATCTCCTCTCTGTCTGTCTGTCTGTCTGTCTGCCTCTCTCTTGCCTCTCTCTCTGCTCTCTCTGTGTCTCTGTCGTTCTCTCTCACCTGAGAGCCTCTCTTGCTCTTTTTGTTTCTGAAAGTTTACTTAATTTTAGCTGAGTCAGGATTATTATACTATTAATAGGCTGGTATTTTATCCAGGAGGATTGACTGACTATTTCAGATTGACACAGTCATGCTTTCTGCGTGTGTGTGTGTGTGTGTGTGTGTGTGGTGTGTTGTGTGCACGCGCGTGGTTGCTATTGTGTGTGCGTGTGTGCGTGCGTGCGTGCGTGGTGCGTGTGTGTGTGTGTGTGTGTGTGTGTGTGTGTGTGTGTGTGTGAGGTGTGTGTGTGTGTGTGTGTGTGTGTGTGTGTGTGTGTCCCGACCGAACCAAAATATGTCCCGAAGGAGTTCTTAGATACGTGCATGGGTAGATCTTTACTCCAAATTTGGGTTCTTGTTTGTAGTTTATTCACATACACACACACACACACACACACACACACACACACACACACACACACACACACACACACACACACACACACACACACAAGCGCGCGCGCGCGCGCAGAGACGGAGAAAGAAAAGCGAGAGAGAGAAGAGGGAGAGAGAGGAGAGAGAGACAGACTGACAGACAGACAGACAGATAGGCAGACAGACAGAGGGAGAGAGAGAGAGAGAGAGAGGGAGAGACAGAGAGAGAGAGACAAGAGAGAGAGAGAGAGAGAGAGACGAGAGAGAGAGAAGAGAGAGAGAGGGAGAGAGAGAGAGAGAGAGAGACAGAGAGAGAGAGAGACAGACAGATCCTTTTGTTTTTCGAAGACTCCAAAAGTCTTTCTAGTTTCTGTGTCACCTTGTTCAAGCCATCGAAACGCTCGGACGATTCCATACGCGCTACACTGCAAATTCCACGCAGCAGACAACCCAGAACATTTATTACAAATACTACGGTAAGCCTGCGTATAATAAACCCTTACAAAGCAGGCGAAGCTTTGAGAAAAATCCCGAAGAAGACTCCGAGGCTCGAAACATCATGTTGCTTTTTTTTTACTGGCGCCTCCCGTTACGCCGAGTCAGTTTATTCTTTATTTCTGTACCGTTACTGGCAGATTTGGGAAGAGCTCATATAGAAATGTGGAAGCACCACCAATTCTTTTGAACGGAGTTTCAGATTCCAAATTGTTGGAGATTTCGCTCAGACTGAAGCGTTTATGGGCAATCCTTGAACGGAATGCGGTCTGATACGCTGACTGGTAGTCAAACATTCTCCTGTGGTCAAGTTAAATAGGCTTTTCTATATTGAATGAAAATGGTCAATTTGGAAGGTTTTAACTTACGCGGTCAAACGCGGTCTGGTGATCAAACACTCTCCTGTGGTCACAGTCAATATAAGGCTGTATTACTTTGATCGAAAATGGTCATTATTGGGATTTTTGATTACCCAAAAAGTGCCCACAGGTGCGAGAGAATGGACATTCCGATTGACCATTAGATTGTCATAATGGCCCCGGCCGATCTTTTTTTTTTTTTTTTATATTTACTTCCGTCTCCTGTTTTCCAGGCCGGGAATCTCGTTACTGGTATACGGTTTGCTGACTTTGAAAAACGGGAACTCTCGTGTTTGTGGATATTGGTTTCTAGGTTAGCTCTCTCTCTCTCTCCTCTCTCTCTCTCTCTCTCTCTCTCTCTCTCTCTCTCTCTCTCTCTCTCTCTCTCTCTCTTTTCTCTCTTCTTCTCTTTTTGTTTTTTGTCTTTGTGTGTGTGTGTGTTTGTGTGTGTGTGTGTGTGTGTGTGTGTGTGTGTGTGTGTGTTGTGTGTGTGTGTGGTGTGCATGTGATGAGTTAGTGAGTGAGTAGATGAGAGAGAGAGAGAGAGAGAGAGAGAGCAGGCTGACTGATCGATTTTCTTTTATTTTCCCTCAGTAAAAACAATGATGCAATACAACACAGAGAATCAGAATCAGATTTATGCATTTAAGCCATAATTCCTTATGTGATTGACGTGAATTAATAAAAAACAAACGCGTCAACTTTTAGCCATAAATGTACTGGAAATCCATTCAACACAATCTATCAAAGCAAATAAAACCATTTTGCTACAAACTCATTTACAGGAGATGACACAAACTGCGAGTCTGTGAAACATCAATCATTTTCAGACATCTGTACAAGAATATCGCCAGTTTTTTTTTGTTTTTTGTTTTTTTTTAATGTTTTCTTCATTTCCTGTTGAGGAGAAGCTAAGTGTATCTTTGTTGGAAAGTCCCAATACTTTTGAAGTCCTTAATCCCAGACTGACGGAATGGCTGGAATGCATATGAAACTATGTGAGGACAACGAAGATATCTTAACAAATTCCCATTCATTTCAGTTGCTTAGAGCCCAACCGACCACTAAGGCCATTACAGGACCAACACCACGTTAAACACAACTCCAAGTAAAAAAGAAAATGCCGACAGTTAAAATAACCAGGTACATAAATTCCGATTCCATAGGTCAAGTACGGAAGGTTCTTCTGTTAAGCAGAATAGTTTTGGTCAGATCAAAGACGTATTAATTATGATAGATATATACCGTCTTTGGTCCGGTGACAAAAAAGCAAGTGACCTTGACATTGATGAGAACAACGGTCACCTGAGAGACGCACAGAGAGAGAGAGAGAGAGAGAGAGAGAGAGAGAGAGAGAGAGAGAGAGAAGAGAGAGAGCAACGTCTTTTAGCGGTCGGTCAGTCATGTGTAGTGGCCACGCTCTGCTTAACAGCCTGCGTCGCTTCATTGCCGCTGTCTCCGTACGCTTCATTTCACCTGCGCTTCAAGCGGCAGAAACAAAACAACACACAAATCTTCCCACCTGTGGACAGGACACCGTCACCGCCCTCAACATACGTTTTATATGTCTGTGATGTCTATTGATTCCTTTTGATGGTTATTTTTTACGACAGTATATTTGAGTCTGAGAGTCTTGAGTCTGAGAGTCTTGAGTCTGAGAGTCTTGAGTCTGAGAGTCTTGAGTCTAGGAGTCTTGAGTCTAAGAGTTTTGAGTCTGAGAGTTGAGTCTGAGAGTCTTGAGTCTGAGGGTCACGAGTCTGCAAGTTTTGAGTCTGAGAGTCTTAGTTTGAGAGTTTTGAGTCTGCGAGACTGAGTCTGAGTCTTAGTCTGAGAGTCTTGAGTCTGATGGTCTTGAGTCTGAGAGTCTTGAGTCTGAAAATCTGAGAGTCTTGAGTCTGAGAGTCTTGAGTCTGAGAGCCTTGAATCTGAGAGTCTTAAGTCTGCGAGTCTTGAGTTTGAGAGTCTTAGTGTGAGAGTTTTGAGTCTGAGAGTCTTAGTCTGAGAGTCTTGAGTCTGATGGTCTTGAGTCTGACAGTCTGGAATCTGAGTCTTGAGTCTGAGAATCTGAGAGTCTTGAGTCTGAGAGTCTTGAGTCTGAGAGCCTTGAGTCTGAGAGCCTTGAGTCTGCGAGCCTTGAGTCTGCGAGTCTTGAGTCTGAGAGTCTTGAGTCAGAGAGTCTTGAGTCTGAGAGTCTTGTGTCTGAGAGTTTGGAGTCTGAGAGCCTTGAGTCTGAGGGTCTCGAGTCTGAGAGTTTGGAGTCTGAGAGTCTTGAGTCTGAGAGCCTTGAGTCTGAGAGTCTTGAGTCTGAGAGCCTTGAGTCTGCGAGCCTTGAGTCTGCGAGCCTTGAGTCTGCGAGTCTTGAGTCTGAGAGTTGAGTCTGAGAGTCTTCCGTCTGAGAGTCATGAGTCTGAGAGTCTTGAGTCTGAGAGTCTTGAGTCTGAGGGTCTTGAGTCTGAGAGTCTCGAGTCTGAGGGTCTCGAGTCTCAGAGTTTGGAGTCTGAGAGTCTTGAGTCTGCGAGCCTTGAGTCTGAGAGTCTTGAGTCTGAGAGTCTTGAGTCTGAGGGTCTCGAGTCTGAGAGTCTCGAGCCTGAGAGTCTTGAGTCTGAGAGTCTTGAGTCTGAGAGTCTTGAGTCTGAGAGTCTTGAGTCTAAGAGTCTTGAGTCTGAGAGTCTGGAGTCTGAGAGTCTTGAATCTGAGAGTCTGGAGTCTGAGAGTCTGGAGTCTGAGAGTCTGGAGTCTGAGAAGTCTGGAGTCTGAGAGTCTACGTCCAGAGTGGGCCTTTTCTTACACAGATGATAGGTCCATGCCAGACAGGACCACAGGCTCCAGAAACACGTTCTGCACGTTTGTCCACTATAGTTCAGAAATGACAGCATCGACCAGTGACCAAACCTGACAACCCTGGAAGAACAGCGTTACTGCTATAGACAGAACCACATTCTCCACTTAGATCACCAGACTGACCTCCAGAAGCGTAGCCATGTTTCAAACACATTGTCACAGCCATGAAAATAAATTTTCAAATTTTGTCAAATTTTCATGAGAAAGAGCTGTTCACACACTTTTCTAGAAAAAAATGCTTATTTTATGTGGTTTTTGATTTTTTGTTTTGTTTTGTTTTTTGTTCGTGGGACCTTCACCTTGGTGTCTTTCCGTCCAAAAGTATGCTTTCCAAAGTCCTCAACAGTGCACATCTTTGACCTGAATTTGGGAAAGATCTACCCATGAAGCTGAGTTTTTTTCATACATTTCTCCTCTCTTGTCTGTCTGTCTGTCTGTCTGTCTGTCTCTCTCCTCTCTCTCTCTCTCTCTGTTTCTGTCTCTCTCTCTCTCACACACGCACACTCACTCTCTGTCTGTCTGTCTGTCTGTCCATCAGTCTCTGTCTGTCTGTCTGTCACACACACACACACACACACACACACACACACACACACACACACACACACACACACACACACACACACACACACTCACATCACTCACTCACTCACTGTCTGTTCGTCGGTCTCTGTCTGTCTGTCTGTCTGTCCGTCTGTCCGTCTCTGTCTGTCTGTCTGTTTCTCTCTCTCTCTCTCTCTCTCTCCACCCAGATTACCAGACTGATCTCCGGATGGCATGGCCATGCTTCAAACGCTAAAGAAACAACGAGAAGGTCAAGCCGTTCTAAAAGCTTTCATTGCTATTCAAAACTTATCCCAGAAAATAGAGCTTTTGTACTTTTCAAGGTCACCGTGACCTTGAAGAATTGCTATTCAAAACTGATCACAGGAAATCCAGATTTTGTACTTCTCAAGGTCATCGTGACCGTGAAGAATTGCTTTAAAAATCTTATCACAGAAAATCTAAATTTTGTACTTCTTAAGGTCACAGTGACCTTGAAGCAGCTTCGGTTGACATAAACAACGGTAGACTGTCGGGGAAAAAAACCTCCCCCATCCCTCCCCCCTCAAAAAAAACAAAAAACAAACTAAAAGCAAACAAACAAAAAGAACAAAAAACAACAACAACAAAAAACACCACCACCACCACCAACAACAACAACAACAACAAAACCGGAATTACACACTTTTTTCCAATGTTTCAGAGAAAGTGCTGTCCAAATTTTTCTCAAGTAGTTCTCATTTTAGGCACTGGTTTTTGTTTTAGGTCTGTGTGACTGACCTTGAAGCTTTTACCTTTCAAACATGTACTTTCGTGACTCCTTAATGGTCACATATTTGACCAGACTTTAGTAAAAAAACAAAAAAACAAAAAAACAAAAACCGATAGCGAGCTGAAAAAAGCTTGCTAACACAATTTTGTCACAGACACACACATACACCTGTCTGTAGTGGATATAAAACAATCTTCCCCCTTTCTCCTTCCTCCCTTTATATAAATATATATATATATATATATATATATATATATATATATATATTATATATATATATATATATATTTCTAATAAAGGGAGAATGAAAAAGGCTGTCTTGCTATTTTGCCACCACCGAAACGGCGTACTTGGCATTGGTTGGTGTCAAAAATTGACACGAAATATGCCATACCGTGTTCTTAACGACTCCATAAACCTACTTCTGAAACTTGGAAAGCGGGCTGAGAATTCAAAGTGGTATGCAGAAACTTGTTGTCTCCTGCTGTGAGGAGAGAAAAAACAACAAAACCCAAAACAAACACAACCTCAAAACCCCATGGGTTCATTGTCCTGGACACAATGGAGGCAGGGGGAATGAACTCGCTAACCAATTGGCAGGTAAAGCAACTTGCAACAAGTGGTTTACGTGTTGGGAGACCAGTAGCCCGTAGAGAACTGAATAGTCCTGGAGAACCAAGTTCAGGACCTCGCTAAAGAAAGGGATGTAGTGAGAGGGAACAGTTGTACAGCACAACAAGATGTACTGAAAAGAAAAAGAGAGATTGACAATGTTAGTTTGTACAACGGAAATCCGCAAATTAAGTAGAGCCTCTTGGTTTGCCAGCGAATAAAGCAAATCTCCCTTATATCAAATAACAAAAGGCTGGGGTTGGGGGGAGATTATTTCATATTGACGAGATTGGGGTGTGTGCTTGTCTCTCTCTCTCTCTCTCTCTCTCTCTCTCTCTCTCTCCTCTCTCTCTCTCCCCTCTCTTGTTGTGTGTGTGGGGTGAGAGAGAGAGAGAGAGAGAGAGAGAGAGAGATGTGAACAAAAATTCAATTCGTCGGCTCAATGGGTAAATCTTTCTCAAATTCAGGTCAAACATTTGCGCTGTTGAAGCCTGGGAAAGCATACTTTTGGACGGTAAGACACCCAGGTGAAGACCACACGAAAAGAAAAAAAAGCACTTTTCAGTAAAGGTGTCTTAAGTAGCACTTTCTCATGAAAATTTGACAGAATCTATTTTCATCGCTGTGACAATGTAGTATTGTCCTCAAAGCATGTCGAAGATTTGTTTTTTTTCATCTCAAACTTTCTCAAGATCTCATTGACCTTGAGAAGTGCATTTGGATTTTCTGTAACAGTCTGTGTATAGAAAGGGAGACTGTTAGAATGGCTTTGCACTTTTGGGGGAGCAGGTTAATCAGGTTAATGATATCTGCTATGATAGAGTTGGCAACATCGTCGCATAGTGTTTTTGGTGTGGTGAATTTGGAATCATCCGCACGCTGCTATGACCTCACCACCATTTTCTTGAACTCCAGGCACCAAGATGCACTTATTCCGTGACGTTTGCAAGCTCTCAGAGCACATCTCACTCACTCAATTTTCTTTGCTTCAGGTGAAGCATTAAGCATCAACCCATCTCACTCAGCGTCGAACCCCCGTAGGACTGCGGGGGCTCTTTCAGTATAAATAGTATCCCCATTTTCTGGAAGTTCTGTGCTGGAAATTTCCTCTTTTCTGTCACTTTCTTTGTTTCATTCTTCTTCCTTTGCTTTCTGTCATTTCTTCCCATCATTTTCTGCCTTGCTGGTCCATTCACCTGTATGTGTTCGATAAAGTCTTACGTACTTTCTCTTGGGATTGATAATTGGGTACATGTATTAAATGTATGTTTGGCTCTGGGGAAATGAGATATGCGGAAGCAATTTCAGGTAATTTAGGCCCGTTTATATATGTTTTGGTGTCCTTAGAGTTATGTTTAAAATTTGTAATCAGGTGTGTTTTTTTTAGATCCTCTGTGCGATTAATTGGACAGAGTGGTCAACGCCAGGGGCATGTCCTTAGATTATGTGCGCGAATGCATCGATATGTGTACTTAATTTTCTTTTCCTTTTTTTACCTGTTGAAGTATTGTGTATGTTTTCAAACGGTAATAACCCTGGTATGGTTCTATGCAGCCGGCTGGGCTTTAGTTTGTAGTTTGTAGTTTGTTCAAGAGGGATTCACTGCACTTGTGAAAATCTATATGCGCTCCACCCAGATCTGCCAGCAATTATCTGGCAGACTTCCGATGCTGCTGCGCAAAACCCTATGGCAGGGTCTTGAAACGGGGAAAGGGGGAAGAGGTAGCTATGAAACATTAAGCTGACACCACTAGAATGATGGAAACATTAAGACGGGCAGCGAACAGGCCAGTTCTTAATTAATGTTGCAGGCTGGGATTGAAATCAAGATTATTAGATCTTGAGTCCATGGCTCTGCCAACTAGCCCGCAGCAGCATAAACAAAGTTAACAATAAGGTAGGTAATCTAGACGCGCTTATCTCTTGAAGTTTGCAAGCTCTCAGAGCTCATCTCATTTACG
>CM060308.1:80192595-80195095 GCA_030674185.1 Monoplex corrugatus | reverse complement strand
ACACAAACAAACAGAAGACAAAAAATACAAAAACCAAAAGCAAAAAAAACAACCAACCAAACAAAAAAACAAACAAAAAAACCCTGTTTCATACATGGGAGATTTCAAAGTGAACATCAAGAGATTTCAAAGTGAACATCAAGATTTCAAAAATGTCATAAAGATATATTTGTTCTTTATTAAGAAAACAGCGGTTTATAGTTATTCCATTGAGCATTAGAAGACGGACAAATGAAAGTCCACTCGGGCATTACATTGTTCAATTCTGAATCTTATTTAATAGTTTTTGAAAAGTACATGTATTCGAAACACATTTGTCAATCTTGCCAGTTTTGTTTGTTTGTTTTGTTTTTTGTTTTTTGTTTTTGTTGTTTTGAATGTACAGAATGATGTTTTTCACATTGAAAGTTCAAAAATGAACATTAAGATCTAACGCATGTCGACATTTCCCTATGAATCAATTTTTCTTTTTCTGGTTTATTATCATCCCGCCTCTCCTCCCTCCCTCCCCCGTCTTCCTTACTAACCAACCACGTCACCTCCATCACCACCGTCAGTGTCTCTACTACAATCATCACCGTCAACTTTACCACCACCACCACCACCGTCACCACCGCCTTCACCACACTTTACCAATCTCATACTAGACATCACTTCTTTATTTTTTCTTTAACCATTTCAAAGCTGTTCACCCTCCCGTCTTCATCTCCTTTCACCCTCATTTTTCCTTTTTTCTTTCTTTTCTTTGTTCTTTCATTCTTTCATTCATTCTTTCTTTCTTTCTTTCTGTCGTTCTTTCTTTCTGTCTTTCCTTTTTTCTCTTTCTTTTTTCTTTTTAAGTTTTGTTTTATAATGACGTTTTTTTAAAGGGAGATCATTTCACATTACCCTAAATTCGTGTGTACATATGTGTTTGTGTGTCTGTGAAAAAGATTGTCAGCTGTTCTAAAGGATCTTTACCAGACTTACGTAAAAAGGTGTGAGATGCTAATGACTCGCGAGTGCATAAGTTCGGAGGACAAAGCGTCTAAGTCAAGGTCGTGCGGGCACACACACACACACACACACACACACACACACACACACACACACACACACACACACACACATATATATATATATATATATATATATATATATATATATAATACAAACACACGCACGCACACACTCACACGCACCGACGCACACACACAATCACACACGCACCGACACACACACACGACACACACACACACACACAATCACACACGCGCACACACACACTCACACGCACGCGCACACTCACACGCACACAAACAGACATACAGGCACACACACACTAACTCACAAACACACTGACACAGACACACACACACACACACACACACACACAGACACACAGACACACAGACACACACACATACAAACACTCACTCACACACACACACACACACACACACACACACACACACACACACACACACACACACATACAGAGCACTTTTTGAGGACGGTGTACGAATAGCACTTCCTCAGAGACATCTGAAAATATTTTAAATCCGTTTGTTGTTGTTCTTGTTGTTGTTGTTTTGTGATAGTTTATTACCTGTCCTCGATACACGTCTTTTTTTCAATTACATCTTCTTCGAAATCAGCCTTGTTTAGAGGTACAAAATATGTGGAAGCACTGTCATAATTGTAGTATCAAAAGGGAGAAGCTAAAAAGGGCTTGACTATCTTTTTTTGAGTTTTGTTTTTGTGAGAGAGAGAGGGGGGAGAGAGAGAGAGAACGAGCGAGCGAGAGAGAGAGAGAGAGAGAGAGAGAGAGAGAGAGAGAGAGAGATTGAGAGAGTGACCGACTTGAGGCTGCTTTGCAGCTAGTTCCATAACAAACTCATGAGTCAAACTATGGTTGTGTTGCCCTGGCATTTGGCTGTGAAAAACACACGGTTAAAGGACTGACAGTTTTATATCTCGTCTCTGATCTGAACTTCGTGCTTACAATGCCGTAATGGCCGCCAGTGGGACTCTGAATAAGCTGGCAAGGTCTGAATGCTCCTGCGTCCGCGAAAAGTTCACCACCATAATTGGCAACACTTTGTCCACACTTGTAGGTCAAGCTGGCATTCAGCTCCATGACAACAATTTTTTATTTTATCTGTTAAACTCAGACTTTTGCAAGTTGCAGGTTAAACGTTGCAGTCAACTCCACGACGTCACTGTGTGTCACTTCCGGTAGTATGACGTCACTGCGGGTCACTTCCGGTAACATGACAGCATCGTGTATCACTTCCGGTGATGGAAACGAACGGGGCGGGACTTCCTGCAGTGTATTTTTCAGCGCCGGACTGACAGCGGTGACGGGGCACTGTCACACTCATGACTGTTAACATGATGGGTTATTAAGGTTTAACCTTTTCACTCCCTTCTTGGTGAAGGAGCGAAAGGGGTTAAAGTTATTACCCTCCACCACCAGCCTCCACACAAAAAAGAAAAGATTAAAGTCGTTATACCCTCC
>CM060308.1:80182595-80190095 GCA_030674185.1 Monoplex corrugatus | reverse complement strand
TCTATCTCTCTGTCTCTCTCTCTGTCTCTCTCTCTCTTTCTGTCTCTCTGTCTCTCTTTGTGTTTCTGTCTCTCTTTCTGTCTCTCTCTCTGTTTCTGTGCTATCTCTCTCTCTGTGTCTATCTCTGTCTCTGTCACTCTGTCTCTGTCTGTCTGTCTGTCTGTCTCTCTCTTTTAGACTTCAGCTTAATGACGACAAAACAGAAGCTATCCTCATTGGCACCCGTCAGAAACTTTCTCAGCTGCCTCCTCTTTCTCTCCCATTATGTAACACATCAGTCCCAATTTCTGATTCAGCTAAAAACCTTGGTGTCTGCATTGACTCTACCCTCTCCATGAACAACTTTGTTTCTCAAACTGCCAGATCCTGCTACTATCATCTCCATCGTATAAGGCTGATCAGGAAGTATCTCTCTGTCGAAACAACTGCAAAACTCGTTCTCTCCTTCATAATGTCTCGCATTGACTATTGCAATTCACTCCTGTCTGGTCTTCCTGCCTCCACCATTCACATCCTACAGCGCATTCAAAACAATGCTGTACGCCTTGTACTCAAAAAGAAAAAAGCTGACCACATATCTCCTCTCCTGGCACAACTTCACTGGCTCCCTGTATCAAAGCGCATACAGTACAAACTAGACACCATGTGCTACAAAAGCCTCAATAACGCAGCCCCCGATTACCTGTCAAGCCTACTTGAGATCTATGTTCCCTCACGTACCCTCCGCTCTGCCTCCGATCCTCTGACTTTTCGCTTTCCACGCACTAAGCTCAATACCTATGGTCCACGAGCCTTCTCTGTTTCTGGTCCACTCTCCTGGAACAAACTTCCTCTCTTAGTCCGTCAGCAACCTACTTTTGTCTCCTTCAAGTCCGCTCTCAAAACTCACCTTTTCTCCTCCGCATAAAATCCTAACCCCCCTCTGCAGCCTGTCTCCGCTCGGAGGGAATCACATGGTTATAATATATAATTGTATATGCTATGCTCTCTATAATTTTCCATTGCTTTTATTCTTGCTTTTATTGCTTTTATTCTTTCTCCCCATTTATAGCCATGCGTGTGTGTGTGTGTGTATGTGTGTGTGTGTGTGTGTGTGCGTGCGTGTGTGTGCGTGCGTGCGTGCGTGCGTGCTTGCGTGTGTGTCTGCTTCAGCGCTTAGATTTGATTTTTTATCAAGATTTTGCGCTATATAAATATTGTAATTATTATTATTTCTCTGTCTGTTTCTCTCTCTCTCTCTCTCTCTCTCTTCTCAGCCGACGTAAAGCCTGCGGTGCTATAACGCCCATTTCCATTCCATGCCGTGTGCCTTGTCGTAATTGTGAATTTACATGAGAAGAAAAAGAAAGCTGTCTCTATGTGTGTGTGTGTGTGTGTGTGTGTGTGTGTGTGTGTGTGTGTGTGTGTGTGTGTGTGTGTGTGTGTGTGTGTGTGTGTGTGTTTTGAGGGGATGTGGGGAGGTGAACGTAATAGGAAACACGGATGACGTGGCATGTTATCATAAAGGAAACACACAAACCAAACGAAACAAAACAAAGCAAAACAAAACAAAACAAAAACAAGACCGAAGCCTGCTTTCAAAACAACCATGGCAATTACTGTTGTTGAAAGTGATATGGGCTCGTTGAGAAAACTGGAAACATGTTCAAGTCTCATCCACTTTACGGATAAGCCATTGAGGGTGTTGCTCATATTTTCTGACCAACACCGTCACGTAATAATAGGTGTTTGTATCGCTCGGGCCTGGATATATTCTGAAAATATAGGTGGAGTACAACTCCGTCTATCAATTAACCCCAGGAAGCGAGTTACGCATATATAGAACCGATACTGTTGTACGGTTGTGAGGCATGGACACGCAAAGGCAGAACGAAACTGAGGCAGCTGAAATGTGGTTTCTAAGAAGAATGTCGAGAGTCCCATGGACAGCAAAGAAAACAATCGAGAGTTCCATGGACAGCAAAGAAAACAAACGAGACAGTCTTGAAGGAGGCACACACAGGAAGATCAATTATAAAGAAATGAGAAAAAGAAAAAACAAGCTACATTTATGGGACATTTTATGAGGAAAGGGGAATCAGAGCACCTGGTCACAACAGGAAAGCTGGAGGAAAGAGAGCACCAGGTAGACCCAGGGAGAAAATATTGGACGGACTTGCAGGGTGGCTGAGGACAGACAAGGGTGGGAGATGTAATTGCAGCGACAAGGGATAGAGTAGTGTGGAGGGCCATGATCGCCAACGCCATGCGCAGGGCACATGGTGATGATAATGACAGCCCCGTCGCACAGTCTTTATCCAAAATAGTACTCCGCAACATCATAACTATCATCTCCATTTTCACCATCATAGCTCTGTCAAACATTATTCCTTATTCTGTGGCTCTTTGTGGCCTGTCTTTAATGCTGCCAGAGTTTTCTGTGAGTTTCCAGATGTGTTGGGGAAGCGAAATAATGTAAGTGGCGTGTAGGTGTAGTGATACAAGTGAGCTGCAGAAGATTTTACAGATAAGAAAAAAGGACCAGAAATAGATATTGAAATTCGTTTTCTAAATAACCGTGAAAATCAGTTTTCCACTAAAACTGCTCTGTTGAAGTGTTGTTGTTTTTTTTTTTTTTCATGTGCTCCCCTCACCACAACCACACACACACGCACACACACACATGTACACACACATACGCACACACACACATGTACACACACATATGTATATGTATATATATATACATACATATATATATGTGTATACATAATTATATATACACACACACACACAAACGTACACACACACACACACACACACACACACACACACACAAACACAAACACACACATACACATACACGCGCACACACACACACACACAAACACAAACACACACACACACAACACACAACACACACCTGCTCTCCCCCCTCCCTCCCCCCCCCCCCCTTCTTTTTGTGCCGAGGTGCTGTTTCTGTCACAGAGACAACGTTGACCTTTAAGCACAAAAAGACAGCATCAAGGCAAAAAATTCCACGTTCTTTTCCGCTTCTTTTCTTTCCGGGTTACAATACCGCCTTTGCTCTGACCTCACCTCGACGCATGGCTCTGAACCTCGACAAGATTTCACGAGGAAGATCAAGAATTGTAGACCTTTTCCCCACGTGGCACTCTGATGTCTCTGGGTTGGATGTTCACCTGCACAATAAAGGTCTGCAACACAGTGAAACTGTCAGGTAAATGGTGAGACGAAGACGAAGAGGTCAGCATGCACCTGTGGACAGAGCTGACAGCTAGTCTAGTCAAAAATGTTTTTAAGACGTCATTTGGCGAAGTGATTAGCACAGTGGACTGTTGACTGGCGGGAGCGGGGTGGGGTGGTGGTGAGTTCGAACTTTCATCGGGTTCCCCTCTCCCCCCCCCAAAAAAAAGAAAAAAAAAGAAAACGACAACGAAAAAAACCCCCCCCTCAAAAAAAAAAGAAAAAAAAAAAAAAGAGCATAAAGTGGCATTTTCTCTTTGACCGACTCTTGCCCAGATCTGAGCGTGTGTCGTATGGGGCATGGTCTTGCTAGGGGGAAGACTGGGACCCATAGTCGAATCTCATCCACTTATAACGGATGCGTCATTGAGAAGGTTGGTCAAAGTTCCTGACCAACACCGCAGGTGTCAGTATCTCCTGGACTGTTCAGTCAGGATATTATTATGAAAAAGTGTACGCGTACCAGTATAGCTCTGCCACGTTGTTTCAGTCCCGAATGGAACCCTATAGTATCATCACTATCATTCCCCGTTGTCATCATCGTAGCATTGTGAAGAAAAAGGTATCCTGGATTCTGTGGTCGTTCAGTGACCTCTTGTCATGGTGACCTCAACTTTCAGTGGGTTTGGAAGTGTGCTGGAGAACCGAAAGTAGTGACGTTGGGGAGGGGAGGGGAGGGGGGTTGTCAGAGGAGTGGAGCAGAAGATGGGTCAGAAACAACAAAATGGAATAAAAAAAAAAAAACGCTCTGAATTGATATGACATACATGTCGCTGTCATCCTGAAGGGCAAATGATAATGGTCGGACGTCATTGAGTTTTTAGAAATGATAATAGCAACAACAACAACAACAACAACAAGACTACTACTACTAGTACTACTACTACTGCTACTACTACTGCTACTGCTGCTGCTGCTGATGATAAAAAGAAGAAGAAAAGAAGAAGAAAAAAAAGAAGAATATTAAATGGTGCTAAATCTTGATCTATAAATGAAATCAAAGCGCTGTCAGTGACAACCAGTCACTGGAAAACGCATTCAAGACTTTGCCTACCACATTGGCTTCATGGTACCTCTTAACATATGACTCCGGAACCTTCTATACAGGTTCTTATTACGGGCGCAGTGGTCAAGTGGGGAAAACGTCGGACTTCCGGTCAGGAAGTCCTGGGTTTGATCCGCCTAGACACCTAGTACCTCCGCCTATTGGGTAGAGAGAGTGAAGATTTTTTTACTCGATCTTCCAGATTAACATATAATATACATACATACATATATATCGAGAGAGAGAGAGAGAGAGAGACAGACAGACAGACAGACAGACAGAGATGAGAGAGAGAGAGAGAGAAGAGAGAGAGGAGGAGAGGGGAAGAGAGAGAAGAGAGAGAGAAAGAGAGAGAGAGAGAGAAAGAGAGAGAAGAGAGAGAGAAACAGAAGGCAAGAGAGAGAGAGACAGACACAGAGGAGAGAGAGAGACAAAGAGAGAGAGAGGAGAGAGAAACAAGAGAGAGAAAGAGAGAAGACAGAGAGAGAGAAGAGAGGAAGAAGAGAGAGAGAGAGAGAAGAGAGAGAGAGACACAGAGAGAGAGAGAGAGACACAGAGAGAGAGAGACAGGACAGACTGACAGTGCCTCAGCCCCCTTCGTGTGTATTTGTCTCTGTCTCTTAGTTACTCTCTCCATCTCTCTCTGTGCTTTCTCTGTCTATGTCTCTGTCTGTCTGTATATCTGTCTGTCTGTCTGTCTGTCCCTCACACACACACACACACACACACACACACACACACACACACACACACACACACACACAAACTCTCTCTTTTTTCTCTCTTTCCCTCCCTCCCACGGTGGGTCGTGCGTAAAATTGTATAGGTAAATGGTTTACAACAAAACTGTTCTCTCTCTCCCTCTCTCCCCTCTCTCTCTCTCTCTCTCCCCTCTCTCTCTCATCCAAATACACTGAGTACACACGCAGGCACACGTTTCCCACACGTTTGTGGCGACCTACAAAAGAAAACAGGAAATGACGTAGGCTACTGAACAGACAGTTTGTATTGGACCAGCCCCAGGGATGGATGTCCGCCCCAAATACCCTCCCTAGTGACATTCGTCCTATGCCAGGGGAATAGGGAGAAGGAGACACTTAGTGTTGATTTCCCTAACTCTGGACCCGATTTGTACTTTTTTTTTTTAAAAGAGACTCTTAATGTTGATTTCCCTAAAAGTGGACCCGATTTTTCCGTTTATTTATTTTTTTCAAGAGACTCTTAGTGTTGATTTCTCTAACTATGGACCCAAATTTGTAATACTTTTTTTTTCAATTTCCCTTTTAAAAATAGGGGTGGGGAGATTGATTCATAACAGCCAGAGAGGGATGTGCGTCTCTGTGCATTATATGTGTATCTGTTTGTCTGCCTGTGTGTGTGTCTGTGACAAAAATATGTTTGTAAATATGTCTCACTTTTTTTTCGGGATAGATTTTTTTTGTCGAACACGGGTCAAAGGTGTAGTAGATAGATCAGTAAAAGCCACGATAAAACCACAAATAGATAAAAATGTTGAAGTGATGGCACGAAGGTCAAGGTCTCAAGGACAGAAAGAGTACTTTTTGAGGAAGTGAACAGCAATTTCCCCTAAAACGTCTTTGAAATCTGTGTTATGTTTTGTGACAGTCTACGATTGTTGTTGATGAATTCAAGCTTTGTTTCAACAGATTTTCTTCGAGGTCATAGTGACTTGGAGAGTATAAAATCTAGATGTTTTGCAGTAATTTGTTTGTACAAGATCGGGAGCATGTAAGAATGGCGTGACCATAATTTTTTTTCAATCATTTTAATTTCCAGTAATCTTTTCTTGTATGCACGAATGCATACTGTTTAACCTTTTGTGTGCTCTGTCTTTGGCAGGTAAACCGACCATGTAGCCAGTCGTACTTGATTTTCAGGAAGTGTGCGTGCTGAGTGTTTTTGACGGTTTTACAAGCGGTTGAATGCTGACATAGCTTACGTTAACTTTATTGTCTATTACCTGTCGTCGTGGTGTAGTGGTTAGCGCAACGGACTACCGACTGAAAGGTTGTGAGTTCGAATACCCATCACATCCTTAAAAATATCATTGTGGGATTTTCCGGCTCTGAGTTGTCTCTTCTCAGAATCGGGTGTGCTGTACGTTCAATGGGAAGACTGGGACCACACAGTCAAGTCTAATCCACTTCATGGATTCGTCATTTAGGATGTTTCTCAAATCTTCTGATTAACGTCGCAAGTGTTTGTATCTCTCGGACCTGTTGACGCCATGATATATCATGATAATAAGCGCAGAGTACAGCCCTGTGACAGTCTCAATCCTATATGAGCTCTGTACCATCATGATGGTCATCGTCATCATCATCATGGCATGTAAAAAGTGTACCAGCTTCTGAGGCCATTAAGGTGCAAAGAAAATGGGGAGAGAGAGAGCGAGAGAGAGAGAGAGAGAGAGAGAGAGAGCGAGAGAGAGAGAGATAAGAAGAGAGAAATCAAGCGTGATAGATAAGAAAACAAAAAAACCAACCATATTTTATATATTTTCGAAATTTGATGTTCTGCGTGTGCATGAAGCGTTAGAGTTTCAGGCTGTAGCAAGTTTGTACCTGTGAGTTTGTGAAAAAAAAAACCTCTCTACTCTGTACCCACCAGGTGTTACCAAGGACAGAACAAACTCAGACTTTCCGATTAGCAACTCAATGTTTTAACCACTTGGCCAATGGATTGCCTGCTCTAAAGAGATCTAGGAGGGAGTATTTAGTATTGCCAATATCTACATCTCCAGATCTAATTTTGTAGCTGAAATGCCAAATTGATAAAACTGTCTTCCCATACTGTCTCTCTGTCCGTTTCGTTGATAAAACATTTTCTCCCTTTTGTCCATTCGCGTGAAATATAATATCTCATCTTGCGGAATTATGAAAGTCAAGGTACATCTTACTTTTTTCCACAGTTTTGTCAAATTTTATGTAAACGGCATGGTGTGTATCCTTCCTACTCAATCATAGAATTCTTGTCTGTTTTTAGCAAATTATTAAATTTGATGGAATTGAATTTCTAGACAGTAAATACTGAACAGATTTCTAGACTGAAGTAAAATATGATGAGTAAACAATCTATCTGCCTATATATCTGTCTATATCTTCCTATATCTATCTTCTCTTATAATATGATACATATGTATGTATGTATAATATGTATGAAAGTATATATTATATATATATATATAT
>CM060308.1:80170095-80175095 GCA_030674185.1 Monoplex corrugatus | reverse complement strand
AGCTTTCTGACAGACTTCTTCTTGAGCTTTCTGGCAGACTTTGTCTTGAGCTTTTTGGCAGACTTTGTCTTGAGCTTTCTGACAGACTTCTTCTTGAGCTTTCTGGCAGACTTTGTCTTGAGCTTTTTGGCAGACTTTGTCTTGAGCTTTCTGGCAGACTTTGTCTTGAGCTTTCTGGCAGACTTTGTCTTGAGTTTTCTGGCAGATTTCTTTTTGAGTTTTCTAGCAGACTTCGTCTTGAGCTTTCGTGAAACCCTAAAACACTAACACCCCAGTACGCTAGCCAGATGGAGCAGAAGAAGAGCGGGACCTTTGAAGCACTAAGATTATACCATCAGAATGATTGGAGCATCGATTCAGACAGGCAGCGAACAAACCCGTGTTAGGAGTGCGAGCTGGGATTGAACTCAGGATATCAGATCATGAGGCCACAGTCTTATCCTCTGAACCAACCAACCTGACGAACTGTGAATGATGCACAATTGATGCAGAAAAAAATATCACGTCTTCCAGCCAAACCTGGTAGTTCTCTCTGTCATCAATCATTGTTTGCACTTCCCTCAGGGGAAATCACTCTCTGCACTGTGCCATTGAGTTGTTTCCCTGTGGCACCTGAATGATGGTCTATTCTTTATCGTCATGTGCATCTCACCGAAGGTGTTGGTGCGCGAATGTAGTTGGGCTGCAAGGCCAATCAGTAACGTCACGTGCATCGCATCAGAGATGTTGGTGCGCATGCGCAGCCGGTCTGGCAGGAGAAGGAAGTCAGGGGTACGCGTAGGGATGGTGGCGAATTTCAGACAATCGTATAGTGCTTTCAGTGTCACTGTCTTTAGCGTCCAGGTGATGATACGCGCGGGGCATAACAGTCTGGACAATCACATGTACCAGAAGATGAAATTGGTGTCCTCACCAGCCTATCCTTGTGGACAGGAAGATCAGACTGTAAGCATGTGCTCTAGAGATGCCCCCTCCAGAACCAGCAAGACGACACATGTGTGACCACTGGACATCTGATGACAACCAAGCTCCATGGCGGCTGCCACGAGCTGGAGAAGTCAAGCCTTGGTTATCACCCGAACAGTACTGATCGTCTTGCCTGCACTTTCAGTTTCAGTTTCTCAAGACGACGTCTCCGCTCTCGGAACGAATTCCATATGCACTAACGTAGCAGGTGCCATGTGTAAGTGCAAAGGCAACACCACCACCACCAACAACAGCAACAACACGACAGCAACAACAGCAACAGCAACAACAACAACAACAAAAACAACGGCAGCAGCAACAACAACGACAACAACAACATGTACAACAATAACAACTGTCCTAACGTTTACATATAATCACGACTGGCTTGATAAGCTTTACCAGAGCCCCGTTTGCCAGACTGTCTCTCTCCACTTTCCATAATTTTGGACTGTCTATTATCAACTTGTCCCATCCTTTAATTAAACACACCCGTCACCCATCAGCATCGTCGAGTTCAATGGTAGCCGCAGCAGCAGACGCCACAACAAGTCTCCTCCAATTTAACCTTACTCTGGTCATGATTTTTCTGCGCTACTTCGTAGACCTTTCAAACCCACTGATGTTGGTGATGTTGTTTATGCAGGAGGTGGGTGGTCTACTCGGATTTCTTCTGGTCTCAATTAATTTTTTCCTTGCAAAATTTGTTGTCTTCAGGGTTGTGTTGGTGTTGAACATAATCCGATCATGTGGTGCATTGAATTCCTGAAGTGGAGAGAGAGAGAGAGAGGGAGAGAGAGAGAGAGAGAGAGAGAGAGAGAGAGAGAGAGAGAGAGAGAGAGAGAGAGAGAGAGAGAGCGTTAACTTACGACGCAGTTTGGCGCTCTCGTTTTTACATCTACACTTTACTCAAAGTGGGACCACACTACACATTGTAAGAAAGGTTTCTTATTGACTTTCGATTTCTAAACGTACAAGGATATAATTGTAACATTGAAGGAACATATAGATTTATCATGGAAGGAGGGATGTCTATGTGTGTGTGTGTGTGTGTGTGTGTGTGTGTGTGTGTGTGTGTGTGTGTGTGTGAGAGAGAGAGAGAGAGAGAGAGAGAGAGAGAGGAGAGAGAGAGAGAGAGAGAGAGAGGCTTTTTACTCAATGCCGAACAACGGACCAGTGTTAACGAAGGGACAAAACGGTAACTGTCAAAATGCACACAGGAAAGCTTGATCAACAGTCCAGTGTGTTTGGCATGCTCTCACTTTTCGCTGCAGTTCAACTCTGAATAACTTGTTTATTTTATTTCAGTGGTACGTGTATCTAGCGTCAGCACGCTTACGAGTTTCGCACACGCTTACAGACATTACACGAGTGGGAAAAATCCATAAGATTCAGACTGCAAAGGGTTCTGAATAACGCAGAACGTCTAATCGTCTAAGCATGATTATGGAATACCATTATTTAAAGACCTGCACTGGTTCCCAATCAAATCTTGTTACCAGTATAAAATTACAAACCTTGCGTATCACTGTTTGAATGGATCTTTACCTTTGCATCTTTTGAGTTGCCTCTGCACATGTCAAACATCACACATCTTGCGACCCCCCCCCCACCCCCACCCCGTGGGGATGTCGGGGGCTCTTTCAGTATGAATAGTATCCCCACCTTCTGGAAATTCCGTGCTAGAACTGTCCTCTTTTCTGTCACTGTCTTCGTTTCTTTCTTCCTTCCTCCTCTGCTTTCTGTCATTTCTTCCTATCATTTTCTGCCTTGCTAGTCCATTCACCTGTATGTGTTTGATAAAATCTTACGTACTTTCTCTTGGGATTGATAATTGGGTACGCTTATTTATTAAGTGCATTTTTGGATCTAGGGAAATGTGATATGCGGAAACAATTTTAGGTAATTTAGGCATGTTTTTATATATTGTTTCTTGTCCTTAGTTATGTTTAAATTTGTAATCAGGTGTATTTTTTAAACCCTCTGTGCGATGAATTGGACGGCCTGGTCAACGCCAGGGGCATCGCCTTAGATTATGTGCGCGGATGCATTGATATGTGTACTTAATTTTATTTTCCTTTTTTTTTTACCTGTTGAAGTATTGTGTGTGTTGTGTTTGTGAGACGGTTATAGCCCTGATATGGCTCTATGCAGTCGGTTGGGTTTTAAACATAAATAACAGTAGCAATAACATATCTTGTGATCCTCAAAGCAAAAGCTTCTAAAGGTTCCAAAACGCTATCTTAAATCAGCTGACGAAACGTGCTTTCAGTGTCAGCATGCCATCTATTTGGAACTCACTACCAGCTGATGTGAGCGATCTGCCCTTTCCTTTCACACTTTCAAGTTCACAGTTTAACCCTTTGAGTCCCGCACCCTTATCCACCAACCGCAAAAAACGAAACGTAACCCTTGACTCCCTCATGCACACGCGCGGGCGTGAATACATACATACGCACGCGCGCACTAACACACACACGCACAACACACACACACACACACACACACACAGCACACACACAACACACACACACACAACCGCACACAGCCACACACATCACACTCAAATATACTCATACACACACACACAAACACACACACACATACTCACACTACACACACACGTACACACGCACATACACACAGACAACACACACACATACACACAGACATACACACACACACACACACACACAAGACGTTAAATCAAGCAACGAACGAACGAACACAACACATACACACACACACCGTTCGAGCCCTCGCAGACATGAAGTCTGACAAGGATATTACAAGTTTGACAGACAAGCAGAAAACAAACACATAGTGTTTGCCCAAAATATCCTTTATGCCAATTCTGAAACATTCAGTTTTGACTTCACTCCTCAGGTATGCTTTTCCTATACCCTCTCCACCAAACACACGCATAGACACACACACACACACACAACAACACACGCGCGCGCGCGCGCGCGCGCACCACACACACACACACACATAAACACATACTCACACACAAACACAAACACACACATACACATACTCACCGCTCACAAACACACACGCTCACAAACACACACGCTCACACACACCAAACACACACACCGCGCCCGCGCGCGGCGGCACACACACAACACACGCACAACCACAGACAACACAGACACAAGGCATACACACACGTACACATACAGTCACACAGACAGACAGACACACACACACACACACATAGACACACATGCACACACATGCACACACACACAATAGACACACACAACACGACACACACACGACACACACACACACACACACACACACACACGCACACACACAACACACACACACAGACACAGGCATACACACACGTACACACACAATCACAAACACAGACACATACACATAGACACACACACACAACACACCATAGACACACACATACACACACATAGACACACACACACACTACACACACACACACACATACACACACACATAGACACACACACACACACATAGACACACACACACACAACACACACACACACTACACACACACACACATAGACACACACACACACACATACACACACACACTACAACACACACACACAGACACACACACACACATAACACATACACACACACATACACACACACACACATACACACACAACACACACACACACACACACACACACACACATAGACACACACACACACACATGACACACACACACACGCACGCACACAGACACACACACAGACACAGCATACACACAACTAAAACAACACACTCACACTCACACAGACACACACACAACAACACACACAAACACACACACACACACAACACACAACACACACAACACAACACACCACACACAACACACAACACACACAAACACACACACACAGAGAAAGAGCAGCTATATGTACGTTCTTTCATTTATATTGAACGTCTTTTCACTCTACAGTGAATGATAGATGAGATAGTGTGTGTGTGTGTGTGTGTGTGTGTGTGTGTGTGTGTGTGTGTGTGT
>CM060308.1:80157595-80160095 GCA_030674185.1 Monoplex corrugatus | reverse complement strand
TTTAGCATTGAAGGTAACCTTGTATTTGCCCCCAGGACACTTGTTTCATTCTTCGGTCTTTGTTATTGGCTGAGATTATTTTTTTGAGCTTTGATGATGATGACCCCCCTCCCCCCTCTCCCCTCCCTTTGGTTTTTGTTTTGTCTTGTTTTGTTTTGTTTTGTTTTTCCCCCAATATCTGCACCGTTTCAGTGGTGTAGACCCCACGCTTCTCATTCCACTCTCCACAAAACAACGTCAATCTCAAATTCATTCAATCGAACCCACAATGCCAGAAATCAAGCGGCAATGGGCCCACCCACCAGAGGAGACTTTGCACTTTGGTGGACATTACCGTACCAGTCCTCTTCTCCCACTGGACGAAGCAGCAGGGAAGTTTCAGTCTTTTTCTCATAATTATATATTTGGTGTTTGGTAGTTCGTGATCATAAAATCACGCTTGACAAAGGCCAGTTGGCCGAAAATTTGCGCCTGTCTTGTCTGGTTGTATTAAATACACGTTCTGATTCTATTCTCGTGTATTTCTGGTTCCTTACCAGTGCTTGTTTTTTTTATCCAACATACTAAGGACATTGTTTACTAAGACCCCAGTCAGTGATCCGTTGAGTAACCGTTTCATTACGGTGACTGGTAAAGGTGATGGTCTTTTGATAGCAGTCCACACATTTGACTGTAGATGCCTCCTCGCTCTCCATCTGTCATCTACGTCTTTTGGAATAATGTTGATCTTTGTAACGTTTTGAAGATATCCTCTTCCCATTGTCAACTATTCATGTGTGTGTGTGTGTGTGTGTGTGGTGTGTGTGTGTGTGTGTGGTGTGTGCGCGTGCGTGTGTGTGTGTGCGTGTGTATGTGTGTATGTATGTGTGTGTGTGTGTATACGTGTGTGTATGTATGTGTGTGTGTGTGTATATGTGTGTGTGTGTGTACAGACAGAAGAGAGAGAGAGAGAGAGGAGTGAGTGTGTGTGTGTGTGTGTTTGTGTGTGTGTGTTTGTGTGTGTGTGTGTGTGTGTGTGCGCGCGAATATTTTGTGTGTTCGCGCGCAAGTTGACGTATTGCTGTTATAATATGAGCTTTTTTTTTTCTTTTTTGCGTAAGTCGTTAAATAATTTGAGCCTTTGTCTGTCTGTCTCTCTCTCTCTCTCTCAGTTTGTCTGTCTGTCTGTCTGTCTCTCACACTCTCTCTCTCTCTGTCAGTTTGTCTGTCTGTCTGTCTCTCTCTCTCTCTCTCTCTCTCACACACATACTCTTTCTCTCTCTCTCTCTGTCAGTTCGTCTGTCTGTTTGTCTCTCACATACTCTCTCTCTCTATCAGTTTGTCTCTCTCTCTCTCATACTCTCTCTCTCTCTCTCTCTCTCTCCCTCTCTCCCATTTTCTCCCCCTCTCTTTATTTGTGTACTTACACTCTGGTGAACACAGACAGACATAAAAAAGGGAAAAAGCAAACAAAAAAAATCAGCGCAAAACGAATTACACGTCGCATTGCCTGCGTCTATTGCTCGTGCCTGCGCCGAGCCAGCGATGCGCCAAATGGGGTTAAGTGGATGCAGGGACAAAGAAAGCATTTGTTGTATGCACACAGACATGTGCACACACACACACACAAGAGAGAGAGGAGAGAGAGAGAGAGAGAGAGAGAGAGAGAAAAAACAGAGAGAGAGAGAGAGAAAACAGAGAGAGAGAGAGGTATAAACACACAGAGAAAGAGAGAGAAACACACACACACACACACAAAGAGAGAGAGAGAGGGAGGACACACGCGGTGAGAGAGAGAGAGAGAGAGGCAGATATGCAGGTCAGGTGGCTCCCCAAGCCCCGTCACTTATGCACAGACGTACCTATATACACTGACGCACAAACACGGGCGCAATCACGTACGCATGTGCGTACACGCATACAAATACACACACGCACGCACGCACGCTCGCTTGAGCTCTCAGAGTCTAGGTATCCATCCTAAGCCATATCACTATACGTATAAATACATACGCGCGCGCTCGCATACTTGCACACAGATGCACAGACAGATAGACAGACAAACCAACAAACGTGTACACACACACGCACACTCACTTAGAATACATGTATACACACCACACACCCACAGACAAGCAGACAGACGCTAACACACACACACACACAACACACATCAACACACACACACACACACACACACACACACACACACACACACAACACACATCACACACACATCACCACACACACACACAACACACACACACACACACACACACACACACATTTTTGTTGTTGTTGTTTAAAGAAGCTTCCTTTACTGGTCATTTCAGTTCAGTAGGGCAGCAAGCACTTTCTGTTATCCCATGGTCTTTTTTTGTTGTTGTTGTTGTTGTTGTTGTTCGTTTCGGAGAACGTCAGACCTAACTGATCAGGAAAATGGGCTGTGTCTGGAGCATCATACCTGACCACTTTCGCGGCCGTTCGAACTACCCCTGTGTTTGTAGCAAAGAGCACATAC
>CM060308.1:80112595-80152595 GCA_030674185.1 Monoplex corrugatus | reverse complement strand
GGCGGAAGCAGCAGGGAAGTTTCAGTCTTTTTGCTCCTAATTTTGTATTTGGTGTTTGTTTGTTTGTGATCTTACATTCACGCTTGACAAAGGCCAGTTAGCCGGAAATCTGCGTCTGTCTTGTCTGGTTGTATCAAATACGCGTTCTGATTCTATTTTCGTGGTTTTTTTTTTTTTGGTTCCTGTACAAATACTTGTCGGAGACGAAACCAAACAATTATAACACACATTCTATGTTTGCCAGACCATATACAGAATGATATTTACATCAGTATTTACAACAATATTTTAAAGTATGCCAGCACAACATTACGTTAATCTGACGATAAAAATGGTCGTTGAGTTAAACTGAATTTTAATCTGAGGAAGCTGGTGGATAGGATGAGAGAGTCAAAGGATAAAGATTTTGCTTTGCTAGCATAGTTGATACTGCACGATGCTGCTGGACTGGGTGCGGGAGTCAAAAAGAGTTTAAGTATGGGAATGAAGATGTGAGGAAACAATTTCAGTAACATTCAGTAACTGCTCCTTACAAGCAGAACAGCATTCCCGAGTTTGCCTAACAGTCAAATTAACGAGTATGTCTGAACAGTTCTCGTTACCGTTACCGTTGAAAAGCCGTCACTGGCGCGACACCCAACAGCGGAAGTGGGGTCAGCTGAGCCCGGGTGAAATGTTTGCGCTGTCAAGCTGGTCTTTCTTGTCTGTCTCTGTTTCTTATTTTTTTCTTTGTTGTCTTTTCCCCTCACTTTAACCATTTGACTCCTGCCCTGTGGACCAATTGCAAAAACTTAATTCTTTGCCTCCATCACCCTATCCACCATCGAAGCTGGTGGATATAGGGTGAGGGAGTCAAAAGGTCAAGTTTTTTGCTTTGCTAGCCTGGTTGACAGTGCTCGATGCTGGTGGACAGGATGTGGGAGTTAAAGGGTTAAACGAAACGGGGAACGTTCACCAGTGAAAAGGTGTAAAACATTAACCTTTTCATTGCCGTTTCTGAGCTCTCTGTATGTCTATCTACCTATCTATGTATCTATCTATTCTACCTATATATGTATGTATGTATGTATGTATGTATGTTGTGTAATATCTATATCTATCTATCTATGATTAGTATCCTACTATGTATCTATTATCTATCTATCTATATCATATCTAATCTATCTTCTATCTATCTACTTCTATGTATCTATCTATGTATCTATCTATGTATCTATCTATATCTATCTATCTATCTATATCTATCTTTCTATGTGTGTATGTATGTATTGTATTATCTATCTATTGTATTACTTTATCTATCATATCTATGTATCTATCTATCTATCTATGTATATCTATATCTATGTATCTATCTATCTCTAGTGTGTATGTATTATTATGTATGTAATCTATCTATTATGTATCTAATGTATCTATCTATCTATCTATGTATATCTATCTCATGTGTGTATGTATGTATGTATGTATGTATCTATCTCTATCTATCTTCTATCTATTCATCTATATCTATCTATACTATCATCATCATTTATCTATCTATTATCATCTTTATCTATGACACATTTGTGTGTATGTATGTATGTATGTATATTATATATCTATCTATTATATTACTGTATTACTACACACATCTATCTATAGATTTTATCTATATAAAGTATGATGCATAATTATATATATATACATATGTGTGTGTGTGTGTGTCTGTCTGTGTGTCTGTCTGTGTGTATGCATTGCAGGCTATGATTGAACTCAATACATCAGATCTTGAATCCGAATCTAGCTCTATGACAAGAGCCAGCCAAATTATGTAGATACCAGGGACTAAATTCAAACATTCTCTTCTTCTTCAAAAAGATTCCAGGCAGGACACTTGCAGAGAAAATATGCCGACAGACACGATTAGAAGATTGAGCGATGCTTTGAAAATGGAAAGGAATTTTAATTCTCCCTTTCTTTCTCTTCGCATCTGTCTGTCTGTCTGTCTGTGTATCTGTTTATCTGTCTATCTGTTTATCTTCTGTCTGTCTCTTGTCTCTCTCTGACTCCCCTCTCTCTTGACTCTATCTCTCTGTCTCTTTTTGTCTCCGTGTCTCTGTCTCTTGTGTCTGTCTGTCTCTCTTTCTCTCTTTCCCTCTCTCTCTCTCTCTCACTGTCTCTGTCTGTCTGTCTGACTGGCTCTGTCTCTCTCTTCACATCTCTCTTTATTTCTGTGTCTGTCTCTCTCTCTCTCTGTCGCTGTCTCTCTCTCTCTCTCCCCGCAGCTCTTTCTTTCTTTCTTTTTTACTGTCTCTGTCTGTCGTGCCAGTTTGTCTGTCTGTCTCTGTCTCTCTGTTTTGTCTCTTCTCTGTCTCTGTCTCTGTCTGTCTGTCTGTCTCTCTCTCTCTCTTCTCTCTCTCCTCTTCCTCCTCTTCCTCCTCTTTATTTTTCTCCTTCTTTCTGCCCGCCCCCTTCCTTTCTCTCTCTCTTCCTTTCCTATCTACTTCTCTTTTTCACTCCTTTCACCCGCACTCTCTATTTCTCCCTCTCTTCGTTTGTATCACACATGGACACGCACACATACAACACACACACACACACACACATACGCACGCGCACACACACACACACACAACGCGCGCACACACACCACACACACACAACACCACCACAGCACAACGCACAGCGCACACACACACACACACCACAACACACACACAAGCGCGCGCGCTCGCGTGCACACACACACACACACACATACACATACACATACACACCCAACCACACGTATGCGTGTGTTTTGTCTTTTGGTTCTAATATCCAGCTGGACTACATGTATAAGCGTATAACATGAACTTCTGTCCATCTGTTTCTCACTCCACTCGTCACACACACAAATCACACACATACAGAACGCACCAAAGAGAGAACAAGAAGAGAGACAGACAGACAAAGAGAGAGAGACAGAGAGAGAGAAGAGAAGAGAGAGAGAGAAGAAAAAGAAAACAAAAGTTGTTTTCTGAGGATAGTGACATAAGCAGACTTATGCCTTTTTTAACATCCTCCCTCGTCCACAGGTCTACACTAATAAAGGGTCGAATGATATCTATGCAGGCAGAGTCCATAATAAAACATATAATGTTTAATAACATAATGATATCACAATACGCAAAATTAGAATATCAGGAATGTGTGTGTGTGTGTGTGTGTGTGTGTGTGTGTGTGTGTGTGTGTGTGTGTGTGTTGTGTGTGTGTGTGTGTGTGTGTGCGTGAAGAGAGAGAGAGAGAGAGAGAGAGAGAGAGAGAAATTCAGATAAAACCCGGAAAAGACCCCTAACAAATCATAAAAATCAAGTCGTCGTAACCAAAGAAAAGAACAATCTTGGCAAGGGTTTGACAAAAGAAAGAGATACAGAGAAAGAGAGATAGAAAGAGAGAGAGAGAGAGAGAGAGAGAGAGAGAGAGAGAGAAAGAAGAGAGAGAGAGAAGAGAGAGAGAGAGAAGAAAGAGAGAGAGAAAGAGAAAGAAAAGAAAGAGAGAGAGAGAGAGACAGAGAAAGAGAAGAAAGAAAGAGATGAGACAGAGAAACAGAGACAGAGAGAGAGAGAGAGAGAAAGAAAGAAAGAAAGAAAGAGACGGAGAGAGAAAGAAAGAAAGAAAGAGAGAGAGAGAGAGAGAGAGAGAGAAAGAAAGAGAGAGACAGAGAAACAGAGACAGAGAGAGAAAGAGAAAAGAGAGAGAGAGAGAGAGCGCGCAGAACTTCGGGCAAAAAGTATATGGACCGTTCCACAACAGATTCTTGAAGAGGCCATCGGATGATGATTCATGGACAAGGGGGGCGATAATCTCTTACCGTTGAGGTAACGTGAGCTGCGCACCTGCCACAACTGAGAACAGGAATTCCAAGGCAATTTAGATACAGGAGTCGGTTCTCTTTCGCCAAATGGTTTTCGAGATGTAAACAGAGGAGGAGGAGGAGAAGGAGGAGGAAAAGTGTGGAGAAGGAATGAGAGTGAGAGGATGATGGAGTGTTGGTTCGCTCTGTCTGATGAACGTGATAGCCTAGTGTTACGGTGTCGGACTTTTAAGGAAGATCTTGAGTTCAAACCTGTATTAGGTATGTCTCACCTGGTGGGTAAGCGTAAAGGGTGAAGATGTTGGATGTTGGACTTCCAGAAGAAAAGTGTGGGTTGAAATCTGTTTTCGGTACCAGCCACCTGGTGGATAAAGGACGAAGATTTTTGGATGTTGACTTCCAGAAGAAAGGTGTGGGTTGAAATCTCTGTTTGGTACCACACACCTGGTGGACAAAGGTAAAGGGTGAAGAGTTCGGATGTTGGACTTCCAGAAGGAAGGTGTGAGTTGAAATCTGTTTTAGTTACCAGTTGCGTGGTGTGTAAAAGATGGGGAGATTTTTCTAACATCACAGGTCAACATGTGCGTAGACCAGATAGTGCGTGAATCACCTTTATGTGTACCGACTATCTTCATCATCATCAGGTGCCTTGCCGCATGGCGTTGGCGATTATGGACTTCCATCTGTCTCTATCACTTGCTGCCTCAAGCATCTCTTCCACCCTCCTTGTCCCCAGCCACTCTGCAAGTCCGTCCAGTATCTTCTCCCTGGGTCTACCCGGTGCTCTCTTTCCCTCCAGCTTTTCCCGTTGTGACCAGGTGCTCCAATTCCCCTTATCTCATAAAATGGCCTATACATGTTGCCTGTCTTTTCCTAATCTTCCTTATGAATGATATACTTGTGTCTCGTTTGTTTTCTTTGCTGTCCATGGAACTCTCATCATTCTTTTTATAAACCACATCTCAGCTGCCTCAATCTTGTTCTGGCTTTGCTTGTTGACTGTCCACGCCTCGCAACCGTACAACAGTATTGGTTCTATATAACATTCAAGAACTCTCTTCCTGATGTTAATTGATAGGCATTTGTTGGTAAGAATGCTTTTCATCTTCTTGAATGCTGTTTTGGCTTGGCCGATTCAGCTGGCTATTTCTGATGTGCATCTGCCGTCTGGTGAAATGATCGTTCCCAGGTATTTAAACTTATCAATCTGTCTCAAGGTTGTGCCTTTTGCTGTCATTTTGCATGAGGGAATTTCATGTTTTTTACTGATCACCATGACTTCAGTCTTCTTGCTTTTTAGTTCCCACCCCTTACCTTTGCTGTCTATTTCTAGTATATTCACAAAGTTTTGTAGGTCCCTTTTACTTTCTGCAATTAGCACGGTGTCTTCTGTGTACCGAATGTTGTTTATCATTTTCCCTCCAACCTTTAATCCTGGGTCTTCCTCTAGGTTTCTCATGATGTTTTCGCTGTAAAGTGAAAACAGATATGGTGACAAAACACAACCCTGTCTGACTCCTCTTTCTTACCCTTCGTAAAAAGAGGCATGATCATTTCACTCTCTTATTTCACTTTCTCCACTGGTAGCCTGTTTCTCAAGGAATATGGAATTGCCTGACTACGATATATTCCTCATGAAATAAACTAATATCGGATAAAATTCCTCTTAAACAAAGGGCAAACTGGAAATGTCTTTTTTTTTCTTCTGTGATAAAGTTCTGGCGGTTCCTTATCATGGACAGATGGGTCTGTGGGGGTGATAAGGCCGTTTATAGTTTGACAGGGACCCTTAAGCCGCTGAGAAGTTATGTCATCAAAGGCTGGGATTGCACAACATTGTAGGTTTCGCCCGATTCAGGGCTACATTAATCTTCCGGCAACGTTCGCTTTCTTTAGGTCTCTTGTCTGTCTGTCTCGCTGGCTGGTAGTCAGTCTCTTGTCTTCTGTCTCTCTGTCTCTGTCTCTTCTCTCTGTCTTGTCTAGTCTCTCTCTCTTCTCTCTCTCTCTCTCCTCTCTCTCTTTCTCTTTTCTCTCTCTTCTCTCTTCTTTCTCTCTCTCTCCCCCCTCTCTCTCTCTCTCTGTCTTTCTGTCTCTGTCTGTCTGTCTCTCTCTCTCTCTCTCTCTCTCTCTCTCTCTCTCTCTCTCTATATATATATATATATAGTGTGTGATATCTTTCCCATTCTCTCCCTCCCTCCCTCTCTTTCTCTCTCTCTCACAGACACACATAAGTTCCAGGGAACGCCCCCCCCCCTCATATGTATCCTCCCCTCACCACCACCACCCCACTCTCACCATACACACACACTCACACACACACACACACACACCACACACAACACACACACACACAATCACACTACACACACACAAACACACATTACACACACACACACATACACACACACACACACACACACATACACACACACATACACACACACACTCACACACACGCACTACCCCCCCCCCCCCATACCCAGGACTAACATACACAGTAGGCTACACATATGGACCATTCACCACCAAAAAGATGAAAAGACCCAGCGTGATGACAGAGATGATGCATGGCCAAATGGGGGCGATAATCTCTTACCATTGAGGTAACGTGAGCAGTGCAGCTGCCACAACAAAGAACAGAGCAGTCCAGAGCAAGTTAGATACAGCAGCTGGTTCACTTTCGCCAAATGGTTTTTCCTCCTGTGATTTAGCGCTCACTTTTCAGGTGGACTGAGCAGTGGCCCGGTGGTTCAGACACCTTGCATGGGAAAGGGAGGGGTCCAGGGTTTGAATTCACGTTGGAGAGGGATTTTCTCCATGTTTTGCTAGACCTTGAATGCTAGTCTGGCTGCTAGTCTTTAGGATAATATCAATCCTAAAAGAAAGTATGTTCTTTATCGAACACGTTTCAGTCTTTTTCTCATCATTTTTGTATCGGTGTTTGTTGTTTGTAATCTTACGCTTGACAAAGGCCAGTTGGCCGAAAATTTGCGCCTGTCTTGTCTTGTTGTATTATATACGCGTTCGTATTCTTCTTTTTTTTTTTTTTTTTTCTGGTTCATGTTTGCTTGAACGCGGGCAGTCACACTTGTTTGGGATTTCATAATAAACTAAGTTTTGCTATTCCCCCTGTGGGATTGCCGGGGGCTCTTTTAGTATAAATAGAGTCTAGTGTCCCCCACCTTCTGGAAATTCTGTGCTAGATGTTTCCTCTTTTCTGTCACTCTCTTTATTTCTGCCTTATTTCTTTGCTTTCTGTCATTTCTTTACTATCAATTTCTACCTTGCTGGCCATTTCGCCTGTATGTGTTTGATAAAGTCATACATACTTTCTTTTAGGATTGATCATTGGGTACGTGCATTAATTGTGTTTATGGCTTTTAGGAAATGTCACATGCAGAAGCAGTTTTAGGTACTTTAGTCCTGTTTTTTATATTTTAAAGTCCTTAGTTGTGTATTTCTTCTTCTCTTTCTCTTTCTCCTGTGGATGGTTTTAAAGTCCTTTTGTTTTGTATAAACAAACGAGACAGTCTTGATGGAGGCAGACCAAGTAGATCACTCATAAGGAAGATTAGGAAAAGACAAGCAACATTTATAGGCCATTTTATGAGGAAGGGGGAATTGGAAGCACCTGGTCACAACGGGAAAGCTGGAGGGAAAGAGAGCACCAGGTAGACCCAGGGAGAGAATGCTGGACGGACTTGCAGAGTGGCTGGGGATGAAGAGGGTGGGGGAGATGCTGGGGGCAACGAGAGATAGAGATGGTTGAAAGTCCATGGTCGCCAACGCCATGCAGCAGAGCACCTGATGATGACGATGATAATAGTTGTGTATGAATTTGTATTAAGTTGTGCGTATTTTAAATCCTTTGGACGGTGTGGTCAACGCCAGGGGTATTTCCTATGAGTATGTTTGCGAGTGCGTTGGGATGTGTACTTAATTTTCTTTCCTTTTCTTTTTCCTGTTGAAGTATTGTGCATGTTTTGAAATGGCTGTAGCCCTGATGTGGCCCTACACAGTCGATTGGGCTTTAAGCAAAAATAACAGTAACAGTTTTGGTATGCAGTATGATTTAGTGCATTGTTAAAATTCCCACAGATTTCGTACGCTCTCAGGAATAACTCAAGTTTGTTTGGATAACAAAAGTAATAACAAACATAAAGATAATGAAAAGAACGCTGCATTCAATAAAATCAGTATCTGCCATTCCACCATACCATCCGATCGCCATTTGTAGCTGTTTGGTTTAGTATCATTGAAAATTTGGAAATGGAAATTTGTTTGATCATCTTATATGTATACAGTTGTCTTAATTTGAATCTGGGAAAAATGGAAATGTTGATATATGATTTTTGTCTACAACCATTTTGAGACGCTATTTGTAGCATGTGCCATGGTTAATTTGGATCATTCCATTTATATGGAGTTGCCGGCACAAGTGAGAATTGAATTTTTCGTCTAGAATTATCTTTGTGACCACCTCCGAATGTACACCCCTCTCTGTCCTGCTTCTGATACTACTTGCTTCTACAAATTCCTCGATACAGATGTTCTACAGTCGGTCGCTGCTCTTTGCTCTTTTATCTGTATCTGGTCCATACAAGTAGATCATTCATAAGGAAGAAGAGGAAAAGACAGGCAACATTATATAGGCCATTTTATGAGGAAAGGGGAATTGGAGCACCTGGTCACAACGAGAAAGCTGGAGGGAAAGAGAGCACCGGGTAGACCCAGGGAGAAGATACTGGACGGACTTGCAGAGTGGCTGGAGACAAGGAGGGTGGAAGAGATGCTTGAGGCAACAAGTGATAGAGACAGATGGAAGTCCACAATCGCCAATGCCATGCGGCAAGGCACCTGATGATGATGATGGTCCATACAGCTTGAATGAGCTTCCCCTGTCTGTTCGGCAGTCACATACTCATGTCTTCTATCTTCAAGTCTAAGGTGGCAAGACAGGACATGTGGCCGACAGACACTCCGCTGACAACCAAACTCCATGGCTGCAGACAGGAGCTGGAAAAGACGGCTGCATTCATCGCCCGGACTCAGATGATTGTGTAGCAGCGTACGCCAAGAAGAAGAAGAAGACATAGATTTCATCCAGCAGTGATTGTTTTCCCTTTACGTGCCCAGCCCCCGTCCCTCTCCCCTCTTGTCCTTCTCTTCCGTAAGTGTGTGTGGGCTTTCTGCCTTTGAGTTCTGCATTGCCAGTGAATGCTTTAGTAAATCATGAGAGTGTGCGCTTCGAGTTGATTTGTGTATCAACATTTGGCGCGCCTCATAAATGTCATTATCATTATTGTTATTGCTACTAGTACAATTATTATTGCTACAACGCCATCTTGGGAAAGAAAAAAAAAACATAACGAAACAAAACAATTGAAACTGAGACTTTGCCAAATGGCTTTCTTTCTTCCTGTGATTTAGCTCAGGCTGTTCTTTATCATGCATGGATGTGTCTGCGGGGACTGATAAGACAAAAACAGTTTCTAGTTTTGAAAGGAACCTTTAAGCAACGGAAAAGTTATGTCATCAAAGACTTGAATTGTAGAGGTTTTGTATTTCGCCTGATTCAGCAACGCGCATGTCTCTCTCTCATTCTTTCTCTCTCTCTCTCTCTCTCTCTCTCTCTCTCTCTCTCTCTCTCTCTCTCTCTCTGTGTGTGTGAAAAAGAATGAGTGTGTGTGAGTATATGAGTGAGAGTGTGTATATGTGTCTCTGTGTATATGATGTGTTGTGTGTGTGTGTTGTGTGTGTGGTGTGTGTGTGTGTGTGTGGTGTGTTGTGTGAGTGTGTGTGTATCCATTTGTCTGTCTGTCCTCTTTTTCTATCTGTCTTTCCTGCCATTAGTCCCCGTCTGTCTGTTGTCTGTATCTCTTTGTCTTGTCTCTGTCTCTGTCAGTCTGGAAAACAACTGAGAGCGTAGTCTGGAATATTAAAAGACGACTGAGAGCGGCCATATCAAGTTATCAACCTTTCACATAAAAGACCTCCAAACAATCATACGAATTTTCCATCCTACCATCATCTCTAAACCAACCACTTGCCTGATGCAATCAAGAGAATATGGATATTGTATGCCAGAGGGAGAAGTGTGTCACAGTGGTTCAGACGTTCGCCTGCCAGTAACTACACTCGAGGTTCCAGGGTTCGCTCCCCGTAGAGGCCTCGACTTTTCTCCTCAGTTTGACCGGAAAATCGAACTGAACGTCTAGTCCTTCGGAAGGGGACGAAAAACGAGTCGGACCCGTGTGCCTTCTGGCTGCGCACGCTAAAGATCCCACGGCAGTTCAAAATCGTGAAGAGTAGGGCATTGTCCGGCTGCCTTGGTATAACACATTGGAGGGGTAGGTTGATTTTCCAGGTCCCTCCCCTTGAAGACCATTAAACCTTCTTGCCCATCTGAAGTCTTGGTTAAAAAAAAGTGAATATGAATTTGAATCGAGGGAGAGGGGATGGACGCCTTCCTCTTGGTGCTGGCCCTGGGAAAAGTTGAGGTTTCTGCCACCTCACTCCCCTTTGACCCCAGGTTATGGAACTATCTAGGTAGGACCTCAGGACCTGGCCAGGTCATGGGTTTATGTGCAGGCTTAAGGCTTGTGCCATGATCATTCTGGGTCTTCTCCATAGCATGGCACCTGTGACATTAGTGCATGTGGAATTCATTCCGAGCAGGGAGACCCTCTTGAGAAATTGAAACTGAAACTGTGTGCCATTATGAAAAGACGATGGATGTGGATTTGGCACATTGTCTGAAGAGAGCAGGAATAACATCAGCCCTGGTCGTCCTTCACTGGACTCTAGCAGGATGACGCAAAGAGGGAAAAAAAACCAAACACATCTGACAACAAACAGTAAAAGTAGATTTTAACCCTTTGACTCCCGCACTCCAGCATCCTGCATTGCGAACCATGCTAGCGAAGCAAAAACTTAACCCTTTGATTTCTTCATCCTATCCACCAGTTTTCTGCAGGAAGTTGGTGGATGGAGTGAGGGAGTCAAAGGGTTAATGTTTTTGCAGTTGTGGATACGGTGTAGGAGGCAAAGGGTTAAGGGCCTGAAACTCACCTGGGGTACCATACACAGGTTAGCCCAGAATAAACAGGAGTGGAGTATCTTTGTTGCTTCCCTACTTGCCAGTGCTGTATAATGAGCCCCAAGTAATGCATGCATAACAGCATCTGTTGCGTTGGTTTTCGTTCTCTTTTAAGTTGAGTAGATGTTGTGTGCATATCTTGTGTGTGTGTGTGTGTGTGTGTGTGTGTGTGTGTGTGTGTGTGTGTGTGTGTGTGTGTGTATGTGTGTGTGTTGTGTGTGTGTGTGTGTGTGTGTGTGTGTGTGTGTGTGTGTGTGTACAATTATTGTCCCCGCACTGTGGTGCAAAATCAAACAACCGAAATAACTTAAATACCACTTCAGCTCCAACTGGGCAGTTTGAAACTAAACACCGAGACCGGTGCGTACTGTTCTAGAGTGGACTACCTGTGCCTGCCTGTCTGTTTGTCTCTCTCTTTCTTTGTTACCTCCCCCCATTTGTAATACACGGTTCTCTGTCTCTCTCTCTCTCTGTCTCTCTCCTCCTCCTTCTCTTCTCTCCTTCCTTCGTCTCTCCTTCGTCTCTCTCTCTCTCTCTCCTCCTCTTCAGTCTCTCTCTCTTCTCTCTCTTTTCTCTCTCTCTCTCTCTCTTCTCTCTCTTCTCTGTCTCTCTCTTTCTTCTCTGTCTCTCTCTCTCTCTTTCTCTCTCTCTCTCACTCTCACTCTATCCCCCGTCTCTCTGTGTCTGTCTCTGTCTCTTTCTCTCTGTCACACACACACTTCTCTCTTTCTCTCCCTCCTCTCTCTCTCTCTTTTTCTCTCTCTCTCTCTCTCCCTTCTCTCTCTCTTCCCTACCTCTCTCTCTCCTTTCCTCTCTCTCTGTCCCTTCTATCTGTCTGTCTCTCTCCCTCCCTCTCCCTCCCTCCCTCTCTCTCTCTCTCTCTGACAGGCACGTATGCACACGCACGTGCAGCATGCATGTGTCCCGTTACGTTTTAAAGGGACAGGCGCAGGAAGCTAGCCAAACGGAGTGAAACACGAGACGATAGGGAGTGCCGAAGGTATACACACACACAGGCAACAGGCGGAACCGGACAGCTTTTGCCTGCAAACTCAAACAAATACCATATCGTAGCTTGAGAATGATAGGGAAGGGGAGGGGGGGGGGGGGAGAATAATGTCTATGGGTGCGCTATCTGTCTGCATTAAATTGAAAGCAAAGGTGAGAAAGAAAGAGAGAGAGAGAGAGAGAGCAAAGGGTAAAAAATCAAGAGCAACTACAAAAAAAAAAAAAAAAGGAAGAAAATGAATCCCTAAAAATCTAGCTAACGGACAAACAGCTAAGTCAGTGAGACAGAAGGAAAGAAAGATAAAAGACGGACTGCAGACAGACGGACGATCAGCTAGCCAAACAGAGTGGCAGAGAGTAAAAACAATCTGTAGGAAGATGAGAAGAGGAGGAGAAGAAGACGAATGATAAAAAGAGTAAAAATAAGAAGAAGGAGAAGAGGAAGAAAAAGAAGAAGAAGAAGAACAAGAGAGAGAGAGAGAGAGAGAGAGAGAGAGAGAGAGAGAGAGAGAGAGAGAGAGAGAGAGATTTGACAATTCGACATGATTTAATATCTGTCAAATCGTTTAGCCCAAACAAGAGAAGGGCTGATTTCAAAAGAAACAATACAAACATTGAAAACAATCAAATTCATTTACAGACACGTTAGGAGAGAGAGACAGACAGGTAGTGGGGGGGGGGGGGGGGGTGGAGAGAGAGAGAGAGAGAGAATTTTCTGTATTCATTCGTGCGTGCTGTCTTTATCAGTGACCACGGTTCATTAATTAATAAACAGCATACGCCCTTCCGTCATCTTTATTACATGTACCCTTTCTTCCCTTCACTTGTCTCCCTTCCACTCGCTGTCTCTGTCTGTCTGTCTGTCTGTCTGTTTTCTCTCTCTCTGTGTCTCTTTCTGTGTCTCTGTCTGTCTGTGTGTCTGTCGTAGACTCTCTCTGTGTCTGTCTGTGTCTGTCTTCTGTGTCTGTCTCCTCTCTGTCTCTCTCTGTTTCCTTATCTCCTTGTCTACCTGTCTCTCTCTGTCTCTGTTTCTCTGTCTCTTTCTGTCTGTCTGTCTGTCTGCTCTGTCTTCTCTTCTCTCTCTCTCTCTCTCTGTATGTGTGTGTCTCTGTCTCTTACAGACACATTTAATATAAACTTACGCATGCATGCACACACAGGTGCTACATATGCAAATTACACTCCCTCGTACGCTTAAAAATAAAATAAAATAAAAAAAAAGGAGAGGAAAAAAAGCTCATGTTCTACTTCAATTATGCAAGAGGGAAATGAATTACGGTTTTCAAGGAAATTGTTTCATATATTTGATGAAACGGTTTAGACATCCTTTGGATTTTGCCTGAAATACGAAAGCTACGCTAACTAGTTTAGCAGTTGTAATACGAACGCATTACCAACTTCGATGTGAAGGTTCCCATCTTAACAGATAAATATCCATTGATGAATAGCCAAAAAAAAAATCTTCGCTAACAAATATTTTCTCAGACATCAGAAAGCCTTGGATCGATCTGCATCAACGCCACACACCACTACCACACGCTGTCTCCTTATTAAAAGAAAATGAGTTCGGATTCCACTTCAGGTAGCCTATGCCAGAGGGGAATGAACGTTGAAAATGTCAAGGAAATGGTTAGCTACCATGTCCGACGGTGGAAGTGAGATGCAATTAATTTGTTGACTACGCCTGAAACCGACCCTCTTTTAATTACGGCGCGGCTGATCGTCTGTTTGTTTATGGTGATCGTCTGCTTTCTTCTTACTTTCCAGCAGAGTTGTCTCCCGTCAAAGTCAGTGACAACGTAATGAGGTTCTTGAACTTGTGACTCGAAGACTCGAAGTGAAAAAAGAAAGTTTTTTTTTTTTAACATCGGAAGAATTTAAGCAAATGTTGTGCTATATATGAATCCATTTATGAGACGCGCTCATAGCAGAACCTAAACATATTTGCAAAGTCGATGGCAAGGAAAAGATAATAGAAGCAATGTAGATTAAGGCATCCAATTCAGTTCAGTCCCAATGCAATTCAAACACTTTATGACATTCAAGTTGACTAATCATTATCAGGGTAGGTACAGCATGCAAGATGTAATGTATACACGTGAATAACATCACTGCATTTCGAAGAAGGAAAAAAAAAAACCAACCGACCAACCAACCACCCAATCAACCAACCAAACCAACCAACCAACCAACCAACAAAAAACAAACAACAACAAAAAACAAAGAAAAACAAAACGAGAAGTGAAAAAAAAAGAAAAAAGTATTAAGCATGGGATTTAGGCAGAAGATTTTGCGTTTTTGAAGTTTAAGTTTTGTCTTAAAATCGTCTAACTTTAACCTGGTCAGTATCTTTTGTTCATTTAGATTTTTTCGTAGAATATCATAGATTTTGGTTGAGACTTTCTTAATTCATTCGATTGCAAATGGTGCTCCGCAAACTATACGATAAAATTAAAATACTGTTTCAGTATCAGTGTGTTCTATACCAGACAAACATCTGAGAATTGGAATCAAATCAACATCTTTAGTCTACACCCTGTTTGCACATCTTCCTCAAATATTGCCTGTTAGGGCAAATTTGTTTGGTTGGTTGGCTGGTTGGTTGGTTGGTTGGTCCTTTTTACCTTGACCTTGATCTTGGTGCCATGGCTTCCAAACGTTTACTTTGGCACCCTCTCAGCAGTCCGCAGTTTTGACCAAACTTTGGTAAAAACCCACCCATAAAGAGCTGAGAAAATTGTGTTGACACATATTTGTCATAGACAGACAGACAAGTGCACGCACATGCATACACACACGCGCGCGCAAACACACATACAGACACACACACAGAGACACACACACACACACGTACGCACACACACAGATATATATATATATATATTATTATATATATATGTATATCTTTTTTTTATTATTTATGTAAACACACGACATGAAACACACACACACACACACACACACACACACACACACACACACACACACACACACACACACACACACACACACACACACACGTTTTCTATCTATCTATCTTTCTGTCTCTGTCTGTCTGTCTATCTCTCTGTCTCTGTCTCTCTGTCTCTGTCTCTCTCTATCCCTCTCTCTGTGTCTGTCTGTCTCTGTCTGTCTGTCTGTCTCTCTCTCTGTCTCTGTCTGTCTGTCTCTCTGTGTCTGTCTGTCTGTCTGTCTCTCTCTCTCTCTTCTCTCTCTCTCTCTCTCTCTCTCTCTCGTGTGTAACAGCAAAGGAAGAAAGAAGACTGTTAGTATGTCTTGAAGTCTAGTATATCTGGATACCCTAACCCTTTGACTCCAGCACCCTGTGCGACAGCATCCTGCATACCCAACCATGCTAGTAAAGAAAAGAATTAACCCTTTGACTCCCTCACCCTGTGCACCAGCTTCCTGCAGGAAGCTGGTGGACAAGGTGAGGGAATCAAAGGGTTAAGTTTGTGCAGTTGGTGGATTGGATAGGGTGCGGGAGTCAAAGGGTGAAACATATTAACTCGACCCGAGCACAGCGTGTGACTTGATGTTTAGTACATCTTGATACCTTAAGACTGTGTGACTCAACCTGAGTACACCGTGTGATTTATTATACAAAGAACCTATACAGTGGTCTCAATGTCCGTTATCTGCAGACAGGGTCACAACACAGCGATGGGGTTTTTAGACTTTGGAACTTGTTCAAGAGGGATTCATCGCGCTCAGGCAATTCCATACGCGCTCTGCCCTAAAATCTGACAGCACTTACCTGGAAGACTTCCTTGAGCCTGCGCAAAACCCTATGCCTTGGCAAGATCTTGGATTGAGGAGAGGAAATGGGAGGGGGAAAGGTGGGAAAGACCTTTAACACACTGAGCTGACACCAGAAGAATGAAGACTCCTTGAACCTGCGCGAAACCCTATGTCCCGGCAAGGTCTTGAATTGAGGAGAGGAAAAGGGGAAGAGAAAGGGGAGGGAAAAGACCTTTAGCACACTGAGCTGACACCACCAGAATGTAGACTCTCTGAGCCTGCTGGAAACCCTATGCCCTGGCAAAGTCTTGGGTCTTGAACTAAGGAGCGGAGAAGGGGAGGATGGGGCAGGGAGGGAATAGACCTTTAATACACTGAGCTGACACCAGAAAAATGAAGACTCCTTGAGCCTGCGCGAAACCCTATGCCCTGGCAAGGTCTTGAATTGAGGAGAGGAAATGGGAAGGGAAAAAGGAGATGAAAGACCTTTAACATACTGAGCTGACACCACCAGAATGAAGACTCTCTGAATTTGCACGAAACCCTATCCTCTGGCAAGGTCTTGGGTCTTGAACTGAGAAACGGAAAGGGGAGGATGGGGGAGGGAAAAGACCTTTGAGACTCTGAGCTGACACCACCAGAATGAAGACTGTCTCAGCCTGTTCGAAATCCTATGTCCTGGCAAAGTCTTGAATTGAGGAGAGGAAAGGGGGAGGACGGGGCAGGGAAAAGACCTATGACACATTGAGCTGACACCACCAGAATGTAGACTGTATGAGCCTGCGCAAAACCCTATGCCCTGGCTAGGTCTTGAACTGGGGAGGGAAATGAGAAGAGAAAGGGGAGGGAATAGACCTTTAACACAGTGAGCTGACACCAGAAGAATGAAGAGTCCTCGAGCCTGCGCAAAACCCTATGCCTTGGCAAGGTCTTGGGTCTTGAACTGAGGAACGGAAAGGGGAGGATAGGGGAGGGAAAAGAACTATATCACACCTAGCTGACACCACCAGAATGAAGATTCTTTGAACCTATTCGAAACCCTATGCCCTGGCTAAGTCTTGAATTCAGGAGAGGAAAAGATGGAGGGAAAGGAGAGGGAAAAGACCTTTAACACACTGAGCTGACACCACCAGAATGAAGACTCTCTGAGCTTGCTGGAAACCCTATGCCATGGCTATGTCAAGGACCTTTAACACAGTGAGCTGACACCACCAGAATGTAGACTCTCTGAGCTTGCTGGAAACCCTATGCCATGGCTATGTCAAGGACCTTTAACACAGTGAGCTGACACCACCAGAATGTAGACTCGCTGAGCTTGCTGGAAACCCTATGCCATGGCTATGTCAAGGACCTTTAACACAGTGAGCTGACACCATCAGAATGTAGACTCTCAGCCTGCGAGAAATCCTATTCCCCGGCAAGGTCTTGGATTGAGGAGAGGAAAAGGGAGAGGGAAAGGGGCCGGGGAGGGAAAAGATCTATGAGACACTGAGCTGACACCAGAAGAATGAAGACTCCCTGAGCCTGCGCGAAACCCTGTGCCCTGGCAAGATGTTGAATTTTTGAGCGGAAAGGGGAAAGGGGAGGATGGGGCAGGGAGGGAAAAGACCTTTAACACACTGAGCTGACACCGGAAGAATGAAGACTCCTTGAGCCTGCACGAAACCCTATGCCATGGCAAGGTCTTGAATTGAGGAGAGGAAAAGGGGGAGGGAAAGGGGAGGGAAGAGACCTTTAACACACTTTTTTTTTTTTTTTTTTTTTTTTGAAACTCGGAGTGGCTAGCTTTTTTGATAGAACCCTGGACTCGAGATCTCGTCTCGAATCCAGTTCCCCACCCCATCCCCACCCATCCCCACCTGCAACATAAAAGTTGGCTCGTTTGCCGCCTGTCTTGATTGAAAACTGCTCCAATCATTCTGATGTGGTATCAGTGATGTTGCGCAGGTCCCTTTTGCCCTCTTTCCCCCTTTTTAAGACCTAAACAGCGCGTAGAAATTTTATGCGCAGGATCAAGGAATCTGCCAAATAATTGCTGGCAAATTTGGATGAAGCGCATATGAAATTTGTCAGAGTGAGTGAAATCCCTCTTGAACAGCTCGAAACTCTTAACCCTTTGACTCCCGTACCCTATCCACCAACTGCAAAAACTTAACCCTTTGACTCCATCACCCTATCCACCAGCTTCCTGCAAATGGATAGGGTGAGGGAGTCAAAGGGTTTAAGTTTTTGCTTTCTTTGCATGGTTGACAATGCAGTATGCTGGACAGGTTGCGGGAGTCAAAGGGTTAAAACTCCTACTGGATGTGATCGTGAATCCATGCATTCCGAGCAGAAGGCCGAAGTTTCAACTCTACGTTAAATTTACCAGGCCTCGCTGCAGAAACCTGTGTATAAACTCTTTTTACTGTCGACGTGTATGGCTCCGTATGAAAAGCGAGCTGTTGGTTCTTTTGATAGAGCCGTGTGGACTCCGGATCTTGATATCTTGAGTTCAACCCAACCCCTATCCACCAAGTGAAAAACAAACAAACAAACAAACAACAAAACAAACAAACACTTAACCTTTTGAGTCAAAGGGTTAAGGTTTTGCTTTGCTAGCATGGTTGATGACAACGCAGGATGCTGATCGAGAGGGTGCGGGAGGCAAAGGTTAAGGTAGGGGTGACATGGCTCGGTTTGAACCCAGAACCTTCCAGCTGGAAGTCCAGCGTTTATCTACTCGACCACGGCGCCAGTCTGTGTACTCTGCGTGATTTGGATGGTTTTGGCATATATTCATCAATGTGCAACAAGAGTGATCTGAAAAAAAATGTTCACGCGACAAACAAACCTTGTCATCTGATGCCTCATCATCATCATCATGTGCCCTGCCGCATGGCGCTGACGACCATGGCCCTCCATACGAATCTATCCCCTGTCACTGCAAGTACACCTCCCACCCTCTTTGTCCTCAGCCACCCTGCAAGTCCGTCCAATATTTTCTCATTGGGTCGGCCTGGTGTTCTCTTTCCCTCCAGCTTTTCTGTTGTGACCATGTGCTCTAATTTCTTTTTCTCATTAAATGGCCTACACATTTTGCTTGTCTTTTCCTGATCTTCTTTATTAACGATCTTCTTGTGTTTGCCTCCTTCAAGACTGTCTCGTTTATTTTCTTTGCTGACCTGATGACTATCGTCATCATTTTGCGCTCAGTGCAGATGGCGTGCTCTTTTATCATGTTTTGCAACGTTTTAAAGAGTATGTATTTAATGTTTTTGAAAATGTTTTATAAAACCTGTGAAATGTTTATAAAACTTGACTGTCTTATAAATTATGATAAAAATGTCTTATTTCGACATGTTAATCGGGTAGGCAACGACGATAGATGAAAAAGAGCCCTTAATTTAACGTGTAAGTTACAAAACTAGGTAAATGGCCTAGATCTATGTAGTGGTATTGTATGTTCTCCGTCTCACACTAAGTAACGAAAAGAAAAGAAAAGAAAAGAAACGAAAAAGAGAAAGAAGAGAAGAAAAAGCAGAGAAAAGAAAAGAGAAAAGAGATGAGAAGAGAAGAAAAGAAAAGAAAAGAGAGGAGAAGAGAAGAGAGAGAGAGAGGAGGAGAGGAAGAGGAGAAGAGAAGAGAGAGGAGGAGGAGAAGAGAAGAGAAGGAAAAGAGAAGAAGAGAGGAGAGGAGAAGAGAAGAGAGGGAGGAGAAGAGAAGAGAGAAGAAGAGAGGAGAGGAGAAGAGAGGAGAAGAGAGGAGAGGAGAAGAAGAAGAGAGGAGAGGAGAGGAAAGGGGAGGAGGAAAGAGAAGAGGAAGAGAAGAGAGGAGAGGAGAAGAAGGAGAGAGGGAGAGGAGAGAGAGAGAGAGAGGGAGAGAAGAGAAAGAGAGGAGAGATAGGGAGGAGAAGAAAAGAGAGGAGAGGAGTGGAGAGGAGAAGATTAGGGAGGAGAAGAAAAGAGAGGAGAGGAGTGGAGAGGAGAAGATTAGGGAGGAGAGAAAAGAGAGGAGAGGAGTGGAGAGGAGAGGAGAAGAAAAGAGAGGAGAGGAGAGGAGAAGATTAGGGAGGAGAAGAAAAGAGAGGAGAGGAGTGGAGAGGAGAAGATTAGGGAGGAGAAGAAAAGAGAGGAGAGGAGTGGAGAGGAGAGGAGAAGAAAAGAGAGGAGAGGAGAGGAGAAGATTAGGGAGGAGAAGAAAAGAGAGGAGAGGAGTGGAGAGGAGAGGAGAAGAAAAGAGAGGAGAGGAGAGGACAAGATTAGGGAGGAGAAGAGAAGAGAAGAAAAGAGAGGAGAGGAGAGGAGAAGAGAGGAGAGGAGTGGAGAGGAGAGGAGAGGAAAGAAGGGAGGAGAAGAGAAGAGAGGAGAGGAGAGGAGCAGAGAAGAGAAGGGAGGAGAAGAGAAGAGAAAAGAAGAAAAGAGAGGAGAGGAGTGGAGAGGAGAAGAGAGGATAGGAGAGGAGAAGAGAAAATTAGGGAGGAGAAGAGAAGAGAAGAAAAGAGAGGAGAGGAGAAGATTAGGGAGGAGAAGAGAAGAGAAGAAAGGAGTGGAGAGGAGAAGATTAGGGAAGAGAAGAGAAGAAAGGAGTGGAGAGGAGAAGATTAGGGAGGAGAAGAGAAGAGAGGAGAAGAGAAGAGAAGAGAGGAGAAGAGAAGAGAAGAAAGGAGTGGAGAGGAGAAGATTAGGGAGGAGAAGAGAAGAGAGAAAAAGAGAAGAAAAGAAAAAAACAGCAACCAAACACCAAACCAAAAATCCTGTACTCGGCTAGTATTTCGGTCTTCCAAATTTCAGCATGTCTCTCCTCTTCTCCAAGACTTGCATTGGTTACCTGTGTTGAAAAGGATCCAACATAAAATTGCTGTTCAGTGCTTCAGATACTTCGACAATTCTATTCCCTCTTACCTGTCTGAATATCTTCAACTATACGTTCCATCTCGTCATCTTCGTACCTCAGCCGATACCCGCTTATTTCGAATCCCAACTTTTCGAACAAAATCATATGGTGAGCGATCCTTTTCTTTTCAAGCCCCTTCCTCATGGAATTCACTTCCCTACCCGCTGAGGCACAAAACAAGTCTTCAGTCATTTAAATCTGGCTTGAAAACGCATCTCTTTCCTCTCTGAAATTTATTAACCTAAAAGAGCTATGCTGTCTGCGCGCTAGCGTGCTTCTGTGTATGTTATTGCTGTGCGCCTATAGATATGTCTCGGGGTGGGAGGAGGATATGTGTGTGTGTGCCAGAGAGTAGGTACTAATATTTGATATTATTAACGGTGTGTATGTGCTTGTGGGATGGAGTGACAGAGGTCCGCCATGTATGATGAAAATTATATTAGGCCTATGTTTCTATGTTCGATGTAATGTGTATTGTACAGTTTGTAAGCGCTTAGGGCTTTCCAGAAAGATTAGGCGCTCTAAATGCCCTTAATAATAATAATAATAATAGTGCATCCTCCTTCTACTGCATACCTCACTTTCTTCCCTCCCCTACTTACCTACCCACCTACAGAACGGCCTCTCAGCCTTGTCTCTCTCTCTCTCTCTCTCTCTCTCTCTCTCTCTCACACACACACACACACACACACACAGAGATTTCCCTCAGCACTCCCTCCCATCCACCCATGCACCCTCCCCCCCCCCCCCCCCCCCCCCCCCCCCCCCCCACCCCCACACACAACGCGACACCCACGCGCACCAGAACTAGACTAGCAAAAGAATTTCCCAGAACAGAACTACATTCAGGAAGGGTTTGATTGCCAGTAGTGCTGAGAATGCCATTGAGAGAAGCAAGGCGGCAGCTCAGGGATGGACGTACACGAAACGAACGAGGTCAAGAAAATCCTGCCACTCAAACCAATGAGAATACTGGCTTACTCTCTTTGCTCACACTCTCCGCACTTAGTGCCAGAGCGTCCAGGCAGGCATTAGAGAGGCTGGAGGCTATTTTCAGAAGTTCACGAGCAGGTCAGGTCATTTTGTACCTGGCAGAGAGTGAAGCAGCTGATGGGGCTCTCTCCTTCCTGTCTGCCTGCACGGATTTGCATGGTTTCTTTTCTTCTTGTTTCCTGTAGTTTTCTCTCTCTCTCTCTCTCTGCATCTCTCTGTCTGTCTGTCTGTCTGTCTGTCTGTCTGTCTCTGTCTCTCTCTCTTTCTCTCTCTCTCTTACTCTCTTTGAATCTCTCTGTCTCTCTGACTCTCTCTGACTCTGTCTCTCTCTTTCTCTCTTTTTTCTCTCTCTGTGACTCTCTTTGACTCTGTCTCTCTCTCTCTCTGACGTTCTCTGTCTCTCTTACTCTGTCTCTGTCTTTCTCTGTCTCTCTGTCTGTGCCTGTTTGTCTGTCTGTCTGTCTGTCTCTCTCTGATTTTCTCTGACTCTCTCTCTGTGTGACTGACTCTGTCTGTCTGTCTGTCTCTCTCACTCTCTCTTTCTCTCTCTCTCTCTCTCTCTCTCTCTCTCTCTCTCTCTCTCTCTCTCTCTCTCTGTGTGTGTGTGTGTGTGTGTGTGTGTGTGTGTTTTGTTAATTCTTTTTTTAAAATTGTGTTTGTGTGTGTTTGTGTGTTTGTTTCTCACGGACAATAAGACGGTCAACTAGTTACGTCTTAGATGTCTGATCAGTTTATGCTTTTGGTTAGTTGGTTGGTTGGCTATAATGTTTGTTTTATTGTATATAGTAAACTTTTGGCCCCATCGATCTCTTCCTTCTGATACCCTGAAATAAAGTTTCTGCCCCAGATAGGCTCAATTTTGTTTGTTTGTTTGTCTGTGTGTTTATTGTGAGTGTGTGTTTGTGCTTGTTTTGTCACAGATCAATTAGCTGATTTTGTCTAAAATGGTTTAAATTTTTTTTTTTATTGAGGTTAACCGGAATTCACCGCTTGCGCGCGCGTGTGTGTATATGTGAGAGAAAGAGAGAGACAGAGAGAGAGAGAGAGAGGGAGAGAGAGAGAGAGAGAGAGAGAGAGAGAGAGAGAGAGAGAGAGAGAGAGAGAGAGAAATGCGGTGAACAAGATTTCAAGAGCTCTTTATGGGTGACTCTTTACCGAATTCTGGTCAAATGTGTGGAATGCTAAGGAGTTGCAGAGACGTGAGTTTGAAAAACGATGCACCAAGGTCTAAGTCACAAGGACCAAAAAGAGACTAAAATTAGCTTTTTGTTTTGTTCAGGGAAGTGTGTAGACAACACTGTCTCAGGATTTTTCCACAGTACTAAAAAGTCTGTCTTTTTGTTGTCACCCACTGCCTGCCATTGTCCTCGTTTCATGTCAAGTTTTGTTTCAACTGAAGATTTTCAAGATCATGGTGACCTTGAGAAATAGAAAATCTGGAGTTACTGCAATATTCAATTTCATTATGTACGTAGTTTATTCATAAATGGTGTTCATGTAAGAACAGTCATTCGTTTGTTTATTTGTTCCATTCAAGATCCAATTAGATCAACAAGCTTGCTATGCCTTTTTTGTGTGGCTACAAGACCCACTTCCGAACTGGCCTTCGGTAAGAGGATGGGCACCCCTTATTGCACACACACACACACACACACACACACACACACACACACACACACACACACACACACACACACACACACACACACACACAACACGCACACACCCCACACACACAACACACACACACACACACACACACACACACACACGCACACACACACAACACACACACACGACACACACATCACACACACAACACGCACAACACACACACACACACACACACACACAACACACACACACACACACAACACACACGACACACACACACACACATACACACACCACACACACACACACACACACTACACACACACACACATACACACACACACACACACACACACACACACACACACACACACACACACACACACGGCTCTTGACGTCACATACCTCCGCCTGACACCAATCAAACCTGCTTCTGTTCGAGATGCTGCTGTCAATTGATCATTGCATTTCGCATTTTGTCTTAATGCAACTTTAAACGAAGAGAGGAATTCGACGGTAAAGAGCCACTGTTTTATCACATCTGAAGTTGTAGCATACACGCCCACCGAAGATGTATATTTTGCAAACTGTGCAGCAATATACCACCCGCACAGTGTGTGCATACAGCATCCGAAAATAAAAGTTGGAATTCTTGATTTTTCTTGAAACTGCAGTTGGACACTGCTTGTATTATTTATAGAATATGGTAAAATGTTCTAGTATGGCAACTAGAATCTATTCTCCAATCTCATTTGGACTCGTAACGTCTTACACATTATCAGACTTTATAGTGGAGCAATAGAGAATTCAAAATGTTAAGTGACCATTACGTGTTGTTGCACAGTCTGCGTCTTACCAGTTAAGGCTGGTCTGATCAGTGTAGTGCCTGAACACAATGCGCGCTGCAGAAAACGTTTCCTGTCTTTCTCTTTATGTCTCTGGCTAATGAAGAGAGCCCAGAGCTTGCTGACAACTGTAACGGGACACTTACATTTTGTTGCACAGTCTGTTGTTGCACAGTCTGTTGTTGCACAGTCTGTTGTTGCACACATCTGTTGTTGCACAGTTGTTGTTGCACAAGTCTGTTGTTGCACAGTCTGTTTTGTACACAGTCTGTTGTTGCACAGTCTGTTGTTGCAAGTCTGTTGTGCACAGCCGTTGTTGCACAGTCTGCGTCTTACAGTTAAGGCTGCCTGACATAAGGTCCACCGATGCGCGCTGCTGACAGAAAACGTTGCCTATCTTTCTCTTTATGTCTCTGGCTAAATGAAAGAGAACCCAGAGCTTGCCGACAAGTGTAACGGGACACTTAGGGTCAAGGTCGCCCATGTCTCCGGTGACATGGACTGCCTGCAAGTAAACATGTTTACTGCCCTCTGCCTGTTGAGGGGCTTTCGCTGCTGACGGAGAAATTGGGAAGATGGGGCGGGGGGGGGGGGGGGGGGGGAGCTGGGGGGGCATGGGGGAGGGTGAGAGGGAAAGTAAAAGAAGAAGGAAAGAGATGGAGATGGTAGGGGGATGGGACAGAGATGAGGGGTAAGGTGGACGTGGGTTGGGTGGGGGTGGAGATGAGAGATGCGTGGGAGGTTGTGTGTGTGTGTGTGTGTTTGTGTGTGTTTTATGTGTGTTTTGTGTGTGTGTGTATGTGTGTGTTGTGTGTGTGTGCGTGTGTATTGTGTGTGTGTGTGTGTGTGGTGCGCGCGCACGTGCGTGCGTGTGTGAGTGTGTGTGTGCGTGCGCATGCGTGTGTGTGTGGTGTGTGTGTGTGTGTGTGTGTGTGTGTGTGTGTGTGTGTGAAAACGAGCGCGCATGCAGGTTCTTACCCATGTCCGATCAAGTCACTGTGTGGGAAAAATGACTATGTGAAATCTGATAATTTTCTAGTAATTTTTTTTTCTGTTTCTCTTTATATTTCATTTCATTTCTTTCTTTCTTTTTGTTCTCCATTTCCTAACACCCACCCTCCCATTTTTCCTTTTCATTCATTCTTTCTTTCTTTCCTTCTCTCTGCTGTCTCTGTCTGTCTATCTATTCTGTACATCTGTCTGTCTGTCGTCTATCTGTCTGTCTGTGTATATCTGTCTATCTGTCTTCTCTCTCTCTCTCTCTCTCTCTTTCTCTGTCTGTCTGTTTTTCTCTCTCCATCTCTCTCTCCTCCATCGTCCATGTCTCTCTTTCTCTCTCCTCTCCCTCCCTCCTTCTCCATCTCTCTCTCTTTCCAGTGATGCATGTCAATAATAGATGAGAATCAACAAATCGTGTACAGAAATTAAAAGCATATGAACATAAAGATTGAGAATGTGTATCTAATTGACAGAACAAGAAAGGCACACACTTTTTGGCCAACTACCCTTTGTCAGGGCGAACACCAACAGACAGCAAAGAAACTTTACGGGACAGAAAAGATCAGACAACTTTACTTGATAAGCGACTTCTGTTTGTCTAATTCCACGAAACACCAGGAAAGTTATCTGGGCTTCCTTGTTTATTTGTTTGTTTGTTTGTGTGGTTTTCCAAAACGCGTTATCCTAGCTTTTCCCTAACAAAAAGTAGCAGTGATAACCCATGGCTGGCCAGGTGCAGGACCAAATAGGTAAAGGTATTATTCTCCCTCATGAACTACTAAAAGGTTAACTTTTAAGCGGATCGCAAATAAGCCATAGAACGCCGAGTTCCAATCTAGATATATTCTGTTGTCTTTGCCTGTGACCCTGTCAGCCATTTGCTTAGAGCGAGCGAGCGAGAGAGAGAGAGAGAGAGAGAGAGAGAGAGAGAGAGTGTGTGTGTGTGTTGTTTGTGTGTGTGTGAGAGAGAGAGAGAGGTGTGTGTGTGTGTGTGTGTCTGTCTGTCTGTCTGTCTGTGTGTGTGCGTCTGTGTGCGTATGTGTGTGTGTGTGTGTGTGTGTGAGAGAGAGAGAGAGAGAGAGAGAGAGAGAGAGATGAGAGAGAGAGAGAGACAGAAAGAATTTATGTTCCTTTGTTGTGTTTTGTGTTCGCTTGACAAAGGCCAGTTGGCCGAAAATTTGTGCCTTCTTTGTTTTGTAAATCAAATATGCATCCGTATTCACTTTCATTTATGCATACTGTGTACGAAATGTCCGTCATAATAAACAGCTGTTACAGCTAACGAAATATTTTCAAATACTCTTCTGTATCTCGGACCGAATCACTCACTAAGTAGCCGGTCACTATTTCAGACCACAGAGAACAGCTGCACCAACTCTGACTTGAGCAGCACTAAGAGTGAACCAACAAACAGCGTCTTTAGTGCACATACACGCTTGTGGCTCTATACTGGCCCGCATAGTCCAAACATCACTGCGCATGGTATGTTTGGCTACACAACACTATCACGCTACAAATCTGCAGCCTTTTCGCTGGCTAACCCGAGTTGACTAGACTGGACCTTGTTGCTTTTGGCCTCCAACTAACGCTCCTGTCGGGAACACCGCCAAACACCAAAGATAATCAGACGCTATTGTTTTGGTTTGTTTTTTGCACACGATTTGGTTGTTTTTTTGCACACGCATTTGGTTGTTTTTTTGCACACGCACGTCCGAGAAAAAAAAATCGGAACGTTTTAACGGAACGTGGGATGCGAACAAGCCAGTTTTTATGTTGTAAATCTGAATTCATAAATTTTGGTACAACATAGATTAGTCTCACTCTCACTTCCGCTTTGACATCGTATTTACTCTAAAGCACATTATGATGTCACTTTAGTCCTTTATTCCTTTTCTCACACTGGACGGAGCAGCAGGGAAGTTTCAGTCTTTTTCTCCTAACTTTTGTATCTGGTGTTTGTTTGTTTGTGATCTTACGCTTGACAAAAGGCCAATGGGCCGAAAATTTGCGCCTGTCTTGTCTGGTTGTATTAAATACGCGTTCTTATTCTTTTTTCGTGTTTTTTTTTTTTCCTGGTTCATAGATTTAAGTTGTTTAACATCTACTATCAATCCATAGAATTTTACTGTAACGTCGGTATCTCGCAGTGTCATCAAAATGTTTAAAGACTTCTTTGAGCGATATTCTTACAGCAAGTCCACATACACTCTGAGAGTGGTAGAACTTTAACCCTTTGACTCCTGCACCCTGTCCACCAGCATCCTGCATTGCCAACCATGCTAGCAAAGCAAAAACTTAACCCTTAGACTCCCTCACTCTATCTACCAGTTTCCTACAGGATTCTGGCGGATAGGGTGAGGGAGTCATAGGGTTAAGTTTTTGCAGTTGGTGGATAGGGTTCGGGAGTTAAAGGGTTAAGGCTTCTATGAGCAATGTTCTTATAGCTAGTCCTCATGCACTCTGAGAGCGGTAGGACTTTTAAACTCAACAAAACAGAACAGACGTTGTTGTTTCTGTGACAAATTGATAAAAGCATAGACATAGACTGATATGAGCACAGGAATCCGTCGTAGAACCCACACGCTAGGCAGGACCTCTCAACCTTGGTAGTCCGTAGTGTTTATAACATGCGCAAGTCTTGTTTATGGCTAATGCTATGGTCCTTTTGGATCTTGTCCATCAGATGGTACCCGAGGTTTCGGTATATATGGAGGAAACTTATCCTGAACGCGCAGATGCCATCTCTAGAAACTTAAAGTGAAACTGCCCTTTTAGACCGCTGCTCGATATTCTGCCATTTCTAAGCAATGGGCAGAACTGCAGAACATGTTGTGGACACTGATCGTGTGTAGAATTTATATTCATCTGTGTCAGACAGCCCCATTTGGCACATGTACTGAAACGAGTCATGTTGACCTGAATGGATATCACGCTTGATCAACATCACAGGTCAGTCTGTCAAGCCTATTGTATCTTACAGGAAAAAGAAAACAAAAACAAAAACAAATCCCCCTAATAACAAAACAGCAACAGTAAACCACACACAAGAACAATAATGTTGCAGTTCCGAGCCTTCTGCAGCGCGACGCCACGAGAGACTGCAGCGACGACTAACAGTGAATGACCAATCTCTATTTAACATCTCTGGACCAAGCAAGGAATCTTGTCAGGATAAAGGAGTGTCTTCGTCCAAATTCTCTGTGCGGGGGAGGGGAGAGGGGTCAGCTTCGTTAATGAGTGGTCAGACATCCCTGGCACGCCCTGGCCCCGTGCCAACATCAGCAGGGTCCGTGCAGTGACAGTGTTTTCTTTGGCATCGTCTGACAGTCTGGAACAAGCTGGCAGGCACGTGCGGTATGTCCTGCTTGGCGCGTGTGTTAAACCATTAACCGGTCAAGCAAACCTTAACTGGTAAGTGGTGTTCTAATGCAGTTGCGTTCAAGCGAAATGGCTCTGTGGGCCTGCCATGCCACACTGTCTAAGAGCATACTTCACGGTGACCTAAGAGAAAGCCGTTGCTTAGGTTAACGGAGGAAGAGCTCAGCAGTGAATGTCAAACCAATGTCAAGACATCTGATCCTATCCTTCTATATACTCTGTTTTAAAATTTAAAAAATGTAAAAAATCTGCTGACATTAGAAAAATAATCATTCACTCTGCTTCTGGTTTCTGAAATCTATGTGCAGAGTCATATACGATCGCCGTTGCATGTGCAATTCAAGATGTACACACCGAAACTGCAACACGTGTTCAACAGACATTTTCCACAGGAATATGAGAGAGAGAAGAGAGAGAGAGAGAGAGAGAGAGAGAGAGAGAGAGAGAGAGAGAGAGAGACCAAAGCCCAAAGCAGTTATAATGTTACAGCGAATGCCTACTGTGTTGCAAAGAAATTCGCTTCATTGATTTCTCACACTGGAAGAGCGTCGGTCAGTTGTGAAACACGTGTCCACTTAGGAACAGCAGCCATTTAACGCAGTTCACGCGCGGGTGAATGCCGCCGGTCTTCCTTCCCGTCTGTCTGCTGCCCTCAACTGTCCAGGTACGGAGCGCGCGCGCTCGGCGCGTGCGCGGGTCTCTATGCCTGATGTCTAAAAGGCTTTTTGGCCTATCCCATGGAGCGTATAGGGCAGAATGTTCCAGACTCTCCGACCTGAACACGCTGACATTCCCTCGCTAATGTTCCAGTCACACAGTGTTCAGTGTTCGTTCTAGTCATATGGTATTAACCCCATGACACCCGCGACCTATCTACTAACTGTTAAAACTTAACTCTTTGACTCCCTTACCCTATCCACCAGCTTCCTGCAGGAAGCTTATGGATAGGGTGAGGGAGTCAAAGGGTTAAGTTTTTGCTTTGCTAGCATGGTTGACAGTGCAGGGTGCTGGTAGACAGGGTGCGGGAGTCAAAGGGTTGAGAGTGCTAAATATAGGGTTCGTGGGTTTTTTTGTTTGTTTATATGTTTTGTGTTTTGTTTTGTTTTTTTTGCTTCAAGAGGGATTCATCGCATGCAGATAATTCCATATTCGCTTCTCGCATGTCTGCTAGCAATCATCTGGCAGACACCTCAAGCCGGCACAAAACTGTGTGTACTGGTTAGGTCTTGAAATGGAACATGTGTTGAGGGAGGGGGGTGGGGAGGGGTGGAAGAGAAAAACAGCACTTATATAACACCAAGCTGACACCACCAGCATGATAGGAAATGGACAGCGAACGAGGTCGGTTCATATCTTGAGGCTGGGATTGAACTCAGGTAATCAGAACACGAGTCCATGGCTCAACCGAGAACCAGCCAGCCTGCTGTCATAAACAATCCAAACCAAACCAAACCAATCCAATCCAATCCAATCCCATCCCATCCCACCCCATCCCATCCCATCCAATCCAATCCAAACCAAATCAAGCCAAGCCAAGTCAAGCCAAGCCAAGCCAAGCCATGCCAAGCAGAGCGGAGCCTAACCAAACCAATCAATCCAATCCGAACCAGTCCACAAACCAAACCAACCAAACCAAACCAAACCAAACCAAGTCAGTCCAAACCAAACCAAACCAAACCAAACCAGTCCAAACCAAACCAAACCAAACCAAACCAACCAACCAAACCAACCAAACCAGTCCAAACCAAACCAAACCAAAAAACCAACAAACAAACCAAACCACACAACCACCAAACCAAACAAACCAAACCAAACCAATCCAAACCAAACCAACACCAAGTCCAACAACAAGCCAACCAACCAAGCAACCAAGCCAAGCCCAAACAAACAAAACAAACCAAAACCAAAACCAACAACCAATCCAAACCAAACCAAACCAAACCAAACCAAACAACCAAAACAAGCCAAACCAAACCAACAACCAAGCCAAACCAAACCAACCAAACCAACCAACCAACCAAGCCAACCAACCAAGCCAAACAAACCAACCAAACCAAACCAAACCAAAGCCAAACCAAACCAAAAACCAACAAGCCAACACAAACCAAACCAAACCAAACAAACCAAACCAAACCAACCAAACCAAACCAAGCCAACAACAACCAAGCCAAACCAAGCCAAACCAAACCAAACCAAACCAACCAACCAACCAAACCAACAACCAAACCAAACCAAACAACAGCCAAGCCAAGCAAACAAACAACCAAGCAAAAACAAACCAGTCCAAATAAACCAAACCAAAGCTTTCAATCACCATATATCAGTAATGACGGTCGAGACTCTCGCAACGACCAAAACAAACCCAATTCATGCCAAACTAACACAAATCAGACGCGAGGTAAGATGATGAGGTTGGAAAGTATGGGTGGGGGGTGGCGGCGCGTCATGCTAGCTACCTGAGCGGAGTGAGAGGGGGGGGGGGGGCGGGAGCGGAGAGAGGGAGAGAGAGAGAGAGAGAAAAGAGAGAGAGAAAGAGGTATATAACTTCCAGCAGAGTTTCCTCATCTTCACTTCCACCCCAACCACAATCGTTCCTTGTTCCACTCCCGTAAAACACACGCACACACACCGCGCGCGCGCACACGCACACACGCACACATACATGTACATACAAGCGCGCACGCACACGCACGTACGAGTCAACAAGTATATTATGTCAGATTAACTAATGTTGTTACTTGCTTGCTTGCTTGCGCATATACATGCGCGCACACACACGCACGAGCGTGCGCGTACTCACGCACGCATACACACAGCACACATACACATACGTACACACACACACACACACACACACACACACACACACACACACACACACACACACACACACACACACACACACACAAGCACACGCACACACATCCCCAGCTCCATTTATCACTGTGACCACAGCCATCGCTAACTCATTCTGTTGCTTCCTTCCTTACAAAATTGTTGAAACAAACCAAACATCAGTACCACAGTCATCATCATCATCAGGTGCCCTGCTACATGGCATTGGCGATCATGGACTTCCATCTGTCTCTATCTCTCGTTGCCCCTAGCATCTCCCCCACCCTCCTCGTCCCCAGCCACTCTCCAAGTCAGTCCAGCATTTTCTCCCTGGTCTACCTGGTGCTCTCTTTCCCTCCAGCTTTCCCGCTGTGACCAGGTGCTCCAAATCCCCCTTCCTCATAAAATGGCCTATAAATGTTGCTTGTCTTTTCCTAATCTTCCTTATGAGTGATCTACTTGTGTCTGCCTCCATCAAGACTGTCTCGTTTGTTTTCTTTGTTGTCCATGGAACTCTCAACATCCTTCTTAGAAACCACATCTCGGCTGCCTCAATCTTGTTCTGGCTTTGCTTGTTGACTGTCCACGCCTCGCGACCGTATAACGGTATAGGTTCTATATAACATTCAAGAATTCTCTTCTTTGTGTTAATTGATAGGCATTTGTTGGTAAGAATGCTTTCCATATTCTTGAATGTTGTTTTGGCTTGGATGAAACACAGCACAACACAACACAACAAAAACTATGAGTATGCCAATGAACATCACAACACAACACAACACAACACAACACAACACAACACAACACAACAAACACAACACACAAAAACTATGACCATGCCAATGACGACCACCGTTTCTCGATGATACCAGACCAGAACAAACCAAAACACAAGCTAGTCAAGCCATTCTTACAATCTCCCATTTTGGTCAAGCCATTTTCACAATCACCCTTTTCCTACTAAAACATGTTTTGCCCAAAATCCAGATTTTTATACTTTTCAAGGTCCTTGTGACTTTGAAAAAAGAATAAGACGAAATAAAACTTGACGCCAAGCGAGATCAAAGGCAGCCAATGAAACAGGATGTGCAGATTGTCAGACTCTCTGAGAAAGTGTTGCTTACACACTTTTCTCCAGAGGGCCTGGCTCTAGTTTATTTTTAATTCTGTGTGACCTTAACCTCGGCGTCATTATTTCCAAGTTTATGCATTTGCAACTCTACAACGTCCTATCACCTTTGGCCAAAATTTGATAAAATCCATTCAGACAGAACTAAAAAGAAAATGTGTTTATTGCTAGTACATTTTGGTCACAGATACACATCTCTCTCTCTCTCTCTCTCTCTCTCTCTCTCTCTCTCTCTCTCTCTCTCTCGCTGTGGTGAATATGAAAAAAAACAAACTTCTCCTTTAAGAAAGATAGAGGAGATTGAGCAGTAAAAAGGAAACCAAATAAAAACAAGAACCAGTCAAACAAACAAACAAACAAACAAACAAACAAACAAACAAACAAACAAGAAAGACGATCCAACTCAGCGAACTTCAAGCCATTGCTGTAACGAAAGGAAATCCTATGACTGTGTGCAGAACGTGCTGTGTTTCCGAAGGACGCAGTGTGTGGTAGAATGGCCCAAAGCCTGTACCGGAGTGCACTGCAGACCCAGGGCTACATGCAAAGGTAACTTCTTTGTTTTGCTTGTTTGTGTATATATTTGCTATTTGTTTGTTTGTTAGTTTGTTGGTTGCTTAGGTAGTGGCTTAGTTAGTTAGTTAGTTGGTTTTATTGTCAAACTTATTTTTATTTCACTTTTTGACAAAACACAAATAATAAAGACAATATTTCCTGAACATTATTACGACATCATTGAGAAAACTGATCAAGATTTATGTACAAGAGACTGAGCAAAATTTACACAAATACATCGTATTTAGTAAGTTAGTTAGTTAGAGAGTTAGTTAGCTACCTAGCTAGTCTGTTTGTTTGTTTGTTAGCTTTTGTTTGTTGGTTGATTAATTAGTTTCTTCTTGTCAGTTGGTTGGTTGGTTAATTGGTTGGTTGTGAAAGAGGCAGCTGGTAGGGGGGGGGGGGAGAGAGAGAGAGACAGAGAGACAGAGAGACAGAGAATAAGATCAGAACACATTTTCGGGAGGCAATGGCATGAGCACATTAATGCATTTTTACACACATCTCTCGATTATGGAGGGTCTATAATAATACAAGTTCATAGATAAAAATTCTTGTACAGAGAGAGAGAAAAAAAGAGGGGAAGGAAAAAAAAAAAGAAAAAAAAAGAGAGAGAGAGGTTTTGACACTTTGACACTTTAATGTCATTGACTTTCGTTTTAATGACACGGGGGTGATAATGCCATTGGAAACACTGGGTGACCTGTACAAGATAACTGCAAAATGCAGCTAACCTGCATATGTTTCACGCTTTTTAACCCAACACTCCTTTCAAGAGAGAGAGAGAGAGAGGGGGGGAGGAGGGAGAGAGAACCAGAACCGGAACACACATTTTAGGATGGTGGCATAAGCACATTAATGCCTTTTTTTTTTACATCCTTACAAGTTCAGTTCAGAGAGAGAGAGAGAGAGAAAGAGAGAGAGAGAAAGAGAGAGAGAGAGACATGATGAAAGAGGGAGGGGGGGGGAGGAGATTTTGACACTTTAATGTCATTGACTCTACATGTTATGTCATAGGGGTGGTTATACTATTTGAAGCACTGCGACCTGCACAAGATGACTACGAAATGCAAAATGCCTTAATACATTTCGTGCTTTTTTTCCCCTTCTTTTTACCCTACATACCTACCACAGAAGAGAGAGAGAGAGAGAGAGAGGAGAGAGAGAGAGAGACAGAGAGAGAGACAGACAGACAGACAGAGACAAAGAGACAAAGAGACAGAGAGATAGAAAATTTGATGATTTATTGTCTTTAAAAGCATTCAGGCCAAGTATTACAAGGGGCTCATTTCAGAATAACAGCGACAACAACAACAAAATCAAAAACAAAACAAATAAACAACAACAACAACAACAACACGAAATTGAGAATATCAAATTCAGGTATCAACATATTAAATCATAACATGACTAATCTCGCCACAGATCAAACAATAATCATGCTGCTTCGTTAGCAGATCAAACATCCGTTATCTGTTCTAACTAAACAGGCAAATCTATGTAGTTTGCTTACAGACAGATATCGAAAGTATGCGTACGCCCACAATCTGCAGGCTAGAGAGACTGAAAAAGAAACGAAGTGATCAAAGATAATGAAGGCTGGAAGGAGACTGAGTAAGAGAGAGACAAGATAAAATTATTTCTTGATGAGAGAGGTGGGAGTGAGGGTGGGAGACAGAGAGAGAGAGAGAGAGAGGGAGAAGGAGATAAAGAGAGAGAGAGACAGAGACAGAGAGAGAGAGATACAAGTACAGAGAAACAGAGAGAGAGAGAGAGAAAGACAGACAGAGACAGACAGAGAGAGAGAGACAGACAGACAGACAGACACGCAGACAGACAGAGACAGAGATATGGACACCACTCTACTACTCATGCCGGTCCCAAAAGAAGTTGAGGTCTCTACCATCTCACTCATCACCATCCGAAGACCTCTCAGGTTTGAGAGATAGGATGAAATTATGTCCTGATGAGAGTGGTGTGAGGGAGGGTGAGAGAGAGAGAGAGACAGACAGACAGAGAGATAGAGAGAAAGAAAGAGGGGACAGAGAGATAGAAAGAGAGAGAGATATATACAGAGAGAGAGAGATAAAGAAAGAGAGACAGACAGACAGAGAGAGAGAGAGAGAGATAGAAACAGAGAGATAGTGAGAAAGAGAGAGAGAGAGAGACAAGAGAGAGAGAGAGAGACAGACAGAGACAGAGAGAGGAGACAGACAGAGAGAGAAAGAGAGAGAGAGACAGACAAACAAAAAGAGAGACAGACAGACAGAGAGAGAGACAGAGAGAGAGAGAGAGAGAGAGAGGAGAGAGAGAGAGAGAGAGAGAGATTGTGATGGTGAGGGGAGTAAGAAGCAGGAAGACTGGGATGTGAAACAGAAGGGATAAAATGTAAACTAGCAAACAAGACACTCCGGAAATCGTTAGCGGAAGGTCCTTTGCCCGAAACTTCTCCAAGCCCAAACTTCCACCATCCTCTCCTACTCTGACAGAACTCTCGACGTCAGTGTGTGTGTGTGTGTTTGTGTTATGTGTGTGTGTGCGTGTGTCTGTGTGTGTCTGTGTCTGTGTGTGTGTGTCTGTGTGTATATCTGTGTGTGGGGGGGGGGGGAGAGAGACAGACAGACAGACACAGAGAGACAGAGAAAGAGAGAAAATGAGTGACAGAGAAGAGAGACAGACATACAGACAGAGACACAGAGAGAGAGAGAGACAGAGAGAGAGACAGACAGACAAACAGATCGACAGAGAGTGAGAGAAACAGAACGAGCGAACGAGAGAGAGAGAGAGCGAGAGAGAGAGAGAGAGACAGAGACAGAGAGAGACAGAGGGAGACAGAGAGAGAGAGAGAGAGAGAGAGAGACAGACAGACATAGAGAGAGGCAGACCGACAGACAGAGACAGAGATAGAGAGAGACAGAGATAGAGACAGAGACAACAGAGATAGACAGAGAGCGAGAGAGAGAGGAGAGAGAGAGAGAAGAGAGAGAGAGAATGAGAGACAGTGTGTGTGTGTGGAGAGAGGAGGGGAGCAGGGTAGATTACCGGCTTGTGAAGTCGGATACCCCGCCACCCATTTGTTCCTCTTAACTTCAGTGTTAGCGATGGTGTTAGCATTTTGTTTTACACAGCACAGACAGGGAAGGCTTTTTTAAGTGTTGAGGTTTAGTTGTTTTCTCCAACCAACCCACTCTTTTCTCCAACCAACCCACTGAAGTCTACGGTGAATTTATCGCGTCCAACATGGCCGCGAGTCAGCCTGAGAGGTTGTCGGTTTGGGAGTGAGTGAGGTGGTAGAGACCTCAACTCCTTTCAGGATCGGCATGGGTAGTAGAGTGGTGTCCATGTCCTCTGTCTCTTGTCTGTCTGTGTGTATGCCGGTCTGTCTCTCTGTCTGTCTCTGTCTCTGTCTGTCTCCACTCTATCTCTGTCTGTCTCTGTTTCTCTCTCTCATTGTCTCTCTGTCTCTGTCTCTTTCTGTCTGTCTGTCTCTCTTTCTCTCTCTCTCTCTCCACTTTCTGTCTCTCTGGCTGTGTCTCTGTCTGTCTGCATATCTGTCTGTCTGTCCGTTTCTTCCTCTTTGTCTTTATCGTGTGTGGTGTGTGTGTGTGTGTGTGTGTGTGTGTGTGTGTTGTGTCTGTCTCTGTCTCTCTCTCTCTCTCTCTGTCTGTCTGTCTGTGTGTGTGTGTCTCTCTCTCCCTCTCTCTCTCGTCTCGCTGCACTATTTTCTCAATTTGTCAAGATTTAATCGTTTGGATTAGTTCTAGACATTAAGGTCTCCCATGGGGCGAGGGCTGCATGAGAAAAAGCACGTTCCTGATACCCTTGGAAATAAAACCGAACCGAACCGAGCCGAACCAAACCGAACCGAACCAAACCACACAAACCACACCAAACTACACCACACACACCACACCACACCACACCAAACCAAAAACAAAAGTAGCAGCGATAGGGCTATTTTTCTTACACATGACACTTTCCACGTTTTTGATTCTGGAATGTGACCATACTTTTAAAACAAACCATTCTCCTAACTTGAAGTGATAACAAAATACAGGGCGGATACTTTACTTGAACACCGACCCACACGATGTACGAAAAAGCCTTTGAAGCCCTGTGACGGCGCGACCTCCAATTTGCTTCTTGTGAAATTTGACCCACCCCCTCTCATTCCTCGGCCACCTCCCCCACCTCCACCCCCACCCCCACCCCCTGCATACCCTTAACCATGGAGCTGAGAACGGGGTCGTTGCGTGGGTGTTACCCGCAGATCGGAACGTAGAGTATGAGAGGAATTTCGGGGGCTGTGTGGTTTTTGACCGGGAGGGCAGGATTGGAGTGGGGGTCTGAGCTTCGTTTGATGACAGGTGTATGGGGTCTTCGCTCTTCCGGGTGGTGGCAGTAATGTCTGTCAATGTGTTGGTTGATAATCGACTTCTTTGTTCGTGGGTTTGGCGCTAGGTTCGGTTACGTATCTGTCTGCCTGTTTCGCAGAGCCCACCCACCCACCAACCCCCCTCTTTCCCTTTCCAGACACACTTTCCTCCATCCCCCCTCTCCTATGTGGAAATGCCGGGGGTTCTTTTTACAAAAATAGTATCCCCATCTTCTGGACATTCTGTGCTAGAATTTTCCTCTTTTCTGTCTCTGTTTCAGCCTTCCTTCTTTGGTTTCTATCATTTCTTAGCATTTTGTTGTTTTTGCCTTGCTGGTCCATTCACCTGTATGTGTTTTATAAAGTTGCAGGAAGCTGGTGGATAAAGTGAGGGAGTCAAAGGGTTAAGTTTTTGCTTAGCTAGCGTAGTTGATAACACAGGATGCTGGTGGACAGGGTGCGGGAGTCAAAGGGTTAACTGTAGTTTTTGAGGTTGGCGAATGCTCCCTCCCGCAAGCCATAAACCTGATGAGCAAAGAACTCTATGCGCAATGAACTCTATGCGTGCACGAAGCCTGAGGACGGCTAACCACGATACAAACACTCGGACATCACAACTGTTGAGTCACCATCTACAAACATCATGCACAACTTCTAAGTTCGTTCGCCGTCTCTGTGGTCAGACCACACCTAGCGATGAACGTAGCCGATGTTTCTACTTCCTTGCCGGCTGTCATACAAGAAGATCATTGATGAGGAAGATTAGGAAAAGACAGGCAACATTTATAGGCCATTTTATGAGGAAAGGGGAATTAGAGCACCTGGTCACAACAGGAACGCTGGAGGGAAAAGAGCAGCAACATTTATAGGAAAATTATGAGGTAAGAGAAATTAAAAAATACCTAGTCGCAACAGGAAAGCTGGAGTGAAAAAGAACACCAAGTAGACTCAGGGAGAAAATATTGGACGGACTTGCGGGATGGCTGAAGACCAGGGAGGGTGGGAGATGTGCTTGCGGCAACAAGGAATAGATACATATGGAGGGCCATGATCGCCAACGCCATGTGGCAGGGCACGTGATGATGATGACCGCTTGTCATGGGGCTTGCTGGTCAGAGGAGTCGGAAGTCGCCCGTGTCTCCTGTTGCCTCACTTGATAGATGTGTGTCATCTCGTCATACACAACAATGAGACAGCCCAATGTGACGCAGCGCTTTGTCTGTGCTCGCTGTCTCTTCGGCTTCAGATCACAGAGGTCAACTCAGTGCGACAGAGAAGAAGGCGCGTGGCTTTTGAAGGCACTAACTGGTCACAGCAGATTTAAGTGGTAGATACTATCTTTCTACTAAATCTACTGAGTTCGAGTGTGATCATAGTAAGGAGAAAAGAGCTGGCAGCTATATGCCAGCTAGTGGCAGGGCGGAAGAGGGATGAAGACAACAGTGGGGCGAGAGAGAGGGCTAATAGGTAAAACAAAATGTGACTGCTGGATCTTGAGGGTAAAAACAAAATATTAAAAAATACCTTGTTTGTAAAAGATCCTTGGGAGTATACAACACAACGTTTCGAGCCCAGGCCCTTTGTCACGAGTATAAAACACAACGTTTCGAGCCCAGGCCCTTTGTCACTTGACAAAGGGCCTGGGCTCGAAACGTTGTGTTTACAAACAAGGTATTTTTTAATGTTTTGAGAGAGAGGGCTCTTTCATTCTCTCTTGGTCCGGAGCCTGGGCTGGACGTGGTTGGTGCTCGTTGTTTGGCTAAGTCCCGGGGTTTGTCATCTCCCCACTTTGCTATTTGGTTTGTAAACAAGGTAACTTATGACTGGGTCCGAATGGGTCATGCTGCGCGTGGACAGCTCCCTCTGCTTGATGAAATGACTATCGAGTGGCATCGGAGCTTAGGAGATGATTGTCCGGATAGTGGCGAGGCATTGGTGCTCCGGGCCCCATCCGCACCCTCGTGGTGTTTCGTGTTAACATTTTGTTAACTTGTTAACTTGGTGTTAACTTGTTAACCCTTTGACTCGCGCACTGTGTCCACTAGCATCCTGCATTGTCGACCGTACAAGCAAAGCAGAAAGCTGGTGGATAGGGTGAGGGAGTCAAAGGGTTAAGATTTTTCGGATAGGGAGTGGGACTCAAAGTGTTAATGTCTTTCTACCACTAAGTTCTAGCGTGATGACGTCTCAGGTAATACTAATAATGACTACTTGCACAGCGCCTTATCTGGCAAGACTTCCAAGTTTTGTGTTAAGAACTTGGAGTTTGTTCAAGAAGGATTCATTGCAGTCATACAATTCCATATGCGCTCCACCCAAATCTGCCGGGCAGGTATCTGGCGCCATGAGCATGCGCAAAACCATATGCGCTGGCAAGGTATTGAAATAGAAGGGGAGAGAAGGGACCTAAGATACACTAAGCCGACACCACCAAAACGATGGAAACATTGAGATGGACAGAGAATAGTTTAGTTTTAAATGCGTGTGCTGTAATTGATTTCGAGATGTTGATCTTGAGTCTGTGGTCTAAGCGCTTCTCAAAAACATAAATGCCAGAGGTGGACATGTAGCCAGTAAATACATATCAACTCATACCACTATAGCGAAAGGCATGACGAACCACAAGACAGTACTAAAGAAGCAGATATAAGATGCCCTCCCACATCATCATCAAGTGCCCTGCCGCATGGCGTTGGCGATTATGGCCCTCGATACG
>CM060308.1:80102595-80105095 GCA_030674185.1 Monoplex corrugatus | reverse complement strand
TGATTAACAGCGGAGAGAAAAAGGCAGATCGTTCCAGACAAGTGGGGCCTGGCAGCGGAAGGCTCGGTGTCCTATGGTTTTGCATTTTGATTTTGATTTTGCCAGAAGCCTCTGGTTGCTCGACCTGAGACTGCGCTCAGACCTGTATGTTTTAAGCACAGAAGAGAGGTAGATAGGCAAGGTACCATCAAAATGCCGATAAGCCAGAGTAGCTAGTTTGTATTCTACTCTTGCTCCCACAGGGAGCCAGTGGAGCTGCTTCAATAGGCTGGTTGCCTACGTGGGTACTGTTCTCTTTGACCGGCTGAAACACACGACTAGTCGCCTTTAATCCACTCAAAGGGACTACACTGTAGTACACCTACGTAGGTACTACTCTCTTTGAACAGCTGAAACACACGACTAGTCGCCTTTAATCCACTCAAAGGGACTACACTGTAGTACAACCTACGTAGGTACTACTCTCTTTGAACAGCTGAAACACACGACTAGTCGCCTTTAAGCCGCTCAAAGAGAGTACACTGTAGTACACCTACGTAGGTACTACTCTCTTTGAACAGCTGAAACACACGACTGGTCAGTTGCCTTAGTACAGTGCTTTGCGCAGCATATACCGACTGGAAGATTCCAGCCATCGCAGCTCTGTCAAAATCTTTGTGAGATATTTGGGCTCCAACCGGCTCCTACCCGGAATTTGGTGTGTTACGGTAAGGGGTTGGAACTAAACAGCAGGAAGACTGAAATCATGGTGATCAGTAAAAAACATGAAATCCCCTCATGCAAAATAACAGCAAATGGCACAACACTGACACAGGTTAGTAAGTTCAAATACCTGGGAACGGTCATTTCATCAGACGGCAGATGCACATCGGAAATAGCTGGCAGAATCGGCCAAGCCAAAACAGCATTCAAGAAGATGACAAGCATTCTTACCAACAAATGCCTATCAATTAACATCAGAGAGAGAGTCCTTGAATGTTATATAGAACCAATACTGTTGTACGGATGCGAGGCGTGGACAGTCAGCAAGCAAAGCCAGAGCAGGATCGAGGCAGCCGAGATGTGGTTTCTCAGAAGAATGTTGAGAGTTCCATGGACAGCAAAGAAAACAAACGAGACAGTCTTGATGGAGGCAGACACAAGTAGATCACTCATAAGGAAGATTAGGAAAAGACAAGCAACATTTATAGGCCATTTTATGAGGAAGGGGGATTTGGAGCACCTGGTCACATTGGGAAATCTGGAGGGAAAGAGAGCACCAGGTAGACCCAGGGAGAGAATGCTGGACGGACTTGCAGAGTGGCTGGGGATGAGGAGGGTGGGGGAGATGCTGGGGGCAACGAGAGATAGAGATGGTTGGAAGTCCATGGTCGCCAACCTCAAGCGGCAGGGCACCTGATGATGATGATGATGATCACGGGCTGATGGGGGAAAACTGTGGCTCCGCAGTTGGCTGTTATCCGTTTTCAGGTATGCGTGCGTCATTGAGGGTGCTGCTCAAATGTTCTGATCAAACACCGCAGGTGTCTGTATTTCTTGGGTCTGGTTGATTCCAGGAATATTTATAAACGGATGTGTGGAATACAGCCTTGTCACGCATTAGCAGTCCAGAATGGAATTCCACGGCGTCGTGATTATTATCCCCATTGTCATCATCATCGTAGTCGTCGTTGTCGTCGTCATCATTATCATCATCATCGTCGTCGTCATTATCATCATCGTCATCGTCGTCGTCGTCGTCATCATCATTCATCATTCATCATCATCATCATCATCATCATCATCATCATCATCATCATCATCATCATCGCCCGCGTGGTGAAAAATTGTCCCGGATTCTGTGGTCATTGCTGTGGCGTAGGAAATGGAACAGGCAGAATGGTTCAGACGTTCACCTGCCAATAACTAAACTCAATGTGCCAGGGTTCGTTTTTCGTTAAGACCTTTACTTTTCCTCCTCACTTCGACCAGAAAATCGAACTGAACGTCTGGTCCTTTGGAAGGCAACCAAAACAAACAAACAAACAAACAAACAAACAACAAACAACAAACAAACAAACAAACAAACGAACAAACAAAAACTGTGTAGGAGCCGTGTGCATTCTGGCCTGCGCACGCTTGAAAATCCCACGGCAGTTGAAAATCGTGAAGAGCAGGGCATCCGCCCAGCTACCCTGGTATAGAAGTATGAGAGTTTACTTCCAAGGTCTCTTTCCCTTGAAGTCCACTTAGCCTTCTTGACTTTCTGCTGTTTGGTGAAAAAAGAAATGTTGGAATAGTGTGTGTGTGTGTGTGTGTGTGTGTGTGTGTGTGTGTGTGTGTGTGTGTGTGTGTGTGTGTGTGTGTGTGTGTGTGTGTGTGTGTGTGTGTGTGTGTATGGCAGAGGGGGATGACGGTTTGGGTCACGGGTCACCCCCCCCCCCCCCCCCCGCCACATTTTCCGTTTGCGTGTGCTTTGTGCCCTGGAGGTTTCGTCGTTGTTGGTTATGGCTTTGGTGAA
>CM060308.1:80095095-80097595 GCA_030674185.1 Monoplex corrugatus | reverse complement strand
GCTGTGTGAGTTGGACTGACGTGACTCGTTCTGTTTCTGTCTCTGTCTGTCTATCTGTCTGTGTTTTCCTGTCTCTCTGTCTGTCTGTCTGTCTGTTTCTGTCTGTCTCTATGTCTCTTTCTTTCTGTCTGTGTCTCTGTTGTGTGTGTCTGTGTTGTGTGTGTCTCTCTCTCAGTGTCTGTCTGTCTCTGTCTTTGTCTATGTCTCTCTCTGTCTTTCTCTGTCTCTGTCTCTCTCTCTCTCTCTCTCTCTCTCTCTCTCTCCTCTCTCTCTCGTTCTCTCTTTCTTTCTCTTTGGTGGAATGTAAACAACAGTATTAATATGTTCATACCACAAACCTCGAAAATGAAAACGTCTTCTTCTTCTTGTTCTCTGGCTCTCTGTCATTCTTCTCTGTCATTCCTCTCTGTCTGTCTGTCTGTCTGTCTGTCTGTCTCTCTCTCTGTTTCAGTCTTTCTCTCTCAGTCAGTCTCTCTCTCTCTCTCTCAGTCTGTCTGTCTGTCTGCCTGTCTCTGTGTGTCTGTGTCTGTCTCTATCTCTGTCTCTCTCTGTCTGTCGGTCTGTCTGCCTGTCTGTCTGTCTGTCTGTATCTCTTTCCGTTATCTGTCTTCTTTTCGTGATTTGTTTGTGTCTTATGTTATAGGAACCAGAAAAAACACGAAACAAGAATAAGAACGCATATTTAATACAACCGGACAAGACAGGCGCAAAATTTCGTCCAACTGGCCTTTGTCAAGCATAGACATAAGATCACAAACAAACAAACACCAGATACAAAAATTAGGAGAGAAAGACTGAAACTTCCCTGCTGCCCTGTCCAGTGTGAGAAAAGGAATAAACTGACTAAAATGGATGCCATGGACTATGGAGCATTAACATGCAAGGATTTTGTTGTTTATTTACTTGGTTTTTTTGCTGTTGTTGTTGTTGATTTTTTGGGGGGTGAGCACATGCTAACACTCTTTTAATTGACAAAGTCATTCACTTTTGTGGCGATGGCGGCAAAAACTTGTAGGATAGCTGAGGACAGAGAAGGTGGGAGATGTACTTTTGCAATGACAAGGGATAGATTAGTATGGAGGACCATGTTCGCTAACACCATGCGGTAGGGCACATGATGATGATGATGATGATGATGATGATGATGATGATGCGGCAAAAACTGATCAATTTACATACATTTTTATGAAATGTATTGACGACATACGGCGAAGATGAACCCTTTGACTCCCACACCTTGTCCACCAACAGCAAAAACGTAACCCTTTGACTCCCACATAGTATTTAGCGCGCGCAGGCTCAAGGAGTCTGCGAGTTACCTGTTGACAGATTTTGGATGGAAGGCATATAGAGTTATTCGTGTACGATGACTAAGCAATCTCATGACTCCAAGTTCACACATGCTGTTCGACACTCATAAATGAATTACAAAATAATGATAATAATAGTCATAATCATAATCATAATAATAATGATAACAACAACAATAATAATAATGATGATAATAACAGCAACAACAACAACAATGATACTACTACTACTACTACTACTACAACAACAACTACTACTACTACTAATAATAATAATAAATAAATAAATAAAATAAATGAAAATATTGAAAAATAAAAAAAACTACACACGCATACGCACACACACACACACACACACACACACACACACACACACACACACACACACACACACACACCACACACACACCACACACACACACACCCGGAACCAGTTTTATTTTTCTGTGATTTGAGCGTGAACATTATGCTAGTAGGTGTGTCCCATTTAAAACGACTATACAACAGATTTGGTTGGAGCGTATATGGAATTTGACCGAGTAGGACGAATCCCTCTTGAACAAGCTTCGAATGCGATGAAAAATCCCACTGAATCCAGCCACATAATTACATGTATGTCCGTGTTGAACCAGCTAAGCATCTCGAACTTGTGCTCGCAGTTCTTTTGTCAGTGCAAACCCCTGAAGCTGTAACCTTGAGCTGCCAACTGAGATGCTCATCAACATTTGAAAATGATGATCAGGATGTTCGACACTTGTTCTCTTCTTATATCTCAAACTGCCTGCAGCGCTCTAAACTGCCTCGTCTGTCTCTTTGTCTCTGTCTTTTTTTTTTTTCGTGTTCTCCTCTCTGTTTCTGTGTTTGTCTGTCTGTCTGTCTGTCTGTATATCTGTCCGTCTGTCGGTATCTCTGTGTCTGTATCTCTCTGTCTCTGTCTCTGTCTCTCTCTCTCTCTCTCTCTCTCTCTCTCTCTCTCTCTCTCTCTCTTCTACAACAACAACTACCACTACTGCTGCTGTTGCTACTGCTACTACTACTACTACCACTACTGCTGCTGCTACTACTACTACTACTACTACCACTACTGCTGCTGCTGCTACTACTACTACTACTACCCCTACCACTACCACCAATACTACTACTGCTACTACCACCACCACCAGCACTACTACTACTACTACTACCACTAC
>CM060308.1:80080095-80090095 GCA_030674185.1 Monoplex corrugatus | reverse complement strand
ATGAAAAAGAAAACTCCTTTGCGCTGTATCAATTATACACGCAAATGCTACCAATTAGAACTTGATAAAATAGCGCGATACATGGTAGAAAATGGGTTACATCTATCCCTGGAAAAAACAAAAATAGTTTTATTTAATAATGGAGCTAACCCAGTAAATATTCCCACTTTCAAACTGGGAGATACTCTTCTTCAGTTTAACGAGTCGATTAAATTCTTAGGAGTTTTCCTTACAGCAAAATTATCTTGGAATCAGCATATTGAATACTTATTAACCAAAGCTCAAAAAAGTTTAAATTTCATAAAAATAGTTCGCAAACAGACATGGGGTCAAGATTCATCAACACTTGTTCATCTTTGTAAATCGCTTGTTAGATCTAAATTAACCTATGCTCAAGAAATCTTCTTCAGTGCACCGAAACACTTATTAAAAAAACTGCAGAGCATAGATTGTAAAGGTTTCAAACTTGCGCTGGGTCTTCCAATGCATGCTTCCTGTCTTCGGACATATAATGAAATCAAACTGTTGCCACTTGATGAGCAAAGGAAAGTCGCTTCTACTAAATTTTTGTTAAGAAACACTACCGTAGAAAACATCTCAGAAACAGAAATTAAACTGAGATCAGATACCGACTTTCCAAAACGAGCTAAATCAATATCTTCACAGGTCACACTTGCAACATACACATCTGACGTCATGAAAGGCTCAGGAATTGATCTAGACGTAGATCCTGTATCTATACGACCTTCCTTTTCGCCAGTACCCAGTTGGGAACTCCAAAGAGCACGATTTGACGTACACCACACTAATTTAAAAAAAGGAGACAATATAAACTTACTGGCAAGTCAGGTTAAATGTCATATAAACGACGTATATTCTGATCATTTGAAAATTTACACTGATGGGTCAGTAATTGAAAGAAAAGCAGGCTCAGCGTTTTTAATACCTGCTCTCAAAATTGAAAAATCTTTCTACATAGGACTTGATAAATCTATCTTTACAGCTGAACTCTTTGCAATATTAATGGCTTTAAACTTTCTGATAAGTCTTCCTAGGACAATTTTTCAGATACTTCTTTGCGTTGATTCAAAATCAGTACTTCAGGCTCTTGAATTATCAAAATTACAAACAAGATCAGAAATGATTCTGGAAATAAGTCACTTGATTCATAATTTATCTTTAAGAGGCACTGATATTACTTTCTGCTGGATACCTTCTCATAGTTCTTTTAGTTATAATAATAAAGTTGACAGGGCTGCCAAACGGGGAGCTAATAACTCACCAGATTCAAACAATATCCAGCTTTCTCTCTCGTTGCACGAGAATTACACTTTAGTGGACAACTACGTCTGGAAGCAGTTCCAATTAAAACAGAAAAAGTATGATAAATGTCACATGAACTTTGAAGTTAGCAAAATACTTAAGCAGCTTCATGCCAGCAGAACTATACAGTCCCTTATGTACAGATGGAAACTTGATGCATTCAAAACAAAATATACCAATAACATAGTGTGTCTGTGTGGAAAGAAGATAACACATAGTCATATTCTTTCTTGCGTTAGGGTAAAACGACATATTCCAACACTATCTGTGAGTACAGTTTCTGACATATTTGCCTCATCATCATTACTGTATGAATTTTTTGTTAGCCTGTCAAAAAGTCCTATAGCGAATTACCTTTAAAATGTTATTTGACTTGTTCATTGTTGTGGTTAGTCAATTATTAGTTTTACTTTTTATTCATTTCTTCCGGATATTTACTAATTTTGTTTGTCAGTTTGTTTGTTTAAATCGATAATTATGGTAACATTATTTGTTAGTTTTACCTTCCCCTCTTCAAAACAGTTGTTTTCTGGATCATCTTTTCTCAAATTCAAAATTGACAATTTTCAAATATCTTCTTCACTCCTCCTCTATCACTCCCCCCCCCCCCCCCCTTTTTTTTTTTTTTTTTTTTTTTTTTTTTTTTTTTGTCTAAAATCACTTTAGTGAATAGACATTAAATCAAAGACCACCACCACACACACACACACACACACTCACTCACTCAGGCACACAACAGAGAGAGAGAGAGAGAGAGAGAGAGAGAGAGAGAGAGAGAGAGAGAGAGAGAGAGAGAGAGAAGAGAGAGATGACAGTATTATTAGAATCAGTGTAGTCAGCAGTGACACCAGCTGGCGCTTGGTCCAAAGTTTTTTTACGTAAAGAAAGACGATTTTGAAGTGACTGACACGAAAAGAGAAGTATGGATAAATACCAGTGTGATAAGTTACGTTTATTTAGTCCTTCGCCTTCGAACGTTTTGTGTCAGGTCACTCGCCATGATACACTGTATAAGACCAGCCTTCAAGGCATCCTAGGAGAAAGTCGGTGTCGTGGTCGACAGAGGAATAGCTGGCGGGTGGCAAATGTCAAAGACTGGACCAACATCAGTATGTCTGAACTGCTTGTTGGTGCACCCCAGAGACAGAGATGGAGGATCTTGTCCATTGCTGTGTGTCCCATGAGTTCCCCTAACGACCAGACGGCTTATGGGATTAGATAACGAAAAGGGAGGAGAATGTAATAATAATGATAATAATAATAATAACAGTAATAATAATAATAATGATAATCATCACCGTCATCATCATCACCACTACCACCACCACCACCATCATCACCATCAGCAGCATCGTCAATAGCATCATCATCGTCATCACCATTATTATTAATGTTATATCTAGTTACAATAGTACTGCTACCATTGATGATGGTAATATTAGTAAGAATAAGAATTATGCTACTACTACTACTTCTACTACTGCTGCTCCTGCTGCTGTGTTGCTACTACTACTACTACCACTATTACTACTGCTGCTGCTGCTATTACTACTACTATTAATACTAATAATGATAATGAATAAGAATGATAACAATGACTAACGATCATTCCATCCGTACAGCGCAAACAGTTCATATCAAAATATGCTCGTTGCATTTTACATAGTAATAGAACATTGCTACGTTTTGCGTATTGATAATAGTAAGCCTTGAAAATAAGGGTACCATGTGCATACATTTAGTCAGCATAAACATAGTTCATCATCATTATCATCTCTCCCCATCCCAGGCTTAGTTCTGTAACGTGAAAACAGTAAACAAATAAAACTTACAAAGAAATAATAGATCTGCTCTCCTGTATCAAGCCGCGTTACGTTGTGTGCTTGTGCACTAAACAAACAACGATGAGTAACTCGCACTTCTCCCTTCCATGACTTCACTCCCCTGCCTGAAATACAACCAAGATAAAACCCATACACAAATAAGCTCATGACCCACTTGTTGTCTTCTTTCGTTTCTGAACGAAAATAAGTCTGATAATCTCCAGACCTTGCCGCGCCTGGGCGGAGAGAAAAAAGGATAAAAAAAAGAGAGGAAAGACCGAAAAAAACGAAAAGAGATGAAAGAAAGAGTAAAGGGCAGGTAATTAGCGCCCCGTTTGCCCTACAAATTTCACGCTGGCACCGAGTCAAAGACTCCTGCTGCGGGAATCCCTTGACATTTACACTCAGCTTAGTCAGGAGCAGCCTGCGCAGATACGGGTTATTTATGGCTGCAGCTGTTTACGGGTTGTGGCGGTTTCTGGGACTCCCTTTGGTTCGCTGCCATCACTCTGCGTTCAAACGTGTACATCAAAGTCACCGCTTTAAGTCCTGAGCTGGATCTCCTGTTTCCTGTTCTGTAGCATCTTTGTAAGCTGCTTCTGTATAGTCCGTTCTGTTATTAATCAACTTCAGCTCAACGGGGTCAAGATTTCTGTCTTGTTTGCGATGCATCTTTTTGTCAGGTACTCATCTTTTTTGTCAGTTACTCGCTTTGAGAAGACAAAGAATGGCAGAATGGTTTAGACACTCACCTGCCAGTAACTAATTTCGAGTTTCCAGGGTTTGATGAATTGATCAAGGATATGTCAAAATCAATTTTCATTGCACTTCCAAGGAAGACAGGGGCTATAGAATGCGAACTCCATCGCACAATCAGTTTGATGAGTCATGAAACAAAAATCCTGTTAAGAATAATCATGATTAGGACAAGGAATAGAATCAAAAGGGAAATAGCAGAAGAACAGTGTGGATTTGTGGAGGGGAAAGGAACTATTAATGCCATATACATCCTAAGAACTATCATAGAGAGGTCAATTGAGATGAATAAGGATTTGTATTTATGCTTTGTTGACTACACCAAGGCTTTCGATCGGGTACGACATGATGAATTGATCAACCAACTGGAGAGACTCAATGTTGATGGAAAAGATCTACGAATAATCAGGAATATGTACTGGGAACAAACAGCTGCAACGAGAATAGAAAACAATATAAGCTCTTTTCAAAACATCAAAAGAGGAGTCAGACAGGGTTGTGTTTTGTCACCAGATCTGTTTTCAGTATATAGCGAAAACATCATGAGAAACCTAGAAGAAGACCCTGGATTAAAGGTTGGAGGGAAAATGATAAACAACATTCGGTATGCAGATGACACCGTGCTAATTGCAGAAAATGAAAGGGACCTACAAAACCTTGTGAATATACTAGAAACAGAAAGCAAAGGTAAGGGGTTGGAACTAAACAGCAGGAAGACTGAAGTCATGGTGATCAGTAAAAAGAAATCCCCTCATGCAAAATAAAAACAAATGGCACAACCTTGACACAGGTTAATAAGTTCAAATACCTGGGAACGGTCATTTCATCAGACGGCAGAAGCACATCGGAAATAGCTGGCAGAATCGGCTAAGCCAAAACAACATTCAAGAAGATGACAAGCATTCTTACCAACAAATGCCTATCAATTAACATCAGAAAGAGAGTCCTTGAATGTTATATAGAACCAATACTGTTGTACGGATGCGAGGCGTGGACAGTCAGCAAGCAAAGCCAGAGCAGGATCGAGGCAGCCGAGATGTGGTTTCTCAGAAGAATGTTGAGAGTTCATGGACAGCAAAGAAAACAAACGAGACAGTCTTGATGGAGGCAGACACAAATAGATCACTCATAAGGAAGATTGGGAAAAGACAAGCAACATTTATAGGCCATTTTATGAGGAAGGGGGATTTGGAGCACCTGATCACAACGGGAAAGCTGGAGGGAAAGAGAGCACCAGGTAGACCCAGGGAGAGAATGCTGGACAGACTTGCAGAGTGGCTGGGTATGAAGAGGGTGAGGGAGATGCTGGGGGCAACTAGAGATAGAGATGGTTGGAAGTCCATGGTCGTCAACGCCATGCGGCAGGGCACCTGATGATGATGATGATGAGGGTTCGTTCTCTGTTGAAGGCTTCGACTTTTTCTCCTCAGTCTGACTGGAAAATTGAACTGAGCGTTTAGTCCTTAGGAAGGGGACGAGAAAACAAGTCGTCCCCGTGTGTCTTCTGGCTGCGCAAGCTAAAGATCCCACGGCAGTCGAAAATCGTGAAGATCAGGGCATTCACCGGGTGGCCTGGTATAAATCATTCGAGACGTAGGTTCATTTCCCAGGTCTCTTCTTTTGAAGGCCAATTAGCCTTTTTGCCTTTCCAAAGTCTTGGTGAAGCAAAAAAGAAAGACAGTGGCGCTGAACTGCGGCGACATGCTCTCAACGGGAAGAGCAGGCCGAGTTTCACATGGTACATCCATTTGTGGCAAAAAGAAATTAATATAAATGAACCAAAATCACATATCTCGAGTTCGGTTCTACCCTGCAACATTGCCCCTGCCTCGTTCGCTGTCCATCTGACATACCCCAATCATTCTGGTGGTGTTCGTGTTTCAAAGGCCCCTTATTGGTACTCATGCATGGCTACTGCCTATAATTTGGAAGGTAGAGTACATTGTATGTCTTAATTTAACTCTGACTCCCGCACCTTATCCTCCAACCACACACAAAAACAACAACCCTTTGAATCCCTCACCCTATCCACCAACTTCCTACAGGAAGCTGGTGGATAGGGTGAGGGAATCAAAGGGTTAAGTATTTTTGCTTTGCTAGCATGGTTGACAATGGAGGCTACTGTTGTGGGCAGAGTGCGGGAGTCAGAGAGTTAACCCTAAATTCTAGCTTTGGTAAGTGAAGAGCCTCACTGTTTTGGTCAGCTGCTGCTGTGCGTCCATAAATTTGGGTCAGTTTGGATCAGTGTTCCACAGCCTCTTCAGTTTGAGGCCTGTTGGCACTGCATCAGTGACCGATCGTCTATTTTTGATTCTGATGAGTGCCCTACTCTCCAAGTGTTTTTGGCACTGAGCACAGTACTAGTTTTGAATGAGCCTGTCCATTTTTATCAGTTCTAGGTCACTTGACCCAGTGTGTCTTGGGTGGCGTTTGTGTGATTTTGGAGCTAACGAACAATCCAGTCTTAGAACTCGGTAGGCTGTCGAAATGGTAATACTTATGTCTGGTGTGAAGAACACTTTCTAATTCTGGGTTTTCTTGAGTGCTTAGCCTCATCATTTCCAAGACTGTTCGTCATTACACGTGTAAGTGGCTATTTGTGTTGAACTAATTGGATTTTTCGGCGTCATTTGCCGCTGTAGGGGCATCGTTTCTTTCAGGTATTCTAAACGCATGCTCTAAGTTGGAATTTCGCATGGTAGGATGATCGGTTGAACAACATGTCACGATAGGAGATAGGAGGATGCTTGTATTGAAATTGTTTTTTGAGTTTTTGTTTCGAGTGAAACTTAGGCCAGATTGAAATTATGTTTCCGTTTGAAATGCTTCTCATCATCATCATCAAGTGCCCTGCCACATGGCAAATTTTTCACCCTCTCTGTCTTCAGCCACCCTGCAAGTCCGTCCGAATATTTTCTCCCTGGGTCTGCCTGGTGCTCTTTTTCCCTCCAGCATTCATGTTGTGACCAGGTGCTCCAATTTCCCTTTCCTCATAAAATGGCCTATAAATGTTGCCTGTCTTTTCCTAATCTTCCTTACCAATGATCTTGTGTCTGCCTCCATCAAGACTATCTCGTTTGTTTTCTTTGCTGTCCATGGAACTCTCAACGTTATTCTTAGAAACCACATCTCGGCTGCCTCAATCTTGTTCTGGCTTTGCTTCTTGACTGTCCACGCCTCACAACCGTATAACATTTTCGGTTCTATATAACATTCGAGAACCCTCTTCCTGATGTTAATTGATAGGCATTTGTTGGTAAGAATGCTTGTCATCTTCTTGAATGCTATTTTGGCTTGGCCGATTCTGCTGGCTTTTTCTGATGTGCAACTGCCGTCTGGTGAGATGATCGTTCCCAGGTATTTAAACGTATCAACCTGTCTCAAGATTGTGCCGTTTGCTGTTATTTTTGCATGAGGGGATTTCATGTTGTTTTTTTTTTTACTGATTACCATGACTTCAGTCTTCTTGCTATTTAGCTCCAATCCTTCATTTGAAATGCTTTTAGGAGATGGAAACGTGTTGCGCACCTGGTCCTAGTGTTTATCGTCTGTTTTGAAGGACCTGTGCTCATACACAGATGAAGTGTGAAAACAGGCCGGAAGGAGGACTGATTGTGAATGTTTTTAGCATCTCTTGCCCGTTTCCAGAATCCATATTTTTACTGCATCTCTCTCTCTCTGTGTCTGTCTGTCTCTCTCTCTCTGTGTCTCTCTCTGTCTCTCTCTCGCTCTCGCTCTCTGTCTCTCTCCTCCTCTCTCTTCTCTCTCTCCCCTTTCCCTTTCCTTTCTCTACCCCCCCCCCCCCCCCTCTTTCTCTTTCTCGTTCTCTCTTTATTATACTAGTTTCTGTTTCTTTGATTCAAGTAGATTAGCAATAGGTGATATTTAATGATGTGGTCTGTGCGCTAAGATCTTATACTGTCTCTGTTCGTTTTCATTTCAATTTCCATTTGTCTGTGTGTGTACGTGTCTGTGTCTGTGTCTGTGTCTGTCTGTCTGTCTCTGTCTATTTGTCTGTCTCTCTCTCTGTGTGTCTCCCTCTCTCTGTCTCTCTGTCTCTGTCTGTCTCTCTGTCTGTCAGTCTCTCTCTCTCTCTATCTCTTTCCCTCTCATCTCTCCCCCCCCCCTCTTTCTCTTTCTCGTTCTCTCTTTATTACACTAGTTTCTGTTTCTTTGATTCAAGTAGATTAGCAACATGTGGTATTTAATGAGTTGGTCTGTGCGCTAAGATCTTATACTGTCTCTGTTCGTTTTCATTTCAATTTCCATTTGTCTGTGTGTGTACGTGTCTGTGTCTGTGTCTGTCTGTCTGTCTGTCTGAATCTCTCAGTCTATCTCTGTCTGTCTGTCTGTCTGTCTCTCTTTCCCTCTCATCTCTCTCTCCCCACCCTCTTTCTCGTTCTCTCTTTATTATACTAGTTTCTGTTCCTTTGATTCAAGTAGATTAGCAACATGTGATATTTAATGAGTTGGTCTGTGCGCTAAGATCTTGTTCTGTCTCTGTTCGTTTTCATTTCAATTCCCATTTGTGTGTGTGTTTACGTGTCTGTGTATATGTCTGTCTGTCTCAGTCTCTCATCCTCTCTGTCTCTCTGTGTCTGTCTGTCTGTCTGTCTGTCTATCTGTCTGTATGTCTGTCTGTCTCTCTCTGTCTCCCTCTGTCTGTCTGTCTCTGTCTTTTTGCTGTATCGCATTTCCTTTGTTTTAATACAAGTGCATTAGCAATGGCAGATACGTAAGCTTCTATAGATGGAAAATAAAGTTTCCTTTCATCTATCTGTCTTCATCTGTCTGTCTGTCTCTCTCTGTGACTCACACACACGCTTACACACACACACGCACGCACACACACACACACACACACACACACACACACACACACACACACACACACACACACACACACACACACACACACACACACACACACACACACACCTACCTGAAAGCAGTCCATCTTCTCCTTCCTCTCCGCAAATCTCGATGCGGCATTTTTACAAAAAAATCTTGCAATACATTCCCCACAGGTACAAACACGTTACGTTGCTTGAGGTCTCAGACCACCATAATGTTGCTTTGTATCAATATGTTTTGAACATGGGGTTCCTCTGTGCTGTCGTTTTTGTTGATTACTTCCCTGAAGTATCTGATCCATAAACAGATATGACATGAATTCTTTTTGTCATAAGAGAAGGCGCAGTAAATTATGCCTGTTTGTCTATCTGTCTGTCTGTCTATCTATCTGTCTATCTATCTATCTATCTATCTATCTATCTATCTATCTATCTATCTATCTGTCTGTCTGTCTGTCTGTCTGTCTATCTGTCTGTCTATCTATCTATCTGTCTGTCTATCTCTATCTATCTATCGATCTACCTATCTATCTATCTATATATCTATCTGTCTGTCTGTCTATCTATCTATCTATCTATCTAGCTATCTGTCTATCTATCTATCTATCTATCTATCTGTCTGTCTATCTATCTGTCTATCTATCTATCGATCTATCTATCTATCGATCTACCTACCTATCTATCTATCTGTCTGTCTGTCTATCTGTTCGTCTCTCTGTCTGTCTATCTATCTGTCTATCTATCTGTCTATTTATCTATTTATGTATGTATGTATGTATCTATCTATCTATCTATCTATCTGTCTGTCTGTCTATCTGTCTATCTATCTATCTATCTATCTGTCTATCTATCTATCTATCTATCTGTCTGTCTGTCTGTCTATCTATCTATCTGTCTATTGTCTCTGTCTGCCTATTTATCTAGCTGTTCCTCTGTCTGCTGTCTGTGTCTCTTTCTATTCGTCTATTTTGTTGTCTGTCTGTTAGTCTATCTACCTACCTGTATGTTTTTAAAATTTTTTTTATAATTTTTATTCATGTGGTTGAAATTGTACTTCTTTTGCAATATCCTGTTTTGTTTTGTTTTTCTTTTGTTTAATTGCAAGTAGATAAACAACAGCAAATATGAAAGATAGCCTCCTCTTTGCTAATATTTATAGTTTAAAACAGTTTGATTTCATTTCATTCTCTTCCTGAATGTTTATGTGTTCTACCTACCACAAAAGCAGCACTTGCTTCACTTGAT
>CM060308.1:80072595-80075095 GCA_030674185.1 Monoplex corrugatus | reverse complement strand
ATGTACGGTATACTTACTGTCTTGTTGTTGTCGTTCGTGATGATTGTACTTGTAGATGTGCAAATCAGAAAGTCTCGTGCAGAGCCTATGTTGACAAGTTGGTGTTTCAGACATACGAAGAAATCTTGATGTTTCAGACGTTTTGTCGAGAGCAGTGTGTATGGATTTGTGTTTAGTTCAGTGTCAAGGGAAACTGTGTTGAAAAATTAACCCACCCACCCCAAACAATGACTTTGAAACAGTGAGATAATAGATCTGTATCAGTAGTACTCTGTGGCCTGGTTATGCCCGTACAGTGTAAGAAAAGGATGAATGAATATATAGATAAGTAAATGAATACATAAACGAATAGTGTGACATAACACAAAGATACAGTCACCTTACATGAGATATTTTACTGTGTACACATTTCAACTCTATCGAAAAAAACTGGCGATGTTTTTACATGTTGCCGTCAGTGTTCAATACCGTTTGTGTTATTTTCCCCAAATCAGAGCTCTTTTAGCTGTCCCCTCTTTCTGTAGATCACACTGATATTTGATATGAACGAAGTCGTAATAATTATCGATACTTCCGATAAGCAAATTCACTCTCTGGCTTCCGTTCAATACTTGGCAGCAGTAACAAAAACAGCTCTTACTACTGATACCTATGTTCCACCTTTCTCAGTGAAGGCATGGGACAGGTTCTTACACTCTCATGTCCCTAAAAGAATGTAAAAGCACAAGTGATCAGAGTTATTTTAAAGAAATTGTTGTGTTGAATTACGGTGTTTGCTTTGATTGATTAGCGTTTTAGTCTTGTGTTTGTTTCAGGTTCTGTGTCCTGTTCTTCTTTAATTCCAGAGAAGATTGTGCTTGTTTGTTCGTCTGTGGCAAATGGAAATTTTGTACCTCGTGGAACTGGTGTTTGTTCCAGAAGGATCGTCTCACTGTGTCAGTTTCATAAATAGTCCATCCAAATCTAGCAGCAGTTTTCAGGCAAACTTCTTTAAGCTGCGCAAAACTCCATACCCGTTTCCAAAATCTTGAAATGAGATGGGGACGAGGAAGAAATGAAACTTTTGTTCCTTTTTCGGTGGGGTGGGGGATGTGGGGGTGTAACGGAGCTTTCTAACACTGAACTACCAGATTGATTGGAGCATAGGATAGGCAGCGAACAGATTAGGATTTTTTCCCCTAGGCTGGGATTGATATCGAGATATATCTTGAATCAGCAGCAGCAACAACCGAGCCAGCCAGCCAGCCAGCCAGCCTGGGTGGCACTTTATCAGAGATACAAAGTTTTTCATTTGCCACCGATGTGCTGGTGTTTTTGATATTGTACATAAGTTTGTTTGTCTGTTTTTGCGTATAGTCCTTGGAAGGCTTCGCTGGTTGAAGTTTCTGTTCACGTGAATGTGTGACGTCATGGTCACGTGGTCAAACGACTCGGCGCCAATGAAGGTGCTTTGTTTGAATGTTGTGGTAGATGTTAGTATTTAGTCGTTTCCGTTTCCTTCTTGTTTCTGTCATTGTTTCATTTTCACCTGTTTTAAACCTCGGAGTTAAATTTGATTCAGTTCGAGACCTTCTCATTCATTTGATCACCGCTCAGTTTTGTTGAAACATATGAAATATTGTTAAACAAAAAGACTACGTTCGTTTCCCACATTGACATACCAGGGCAGTCATAGATTACAATATGTTACATTTCCGATTCCATTTTTTTCCCTAACAACAAAAGTGATACATGAAGTAACGTTATTTTGACGGAAAAATCGTTACATTTAAACAAGAAATGGCAACTTAAATATAGGGCTGCAATTATGACCATGATTAATGAACTTTAATAATTGTTTACAGTTCGCCTTGAAATTGCTATCCTCATTGCGCACGATGCAATTTTCTGCTGCAGTCCCATGAGTTTCTTGTATGAACATTTTGTCTGTGTGTTTCTCTGTCTGTCCACGGATGTATGTTTGTTTACTTCTCTCTCTCTTCTCTCTCTCTCTCTCTCTCTCTCTCTCTCTCTCTCTCTCTCTCCTCTCTCTCTCTCTCATTGTTGGATCATTTACTCGCATTAAATGCATGAAACACGTTCTCGATTTCTCCTTTCGTCCGAAAGACTAGCTCTCCGACCACATCTCACTCATATGCTAATGGTGGGGTTAGGGTGGGGTGAGAAAATCTCCAACCAACCGGGAATCGAACCCCAAAACTCTCCCCTCCCAAGTAAGTACTGTAACCAACTGAGCCACCACCCCAGGATTTTGATATTTTTCCCCTTTAAACAGCCTTTATTTAGATTATAAACCATCGGATCCCCACCACCCTGGGGATGCCTGGAGCTCTTGCAGTATAAATAGTATCCCCACCTTCTGGAAATTATGTGCTAGAAATTTCCTCTTTTCTGTCTCTCTCTTTGTTTTTACCTTGTTCCTTTGCTTTCTGTCATTTCTTCCTATCATTTTCTGCCTTGCTGGTCCAATCACCTGTATGTGTTCGATAAAGTCTTACAT
>CM060308.1:80067595-80070095 GCA_030674185.1 Monoplex corrugatus | reverse complement strand
TTGATTGATTGAATGATCGATGATTGATCAGACTGATTTGATTCTATTTTTACGTCGGTACCCACCTCAGGTGATATGGCCTAAGGAAGTGGGACTTATCTAATCCTGTACTGACACCACCAGAACAACAATGATGTTAAGATGGGACCTGACAGGGCCAGTTATTTATCTAATCCCTATACTGACACCACCAGAACAACAATGATGTTAAAATGAGACAGTGAGAAGGCCAGTTTTAATATAGCACACCCCGGGATTTGAACCCACAACCATTAACATGTCAATCCGACATTCAACCAACTGAGCTACTGAGGCCCGCTGCCTGAGGACTTTAACCCACAGTCTCTGCTTTATAAGCATGGCGCTCTTACAACTGAGCAACATGTAGCTGATGTGGCCAGTCTAGATGCAGATGGAGTTCTTGATTTTCATTGATTTGGTTCAGATTTTACGTCGACACCCACATCAGGTGATACGATCGACGGGGATGACTATCCCAGGGAAGTGGAGGAAGGGGGACTTATCTATCCCTTTACTGACTCCACCAGAACAAGAATGATGTTTAGATGGGACAGTGAGAAGGCCAGTTTTCAATGTAGCGCACCCCGGGATTCGAATGCATATGGAGAGTATGGCCCAGCGGTTTACCTCACCTGCTTAGGAGGCAAGAGCCTGGGTTTGAATCACGGATCGGACAGGTCAGGATTTTCTCCCTGTCCACTAGATCTTTAAGTAGTTATCTATGTGCTAATGTTTCGGATGAGACGATAAAGCGGGGTCCTGTGTACATCCTGCACCCAGTGTAAGTTAAAGATCCCATGACCCATGACAACAATTTGTCCCTGGTAAAAAATTACAGAAATATCCTCGTCACTTTCTTGGGAAAACCGAAATACATGCATGGAAGAAAAATGAGTGGCGCTGCACTGCGGCTTCGCGCTCTACATAGGAAAGCAACCTGAGTTTTCCACGGTAAAACCATTGTAGGGAAAAAACACGAAATGAAAATAAAACTTTCCTGCATAAGTTCATCATCACCATGTGCCCTTCCGCATGGCGTTGGCGATCATGACCCTCCATATGAATCTATACCTTGTCGCTACAAGTACATCTTCCACACTCTCTGTCCTCAGCCACCCTGCAAGTCCGTTCAATATTTTCTCCCTGGGTCTACCTAGTGCTCTCTTTCCCTCCAGCTTTCCTGTTGTTACCAGATGGTCTAATTTCTCTTGTCTCATAAAACGTCATATAAATATTGCTTGTCTTTTCTTAATCTTTTTCATTAGTGTTCTTCTTGTGTCTGCCTCCTTCAAGACTTTCTCGTTTGTTTTCTTTGCTATCCATAGAACTCTCAACATGCTTCTCAGAAACCACATTTAATAGGCTACGTTACGAAAATTTGTCTCCTATAACACAGTGACGTGGTAGTGGAGCCAGGCTATTGTCTTTTTAGGAGCTTCAACGTGTCACAGTCTGGCAACACAGGTGTAAAACTGTCTTTGGGATGTCCTGTTCTCTCTGTTTGTAGTCGAATAAAATTAATTATTAATGGTCGTGTACATGGTTGTGGCGTAGTCAATGTTGTGAAAGATTAAGCAGAAAAAAGAGAGAAGAGGGTCCACAGATCACCATGTCACTTCCCAACGGCTTTGGGTTTTTTAAAAATTTTGTTTTGGTTTGGTTTGGTTTAGGTGGGTTGGGTTTTGTTGTTGTTGTTGTTGTTTTCTTTTCAGGATGATCAATAGTTTCAAGCAGGGTGGTGAGGTCAGTTAGTGGAACGGTGTACTCGAGATATTGAATGTCTCGAGTCCAATCCCAGCCTGAGACATATAAGAAAAAAAAAACCCTGTCGTGCTATTTTGCCCATCTTAAATGCTCTCATTATCCTGGTGGTGTCAGCCCAGTGTTTCGTAAATGAACATCGCCTCTCACACCTTCCATTTTCAGGACCTAGCCTGCGCTGAGGGATTTGTGCCGTGTCAAGAAGTCGACAGTTCATAGCAAGCAGATTTTGGGTGGAACGATAGGGAATTGTCAGAGTGCGAGTCTATGGTTTCTACAGATTTCTGATTCTATAGTTTCACCTATTTTTCCTTTTGTCATCGTGTTGCAAACTGGTTTCTACACCGAAAACAGTATAATTAGGTTTCTATCGTCTCCGTAAAAACCATAAAGAAGAAGAAGAAGAAGAAGAAGAAGAATGCGAAGAAGAAGAAGAAGAAGAAGAAGAAGAAGAAGAAGAAGAAAAAGAAGAATGCGTAGAAGAAGAAGAATGCGAAGAAGAAGAAGAAGAAGAATGCGAAGAAGAAGAAGAAGAAGAAGAATGCGAAGAAGAAGAAGAAGAAGAATGCGAAGAAGAAAAATGCGAAGAAGAATGCGAAGAAGAAGAAGAATGCGAAGAAGAGGAATGCGAAGAAGAATGCGAAGAAGAAGAAGAATGCGAAGAAGAAGAAGAAGAAGAAGAAGAAGAAGAAGAAGAAGAACAAGAACAAGAACAAGA